>CM076583.1:511493503-511901817 GCA_034641835.2 Pinus albicaulis
AAAGATAATGGTTTAAAAAAACATAAATATTTGAAATTTTGCAAGAATTGTCTGGCACACTTTGAATATGAATTTTGAAGTCAAGTGCATTATGTTGTATAGGATCAAGTGTCATTTTGAATACCAAATGTTTCACAAGAAACTTCTCAACATGCTACCCTGCAGTAAGGATTAAATGACAATATTGCATCAACTATTTCCATAATAAAAGTGCACCTCTGCCATAAGACTAAACAACTACAAATGTTGTAGATCTAACAAGACCACACAATCAAATGTATTCCACAAGGCCAATACTGTATGAAAAATGAAAAGGAGTTTGCAACCAAAAATACCTTAGGCAACTAATTGAATTAGATACACCAAACCATTAGCAAAAAGGAAAACCAGCCTACTCAAAAGGCAAGCATTTACCTCCTTTGACAAAATTTTGAGTTCCGAAACAAGGGCCTTTATTGTCTTGTCAATGCCCCTAGTAATTTGAACGGGGTTTGCACCTACTGCAACAACCTAAACAAAAAGGTTTCATTTCAAATTATTTTCCACAAATTTAAGAAACAACCATTGTCAGTTTTGTATTTCCTAACAAGCTCATAAATTTTGACAAAAGAACCAAATTTTTTTAATACCTGATAGCAATTTTTTCACTCAAAAACTATCTTAGACTCAATAAGCCCAACCTAAAACTAAAAAACCAAACACCATAAGACCCTACAAAAATGAATAGATGATCTTAATCCAGTACTATCAACAAAAAGTTACCTTTACACCCTCACTTATTAAACCCTGTGCTGTTGAATTTTAACTTCAACTGCTGCAGCAGAAGGACGGATGCAGCAGCAACATTTTTTTTTGGAGGTTGCTTGCACGCCATCCAGAAATTTAATTCAGCATTTAAAATTCCTGCAATTTTTTTTTGTAGATGGCCGCAGCCATATTTCTGTACAGGATTGTATTTAAACACAACAACCAGCATTAACGCAATTCACCAACAAGAAATTAAACAAACATAAATTTACCCCCTAGTTTTGTAAATTCAAAAGGAGGACACGTGGAGCATTAATATTGGATCGCATGAAATTGAAGGGAATCTGAAAACCTGAAAACCGGACCCGAATTTTTTATAAGGCACATTGGATTGAGAATTCACGTTACAAATTAGGCAGACGTCAACATCCCATTTTGGAACGCGAATTTGGTTTGAAATTCAATCTATTCAGACTTTTGAAGTCCGACGGAAAGGGTTCTTTAATGTTTTGATAATTTAATTTTATGCATGCTTTAATATATACATATGTTTTAAACATATGTTATATATATATCATATGTGAAATGAAAGGTGGGCCATAGAATTTAGTTTTAATTTTATTTTTTTTAAAAGAGGGTTTATTATAATATGTTTTATATGTTATGGCATATAAAAATAAAAAGGACAAAAAAGCTTGGTAGTTTTTTTTATAGACAGTACGTAAATTTTTTATTACACAACAATGTGTAAAAAGTGAAAGACTGAGTGTAACTTTTTAAGTGTGTATGCACAACAGTGCGAAAGTGAAAAACACAGCAGAGTGTTTTAGAGACAGAGTATGTTTGTTTTGAACAGACAATGAGTTGGTTTTATGCACTGCGTTTTGTAGCAGTCATAATTTTGTAATCCCTCTCAGTGAGGAAGAAGTGTAATAGTTTTTTTTGAGTTATTGAAGGGAATAGAAGTTTTTTTTCAAAGTATTGAAACTCTGTCTCCTGTCAAAGAAATTTTTATTTTCTCTGTGTTAGAGGAAGGGAGATTTATTCTCCATTCATTGTTCTGGAATTTTTCAATATTCCAACATGTGCAAGAACAACAGATGTTGTGGTTCCATCCCCAGCTAAATAATTTGTCTTTTCCGCAGCTTGCCTTACCAACTTGGCCCCAATATTTTCAACTGGGTCCTCTAATTCAACCAATAAAAAGGCCAAAACCATAGCATTGAGATACATTTCATTACACCGTCAATAACAATAAAATTTGACTCAGCCATAACCCTTTCCTTTTATTGTTGTGAAAAGATTTATGCATTACTCTAATGTGGCTAGTCCATAGGCCAAGTAGACTACTGGGTAACAAATATGTTTCCTTTCACCTTTGAGTTTTCAAATTATGCCTACCAAATCTAAGACATTTAAGAGGGGGAACTAATACAACGTTAAAAAGAAAACAAGAGCACACATCTACAAATTACCTCCTTAGCTACTGTCACACCATCATTAACTATTTTCGGAGAACCATGCTTGCTCTCCAAGACAACATTTTTCCCTTCGCCCCAAGGGTGACTCCAACAAGATCAGCAAGTTTGTTCACACCGCTTGCAAGACAAATTGACAATGCTTTCAGTAAGTGTGCAATTGAATGCCATACCATATGCCAAAACAACCCTCCATGAAAAATTAAAATAACACATTAAAATCAAATATAAGTGGACAAGGAAATATCCACCGCAGTGAAGTTTCACGTGCAGGTGACCTTCCTTTAAACATAATTTTTTCTCTGACCTGCAATTTTTTTGTCACCGAGCCATCCTTGTTGAAGTAAAACTCCTTTTCCATAGCTCTTGTATTAACTACCTTCTCTCTGTCGCGTAATCTCAGAGTCCCTCTTCTGCTTGAGCGATTAAAGGAAATGGGTGAAAAAACCGAAAGAGAAGACAATTGTCTGCCATAATTATCAAACATTGCACCCAACTTCTTCCCCTTTCCATTGTTACCCAATGAGGTAGATGTGGAAATTGTTGTCATACCGCCCAAAGCAGAGGCCATCTTCTCTTATGCTGAATATAGAATTACAAGATCTTCATATTAGTATGAACCTTAAAAAACATGAATCCCATTGCTAAAAACCACTTTTAAGTTGTAACAGGCAAACTAAACAACTATCGCAACTTTTGGCAACTTTTGGAGCATTAAGAGAGAAAAAACCAAAGAGAAATACAACCACAATCCTCATTTTAATGAGACCGGACTATATATTTGCATTAAGATAATAGAAATAAATCACGACTATATTAAGGCCAACACAAAACAATCTTTAACCAGTGTCTCTCGCGGCCTTCAGGTTGCCATGCTAGAGGTTGCATATTTTTAATTTAAATTCTTGACCTCTCGTGCTCATCTATGAATGCATCCAATGGGATATCTACATCAAATGCTCCTTTATATCCCCAAAAACAAATTCCCTACTACAAGAGCACCAGTATTGATGGATCACCCCACAACATCCCACCCACTAGAAACGGTGAAAAAGGAAACCCGAGAAAACTTCTAAAATATCTCAAGATGACTATATGGGTGGTTCTTATGAATCAACCAACCATTCAGAACATGCTCATCAATCCAAACCATGAGTATTATGTGATGATATTCAAGCAGGCACTGAATCAGATTTTTGAAGCTATGTTAGAGAAACCCTAAACTCTCACTGAAAATAGGTGAAATGTGGCACCACTCAGAGATTGACATGTGCCAATTGGTACAAGTGGTAGACAATTTGCATGCTCAAACAACGAGGTGATGCAGGAATGACATGAGGGAGAAAATATCAGAAAAGCCCCAAATCTGGAGAACTAAAGCTCATCACCAACCTGAGATTGACAACTTTACATGATGTAACCTATGAAATCGTAAATGGAGAAATCATAGTAATAATAAAGTAACCTATGTAAAAATAAAGTCGGATTCATCCTGGGAGTGGTAATGGGAGAAATCATAGTGAACAACAGGAAACATGCAGAGTTGCTTACAATCAAATAGATGAAAAAACACATACAAAAAAACCTAGATAATAATCATGAACAAGCTTAATATTGAATTATGAACTGTAAAGGAACTTACAAAATGTGACATTATGAACCTGGTCAAGCGCACAAGCAAAAATATCTTGGACATGACCCTGGTTGACAAGTTGTATTGCTCATGATGCAAGAGGATTTGTACCTGCACTGCCAAGTCAATCAAAATCCATCATTATCTATACAATAAATACAAGTAATTGATGTAGTATATTTTACTCTAAGATGCATTCTTATGATAATGTTAGAACATATGTTGAAAATTTCAAAACATACCTGAATAAGCTCCTCTTCGTTTCAAGAAAAATTTATTGGAGTCGCATGAACTTGGAACAAGCCTCCCACGATCTGAAAGAGTAGCAACTAAGTCAACAATTACTTTTTTGTTGCTACGTTGGATCGAGGGAGGTTTGCTCCAAGATTAAATCGCTCCAATAAATTATTCTCTACTAAACAGGGCCAACCACATGAAGGTGGAAGCTCTTATGGCCCCTCCCCCCCCTCACATCACTCTCAATTCTCCAATACCCAATCTATATTTCATTTTTTACTTTCATGAGCATAAAAAAAAAATTCAATAACTAATAAAAATACAATTCAACAAAAAGTACGCAAGGAAACATTGCAATTAATGCTTGACATAAAAATAGTATGATAAATGAGTTTTTTATATAACGCAAAAAACGTTCCAAGTATGGTAACGTTTGTCTTATAATAATAAAATATTTTACATTATCAAATTTTATTTTTCTTCTTCCTATTTCTAAAGCTCCTAATTACATCATCAATATCATCGTGCTCTACTCTTGTTTCGTGCCTTTCGACCTGCACTGCTGACCTAGTTGCGTAGTCACGATGTCTGGTCTCATCCAGTGATGGGGCATCGCCTACAAAAACAGATAATATTAAATTTTAATTGTTAGCTTTTAAATATCATTGAACTAGTTCGGTAATATTAATAAAAAAAATTGCAATGAGATTATTTACCTGGTGCACCAGTTGTCGGCGCTGACCTAGTTGCGTAGTCACGATGTCTGGTCTCATCCAGTGACGGGGCATCGCCTACAAAAACAGACAATATTAAATTTTAATTGTCAGTTTTTAAATATCATTGAACTAGTTCGGTAATATTAATAAAAAAAATTGCAATGAGATTATTTACCTGGTGCACCAGTTGTCGGCGCTGACCTAGTTGCGTAGTCACGATGTTTGGTCTCATCCAGTGACGGGGGCATCACCTACAAAAACAAATAATATTAAATTTTAATTGTCATTTTTTAAATATCATTGAACTAGTTCGGTAATATTAATAAAAAAAATTGCAATGAGATTATTTACCTGGTGCACCAGTTGTCGGCGCTGACCTAGTTGCGTAGTCACAATGTCTGGTCTCATCCAGTGACGGGGCATCGCCTACAAAAACAGATAATATTAAATTTTAATTGTCAGTTTTTAAATATCATTGAACTAGTTCGGTAATATTAATATAAAAAATTGCAATGAGATTATTTACCTGGTGCACCAGTTGTCGCCGTTGGGACTGTTGCCCTGTCTTCCTCTCTGGTGGTAAGATCCTCAAGGGAAACATTCTCTGTCATTTAAAAAAAACGTTATAAGGACAACCATCAAGGTATAATTAGAAAAAATTATAAGTGGAAATTAATTACCGTCATGGCCCTCACTGATAGTAGCATTGTCGGCCTGGTCCCCACTACAATGATCAAGTTGCACGTGAGGATCATCTACATCTGGCTCTAAAACTGGGTTATTTGCCTCGTCGGTAGTGCTGCTCCCCTGATTTAAACAAAGTTATTAGACATTAAATTTATGGACGAAAACAAACATATTGAAAGGTTAATGTTTTACCTTATCAGGCATTCTGGATCTTGGGACCTGCCCCAAGCTTCTGCGACGTTCAACTACGACTTGATAGCCGAAATGGAAAGCGATATTTTTATCTTCCTCTGTAGTTTCTGTTCCGAAGTCATCACCCTACATTACATATTATTGTGTATTTTTAATCATATTTGATAGGATTACAAAAATGTTGGAAGGCGATACAATTAATTATAATATGTTTAGCTACTTAATTACAATTCTTGCAGCTAATTTCAAGTAGCCACCCTGGCCGAGCTTGTGATGGCCCTTTTTCTCAATCCTAGCTTTAGTTGCCTTTGAGGTGTCAGGCAACCTAGCATCAAAAGATTGAAGTTAGATACGACGTAGCACACTTTTATTTTAGACATAAAGAAAATTAAAGCTATTGAATTAAAGTTGTAATTTACCTTGCGGGTCCAGTTGGCATTTTTCCTTCTTTCTTTGCCCTTTTCTCTTTTCCATCATGGATGAGTGCTCTCCACTCACTCTCTGAAACTGCGAGAGGACGCTCATATATAGGGTTAAATTGCAATTGCGTCCTATAGGTGTCCCTGGTATATTTCAAATATTTGCCGGCTACCTGAGCCACCGCTTTTCTGTCAAATGTGCCGACCCCAAAAAGGGCTTCTAGATAATCTAGAAGTTATTTTTTCAGGTTGGAATTCTGGGAATTCCACCCTGTGCGTATGGTTGGGCCAAAAATTACCAACGCATGGCTCTCCAAAAACATGTAGAACTCATTGTTTCCTACATAGAAAAAAAAAATATATATTATCATTAATTTAAAAATAAAAATCATGATAAATATGTTTTAGATGAAGTACATGAAATAGTTAAAATATTAAAATTTACCTGGGAGTTGTACATGCTTTATAGGGACACCCTCATCGTTCACCAACAACATGCCATTAATGGTCCCTGTGGAGATGACACGTGTAGCTCCAGGAAACGCAATAATGTAGTTGGCCATATCAGCCTCATCATTGCCAACACGTTCAGCGGTTGGCTGGGTGTCTGCTTGGGCAGGGTGTGTTTCTTGGCTGGCACCTAAAGGAGCAGAAGGTGTACGAGAGGGTTGTTGGGCAATCTCTTGCCCTTGTGTCCCACTACCACCAACACCGAGTTCAACAAGTGCCAGAAAACGCTACATACAAAAGAAATTTTTGTTAGTTTAGTCAATGTAAAAATTAAAAATCAAACTATCACAATTCATCTCATGCAAAACAAAAAAAATATCCTTTTGACTTTTTATTATTACCTGATATGTTTCTAGCTGGCTCATAATTTTTTTTATCCTCTCTTCTGTTTCAGGTGTTTGAGGCGCGTCTATCAAAGTATTAAATTCTGACCTTGCATCTCGTGCCTTTTTTCGCAACAAGAACACTGGAGATAGGGATGAAGAAAGCTCTTCCTCAAAGAGGGAATCATCAGGCGTACCATGGCTAGGTGTCTGCATATTTGAATAAAATTAATATTATTTCAATTATGTAAATAACTAAAATACCTGAAGATAGAGCAATGCTGGCACTTTACATGTTCTTCCGCTGGCCTCTTTCCGCGATCATCCCGTCTCTGGGTTTTTCCTGCACTGCTCTCATCAGTCTGCCACATTGCAATAAAATTATAAATGTAAAAACTTGAAAACAATATCTAACTTGAAAACACAAAATGAAAACTGAAATAATTTCTAATAAGACACCGGAAGACAGAGTTAGAGTTTCAAATATGACTTGCATTGAATTCAGTCCTGGAAACATGTCATTGCACATTAAGGCACCCAAACAAGAGACGATTTGACAATGAAGACCTTATTGAATATATTGTTGGAGAAACTTCTAGTAAACTTGTTGTGAAGACCTTGAGGACATTTTTGGAGCAACATTGTTGAAGCCGATGGTATAGCATTGTTGGAGACGATCTTGAAGGGCCTTGAAGTGAAGCTTTTGGAGCAACTATTGAAAAATCCTTAGAGAATTTAAGTAAGGCACTTTCTATCTTCCATCACCTTTTTCCTTTCAATATCCTTTAAACGATTTTGTTGATATTTAATGTTTGAAACTATGTTGCCAGGAAACGTGGGTTTGGGGACGGGGATGGGGACGGGGACGACATTTTTTGAAATCGGGTGCGTGGGTTCATCTGGGTATTTTTATATTAATATATATTATAATTTATATATCATATATAATACTATATTTTCTAAATTATAATTTATAAATTATAAATTTAATGACACTAATATAGTAATTTGTAAATTACTAATAGTTTATAAACTTTAAACTTTAAAATTTAAACATGCACATCATTCAACATTCAAGTTTCAACATTCACATGTGACATTTGTCATTGAAATTTCAAAATTTCTAGTTTGATAATATCATGATTCATATATGATATCAAGTGAAAATTGGAGCTCAATTTACATATTAATAACTTATAAGAAATTAGAATCATGATTCAAAATTTCAAAATATATGTCCATTGTCATACTAAATTCAAAATTTGCCTCAAGGCATCTCCAAATGGCAAATTGTAAACATGAACTAGGAAATTTTGATATACTAAAATAAAAATAGCTAAAGCCTAATAGTGAGCAATGGCTTCCTCAAGCCATATCATCAACATCCATGTCATCAACATCACTTAGATCTTCACTTAGCATGCTCTCCAAGTAGGAATCACTCTCATCTTGAGGCTCTGGCTCATCCATAGCAATTTGAGGATGGATGTTTGTGGTAAGTCTACGCTTTCGCTGGGTAAGTTATGAACTTATGATTCATGGATAGGTAGGTATGTTTTAAGGTTTAATTTTTTTTTTTTAAAGTTTTAACTTCCCCCTTTATAATTGACTATAGCCTATGGGGTTGGATAGGCTACTTTGTCCTCCCTTGGGCAATTTAATTATAAGAGAACATTACAATTGGAATATTGTTCACTTCCACTGTTGTTTTGTATAATATTTCATAGTAGTCCCAAGGCAGAAAATTCACAGAATTAAGATCCAGGAAACCTCTGGTTAAGAGATTAAATTTATGTTACATTTAAAGTCAAAGCCAACAGAAATTTCTTCACCAGTAACTACTCTGTCTAAGCCATGCCTAGTATGATAGATATGCTATTTGTCCAGTTTTGCATCATAGTCATAGTAGCTACAACACCTTTGGTGTGAAAAAATAATCCCTCTTGTAAATTAGGTTATGTATGTCCAGATTGTATTCAATCAACCCCATGCCAATAAACCTGTAGGAAGCATTTTATACATCTACTATAATAGAGCTGTAACTTTAATGTCTAAGACTTCTTTACCATTAAAAAACAGACATTTTTATTTATGAGGTTTGATCTTTCTAAATATGCCAGACCAATTCATCCAAATAGCATACCAATTCATTTGAATCATTTAAGTTTTAACTCTTAAGTTTTAAAATTTAATTGTAATTTGTATGTTTTAAAAAATAGTTAGAAAAAATACCATTTAAAAACTAGGGTTCTCAGTCCTTGGCATTCCTTCACCTGGGCCTAGGGGCACACTAGAATAATTTCACACTAAACCATGCAAACTTAAAAGTAACTTAATAGATCCATAAAGTAATAATGATCATAATTCATAATTTCCTATTGTACGATATGATGCAAATTATTCAAACATGAAGCAATGAAGACATGCAAAGTCTGAATTTTAAGATTGATGAACCAATACAAGAAGTTAGAAACTACAACTTTGATTCAATACTATGTGTCCTAACTCCAGGAAGGAATCTAGTTTGTAGTACAGAACATGCATTGTGTATTATCAATTCTTAATTGACAACAACTAAAGGACATCTACCTCATCAATTCCTTCCCATTTTGTGTTTTTATGTTATATTCCTTATAAAAGTGTCAAATTTCTCTCAAATTAAGCAACCAATGAATAAAATTAAAAATAGTTGAGATATGATTGAGAAATGGTCATTTATTTCTTGAAAGGATCTTCATGATTTCTTTGGTTGTTTTTCATCTCAAGAAACAAGAAATGACCTAAGAAACTATCGTGATGTAAAATAAGAAACAACACGGTGCAATGGCCATTTTCAAAGCCAAATGATGTCCATTGAGGACATGGCCTTTATTTGGTTCCTGTTTCATAGGAGTTTCGAGTAGAAATGGAAATTTGTTGTACCATTTCCAGTAGTAAAAAGGGAAAACCTTCTTTTTCCATGGGAAATAATTTACTTTTCCTTTTTCAAGATAATCTAAATCACAAAAAATATGAACTATACTGCACACATTCTTGGATAATGTGAAAGTGGAAAAGGAATACCCTACACAAGTGATGCACACATGTACATTTGAACAATAATAGATTTTTGTAGTTGAAATGCAATGCTTGTTTTCATTTAAATGTAGGGTTTTTAAAGCAGGGAGAAATAATGGCTGCCAAATTAATAAGCGTTTCTTTGGGAAAAATTAAATCTTGTATTGGGTGATGAAGATAATAGAGGGTATTGAATCTTGATTCTTGACATCTAGAGAGAACCATACAGCCTAACACAATCCAATGGAATTGACCAAAAAAACCCACATAGAGTCAACCCTACTATAGGAGGAAGGGCCTGCAGTAAGAACTTACCATTTTTGCAAGAGCTGAGGGCGAATTCTGTTCTGCAAGAGATGAGGGAGAATGTTGAGGGCGAATGCAAGGCAAATGCTGTTCTGCAAGAGCTCAGAGCGAATGCTAAGGGCGAATGCTGTTCTGCAAGAGCTCAGGGAGAATGCTGAGGGTGAATGTTGTTCTACAAGAGCTCAGGGTGAATGCTGAGGGTGAATGTTGTTCTGCAAGAGCTGAGGGCAAATGTTGAGGGCGAATGTTGTTCTGCAAGAGCTGAGGGCAAATGCTATTATGCAAGAGATAAGGGCGAATGCTGAGGGCGAATGCTATTCTGCAAGAGCGGAGGGCGAATGTGCTCGTGATATCAGACGTTAATGTAGTTGTTGCGACAGATATAAGTTTCGTATTTTTAATAAAATAATTTTTATGTAGCGCGCATATAAGTTTCATATTTTTATGTAGTGTGCATATAAGTGTTGTTATACTGACGACAGAAAAAGCGTCGCTATTGCGACAGATGCATCCAAACGTCGCAATTGCGACACTTAGACATTGTGTCGCACTTGCGACGTTTGGAGGCAGCCGTCGCAATAGCGACGCTTTGGGGCATAGTGTCGCAATTGCAACGTATTCCTCCAAACGTCGCAATTGCGACATGTTGTCTAAGTGTCGGTATTGCGACACTTTTCTATAAACGTCGGTATAGCGACGGTTTTGGGCGGGATTGAAAAAATTTGGGGAAATTTCTGACATTTGGTCAAAAGCGTCGGAACCAAGTGTCGGAATTTACCCCAAATGTAGTAGTGAATGCTCCTCCTTGGAGCAACATCCTGTACAAATATGGTAAAGGGATGAATATACAAATCATCATGCAAATAAACAATACCCTTACCATAATTTTTGTTCATGAAAATGGAGTGGCTCAAAAATGAGTCTCCTCTCATCCTCAAAGAGAAAAGAGTTGGCTGTGCTAGCTCCTCCAAAGAGTTATGTATTTCCTCCATATGCACATGATCTATGCATCTATTCATATGATGATCTATATTCATATGATGATCCTGGGAATACTCCACCATCAACCTGGAGCTCCCACATGGATCTATCCTCCATAATGACAGTGCTAATGACTCCTCATGAAGGATATCTATCACATGGTAATATCCTTCTTTGACATCTCCTATGCCAAAGATGCAAGTTGGAAGGCTGCTATCCTTCCCCTGTTGCTTCTGCCACAACGCAGAATATGAAATGAGAGTGGGTACAAATGATGTTGAGAGAGTGTGTCTCTCCTCCCTGAGTCTACCCAAGACTCTCAGCGTTGTAAAGCTGTCTCCTAAGGTCTCCACCCTCCTGAAATCAATGAATGGTGCCTCAACAGGTGAAGCATATCTCATCATCTGTTGATCTAGTGGTTTCCCTGGAAAAATGTCTCCATGCAATGAGACATCATCACTAAAAGGTAACTGCATATATGAATGAACAATTCTGTCCATACTTCCACTGCGCAATCCAATCACCCTCTTAGGTGCATCAACCTCATAAGATAGACAAGGATGTGTGCTCCTCATCACATCATGATGGTCATCCTCCCTATCTCTTCCTAGTGTCTCCATGGTTCCACACCTCCTCAACAATGGCACATGTAAAACATGAGTTGTGCCTTGATCTCCATACCTGAGTTCCTGGGGAATTACTTGCAAAGATGAAAATATCCCTCTACCTGGAGCAAGAGCTCCTCCTTCCTCTGCATGAGGCACTAGATAATCTCTAGATGGCACAACGATGTTGCCCTCACCTTCTCCAACATAAATAGGCAACCCTCCAATAATGTTGCTGCAAATGTGGAATCTCTCCCAAGGTGGAAGTGATCCTTGATCTCCAAGGGCCAAGGAGTATCCCCTTTTCACCATGATAGTGCCATCTCCTAATCCTGCAACATCATACAAGAAGTGAGAGAAAATCTTCCCTTGCTCTCCGAAGAATAACCCCAGCAACAAATGTTTTTGTTGCTTCCTCATGCTCTCATCATACAAGATATGTGATGAAGACATGGTGTATGATATGAATGTTGCATCATCACTATGTACCCATACTCTTTTATGCTCAATGATGCCAGCATCCTGCCACATCTTCTCCATCCTCATACCCTTGGAAAGAGAGTATGCCAAGTGATGGCCAAACTCCTTCAAGAGTAACCAGTGCAGCCAAGCCTCCTACTGCTCGGTATCATAAATATGCAAGTAGCTTACTAGCTTCTTGCTGACCATCCACATCCACTCAACCAATTGTGGATGTATTCTTCCACCCTTCATCTTGGTACTCCTCCCATGAGGGCTACCATCATCCCAAATCAAACTCCTGCATTTCATGTGACCTCGAAATGAAATCTTCCCGAGGATCAATTTGACCCTATGAGGATCCAAATAGGTGGTAGGAAAAAACCTCCCATCATGATGTGTATGGCTCAAGGAATGTACAACACAGTCATTTATCCATCCGAAGATGTCCTCCATCTGCTATCTGTTCCTATGAGAAGGGAAGTACCTCCTCAAACTGATGAAGAATATTTCACTCCATGATGTGTGGGAGTGCACCTCTACTGAAATCTCTTCTGATGATCTCCTCCTCATGCATGTCCTTCATGGCTTCCTGAATGAAGCTACTCTCTGAATTCTCACATGAGGACTGCTTCCTCCTTCCTCCATCATTGCCCAGCACAGTGCTATTCTACTGCTGTAGATCAACTGCATGCAATGATATAGACCCATCCAAAGTGTTTGTTGAAATGACAAGAGATGGATGTTCAGTCATACCTTGGTGAAAATTGGAAGCTCTTTGCAGGGCTGCAAGAGTTTCCTTCTCATGAGTGTTGGTTTCCCAAACTATTGAAGATGAAGGCTACTCCTCCATGATCTCAACAGCGCTGGTACATGCCTCATTAGCTAGTGGTGAGGGCTCCTCCCTCTTCTGGCTAAATCTGCTGATCAATCTTTGAGAAAACTCAACAAGAGTAGAAACCCTTGTATGGCTCAGCTGGATGATCCACCAACTCTTTGCTTCACCTTCAAGGTGCAGCGCTGTAATTTCTACAGCCTCTCTGTCTACTATAGGATGTAGTAGGAAGAAAGCCTCTAGCTTCCTCACCCAAAATTTTGCTGCATATGTGGGTGATCCATCAAATGTGGACAATCTAAATCTATTGCCTCTCATCATCCCATAGCTGAGGGGTCTTATTTCTTCTTTCTGTTGAATAAATTGTGACAAAGTTAGAGCTCTAAGGTTTGCCCGATATTCAGCAAGATACTCACTTAGAATTTAGAATTCCAAGTGTTCTTCATGCTTCTGGCCTTTTTCTCTATGATAATAGGAAGTGTATGGTCCTTCCGTTTCTCCTTCTTCATTCCCCTTAACCTCCTCGGAGAGGTTCTCTCTGGATCTGAAAATAGATGAGAGTAAACTCATATTTTTCATCATATTGATCTTCTTTGGCTTAGACTCACATGCTGAGCCAGAGATCATGCTTTGATACCACTGTAATATCCCTTTTTCAGGAATATCAAGTTTCTATTCCAGAGATTGACTGTAGGGGCATTTACTGGATATGTCACCTTTGAAAAAGGATGAGATCCAGAGGCTACCTGGCCATCTGCAGACTTTTTCTATAGATCTTGAAATATTTCTCTTTCAGGGGTTCAACAATACATAAACATGAGTTGGAAAATAGCAGTGAATGCATTAAAACCAAGAATGTCGGAAGATCTGCATAACCATTACATTAGATAATAGTAGCAACAAATGTATACAAGATCTTGAGGAAATGATCTCTCAAGTCAAACAATGCCTCCTCAATGAAACATGTACAAGAAATATAGATAAATACTGCTATATAAAATAGGCCCTAGCTATGACTACACAATCCTTAAGGATGGATTGCTAGAAAATGTCATTAATACATGGATCTAACAATAATAGGTCAAATAAAGAAGGGGGAGCAAGATCTCAACCCCTGAAAACATACAATACACAATCCTCAAAGGGATTGGTTGAAATATACACAAAATGGAAAATCTGTAGAAATGCTGGAGTTGCTGGGCAGCAGCTGCAACTCAAAACTAGAAATGGATGTAGATAGATGATGATGCTGCAATAGATGGCTGAATCTCATCCAAAGGATATCTAGAGTGAAAGACTGGTGCTTTCACCTAATATCTCACCCTCTAAACATGTGGAGCAAGTCTCCACTGCAAACACACTCAGAAATAACGCAGTCTAGAGAAGGGACTGCGCTGTTGGTGAAGGGAAATGCTTGGCATTGATGCCAAAGTCTGCAATAAGCTCCGGGATATCTCCAATCTGATATCTCAAAGGGAAGAGAGGCTCCTCCTCTGAAAATAGCAATTGGACGTGATGTAGTGAACCCTCACTACAACACCCAGCAACACAACATTACTCTATTGCAGAAATAACGTTGTCTTGATGGAGGATGCTTGGCCTCAAGCCTGGATGTGAGGAAAATATAAGCAATCCCTCAAGAGACCTCTCAAGAAGGTGGAAGAATCCTAAACAGGAATTTCTCTCGGCAATTCTTGCTATACAACAGAGAATGCACAATTGTCTGAATAGACAATGAAATCAATAATCCATAGAATGAGAAACAATGGTTGCCTTGCCCTCCTTTTAAACAAATGAAAGCTCTCTCTCCATGGGCCCCATCCATTAGGGTTTCCTCCACCAAATATCCTTTTCCTCATTCACACTGCGTTGGCTTCCTAAGTAAGCCACTCCTCCTATGGCAGCGCTGTTGACTTGGTCAAACATGACCTTGTCTTCATGCATTTGCCCCTTTTCACACTTGAGGGTGCAAAATGAAGCTACTATGATGATCCATTTCACATCATGAGGGATTTTATTTATGTCTTAAATAAGAATGGGTCCCTTTACCCATTTATTTAGCTACAATGTGATGAAAGAAAAATTTTAATGTTCCATTTAGCCATGTGCTAAAATGGGAACATTACAGTTTCTGACATATGAGGGCCATCTCGTATGAATAATGTGTCTGCAGTGGCTCTTTCCAACTATTTTTCACCAATATCTGGAAGGCCTCCAACTGAGGTCATTTCAGATTGAATTTGAAAGGGAAAATATGACCCTTCGCCATTCCTTCCCACCTAATAACAATTGGTTGATGTTCAGATAAAAAAGTAGGAATAATTTATGTGCTCACACCTACTAGGTGATTAGACAGAGAATGGTTCACCATAAATCGGTCCAACCTATTGGATATCCCATGTGTCCCATCATGCCCATTCCATTAGGTAGGACCAATGGGAGAAGGAATAATATCAATGAGGCCATGTGCCTCAATCAAAATAGAGAAGGAATGTTATATTATCCACCCGATATCTGTCCCCCCATATCTCACTCGAGCTTAGTGTGAATTTTATATCTCTTGCGAGAATAAGCAAGCAAAATCCAAATATCCCGAAGGTAGGGATCCTTTCCCAATTTTTTTTCTTTTTTCTAAGAAAGGAGCGTAAGTGTTAATAATACGAATCCTTTGTTCGGAACCCACTTGATAGCCAAAACATATTATTCCTACAACCCATTGGTATGATTTCAACGAAATCTTACTTGCATTCCACATAATCTCTAATCCCCCAACTATTCCCATAGCTCCAATGGAACAAAAATTCCACTCAAAACAAATAGACAACATAACATCCCAGACTTTTTCCTTTGTTATCATAGTTTATTGGAACATTATTAGACTCACGGTATATAATCACATAAGACCCTTGATAGAGCAGATTTTATGGGTCGACCCCATCCCTCATGTTCATGGATAACATAATCATGGGGCTACCACGAAAACGAGTAATGCCCCTCTAAGGACTCGGTGACCCTCATTATCAGTGATGGACATTTTACCAACCATATAGGTGGCGTCGATTTTAAACAGTTCTTCTAACTCTCCATATCCATTAACCAAGGAGTATTCAGGCTTATCTTAAACCAAAACCTTCTAATACCTGAGAGGTTTCTTTTCTGATGAGTCACATTATGTCGGGGAGACAGACTAGGCAAGGAAGACGTATCTTGAAAAAATGACCTTTTGATCATAAGGGGTTCCAACCCTTCTGACCAAGTGATAAGTGACTCCAATTCCCTGTTTGGGGATCTTGAAAGATTATTATGTGACACCCCAAGAGATACTGTCATAGGGGATCTCGGTAAGGGACCCAATGTTGACAGTGTATGGGTGACCTATTGGTGAGAAGTGCCAAAAGGTGGCACTAACCTCCTCTTTTTACCCTCACAAATAAAAGACTCATGTAGAGAATTAAAAGCAATTACAGACTTATCAAAAACATTAAAATCCTCAATATCAGATTTAAAGGAGCCATTTAGCATTGTATGAACATCAGAGTGACAATCCAATATCTTTTCGAAATATATATATGAGAAAGAATACAAATTCACAAGATTTTCAAAACCTTTAAAATCCTTAGTAATAGATTTATAGGAGCCACACTTCAATGTATAAACATCAAAGTGAAAATCCATAAAATTTTTAGAGAGGTTAAAATTACCTAGAATGAGTGTAATGATATTCTCCCTACCAATAGTTGTTGTTGTCTATAGAGGAAATGACTTATCGTAAGTTATGCCAGCTCTGCAGCCCGAAGAAAATACTTTCAACTGCAAACATTGATGAATTAAAAGTCCTGTATTGTGACATTGTAAACACCAATATGAGATCCCCTAATAATTAATGGAAATCTTGGTAGAGAAGTGGCTCCAATTGATATCCAGTTCTGTGAGCAATCCTTGACCCATGTCGACCTCCACCAAGAACCAAATCAACGGTTTTTCTAATTGTCCAAAATTGGTTTCATCCCAGTACTAATATTTTCCAATTCTATTGGTACTCTTCTTCATGGGTGCCTGGTTCCATAACTCCAACAGACAACCAGGTATCTTAGCCCAGATCATATGTTGAATCTGAACCGCCGTGGCTGGGTCAAAACCTGCCTTCCATTGTTGGAGGATAAGGAACCCCCTTCCCTTAACCAACACCTCCTTTAAAATTATTTTTGCATCTTCCGGCTCCAAGAAATGATAACAGTTACAACCATTATATAAAACAATGACCTTCGGCCAATATTGTAAGATTGGAAACCATTTTATCTCTACCCATTTCTTAATTTGTTCCCCTGTCATCTTCAGATGGTTCCACTTCCCAATGAGGGCATTGTGGCTTAAACATTCTATAATTTCCCAATATGAATTAACTCCCATATCCAGAGGAGGAGCCCCTTGAAGGGCTACAATAAGAGCCTTATTTCGATGATTTTTTATACTTGGAGACTTATCATCACCGACGAGTGAAACACCTAAAATCTTGTTTCTCATCGACGAGATCCAAAAATTTATCAGTGTTTTAGAAAATGGATGATTGAAGCGAAAGAGATCCTCTTGTTTCGCATGCAGAGTAGAAGCAATGAGACTTTCCAGGGAAATGGATGCAGTATTTCGCATGTAATTCATCTATCAAGGAAGATAGCGTGAATTTCCCTGCTAGATACCGAAAGAAAACTCGAGTTCAAGAAGTATGATAGACAACTTGACCAGAAAAATGATAACTGTGTTTTCTCAACACAAGACCCCTTCCAAAGAAAACGCCACTCGTACCTATCTCACTGAGAGAAAAGAACTGATGGCACTGCCATTGAGGCATGTAGGGAGCCACCCCAATACAAAAGTATTCTAGATAAACACGAGGAAGAACCTAATACCGAGAGATCTAAGAGCCACCTCCTCTGTCAGCAGTAGGTCCCACCGAATCCAAACGTACCCTAGTATTAGGTCCCAAAAATTAGCCTAAAAACCAAAGCATAGGAAATAAAATCGACTTATGTAGTTTCTTTAGAGTGACTTTTTGGATTTTCAGGTGTTGGAATCTGGTGGAGAAAATTGAGGTGAAATCTTGATTTGTGTTATTTAAACTAGCCTTTTTACTATATATATGGATTCAACACCTTGAAAAATTCTAGGGAACTTCGATTGTGCAGGGGTTACCATAAAAATTATAATTTCAATGGATTCCTGCCGGATTATAGAGAAATTAGACTGGTAAAATCCACCAGAAAAATGTCCAAAAAGTCTCACTAAAGACAACTCCTTGACTTAATATCCCGAACCAAAAAATGTACCTATGGTCCAAAAAACGCATTCTCATAAATGCCTCTTGTGTGAAAAACAACAAGGTCAAGAAAACCTTTCATAATCTGTACATACGACCAACTTATTACTGGAGTGGGCTAACCATTCGATGAAAAACCCTTTGGGTTTTGTGCCCCTTCGCCACCGGCGAAGGCCTTCCGGTGACCTTCTCCCCTCTGTCCCAAACTTTAATGAAAGATACATTAATTTCCATTAACATGGGTAGTGAGATGTCTGTTTAGGTGATTCGTCTCCATTTGCAGGCCAGCATACACAGCCACACACGATCCATCTAGCTGCCTCACGTAGCCACTCTAGAGCTGAAGTGACAGATCGCTCCTTCGCATTTCAAATTTGAATGGGGCGAAGCTCCATTTGAATTAATGAGAGTAAATGGGAGTAAATGTTGCATATGTATTGCTATCTACCACGCGTGGGCTATCGGTCCTCTAGTTTTACTGCCCAAATTCATCCTCTTAACGATTTTAATTTTGGAGCTCATTCCATTCCGTCGACTGAGGGCTCCCTATTCATTCCGTTGACTGTGGGTTTTTTTCATTTCGTCAAGTTCAATTTCATTTGGTTTAATGGTGAGGAACGAGATTCCACTTCCATTCGGTCGACTGGTGAGGAAAGGGAGGATGCTTTGGGTCAATCGAGTGGTGATTCAAGAAGAAGAAGCAATTAGAGAAGTGAAATTCAGTCAATGGACAAGGAGAACTACCAGGCGTGGACAAGGAGAACTACCAGGCATGGACAATGAGAACTACTAGGCCTGGAGGAATACGAAAGGTAAATTCCCTCATGTTTACTATGTAAATTCCCTTACCCATCAAGTAGTGTTTCCCCTTTTTCACACTTTGCACCAGTGCATACAATTCCTTGTCATATGTAGGGTAATTAATCATTGCACCATTAAAATTTTCAAAATTAAAACATATGGGCTTACCATGTTGCATGAGCACGCATGGCATACTCATTTTCATCAATATGTATTTCAAATGAATGTCTCAAGTCTGGAATTGCAAGTGATAGAGCTGAACTGATATTCTCCTTCAATGCATCAAGTTCCTTTTTCTTTTTACCTCCCCACTGGAAGACCTACTTCACACTTGTCAATGCATGCAATGGAGCTGCAATAGAAGAGAATTTAGCAATAAAATTCCTCTAATATTGGGTTGCTCCCAAAAATCTTCTTACCTTCATACCTATTTTGGGATTTGGCTAATTAAAAATGACATCAAACTTGGAGGGATCTATTTTCAATTCACCTCCTCCAACAATATGACCCAAATACACTAAAGAAGTTTTTCCAAACTTTTGACATATTTAAAAACAATTTTTCTTTCTTCAAGATATCAAGCACTTTTTTGACATGCATGACATGTTCTTCACGAGATTTAATGAAAATTAAGATGTAATATAAGTATACTATCACACAATCATCTAGAAATGTCCTAAATACATCATTCATCACACGCATGAAGGTAGCATGAGCATTGTAAATACCAAAAGGCATAACTAGCCATTCAAACAAACCTTGCTTTGTTTTGAATGTTGTTTTCCATATGTCTCATTCAACAATTATAATTTGATGATAGCTACTCCTTAAGTCCAAATTTGTAAAATACTTAGCATATTTCAATTTATCAAGTAAATCATCAATTTGAGGAAGTGGGTAATGGTTCTTTACCATAATTTTGTTCAGTGCATGAAAGTCCACACACATGCACCGCGTTCCATCCTTCTTTGGCACCAAGAAATAGGTGACCCACATGGTGAATTACTTGGTATGATGATCCCTTAGTTCAAAAACTCTTGAATTTGTTTTTCAATTTCTGCGCTTTCCATTACTGACATCTTGTACATGCCAATGTTAGGAAGAGGACAATCTTTCTGCAATTGTATTTCATGTTGGATTCCCCTCTTAGGAGGAAATACTTTGGGCTCCTGAAACATATCATCATATTGGTTAACAACCTCAACCAAAATCAGATTTCAATCTTGATTCACAACCTTGAAAAGCTTCATTCTCAACATCATTCTTTTGTTTGACCATTAAAAGCACAAAATTCTTGCTAGAGTTAACGAATCTCTTCATTTGTCCAACATTTACAAGTGAAAGATTTAATTTCTGTCGATGTGCTCTAAAAATGTACTCAATACCATCTTTTAACAAGTGATACTTGTTTTCATGGTGATGAAAAATAGATTTCGTATCATACAAATATGGGCTTCCCAAAAAAATACCAGAAATATCAAGTGGAACTACATCAAGTTCAACTTCATCAAGAAAGTTTGTTGTAATTGAAAAGTATGCATTTCGTCATCACTTGTAAGTTTTCATTCTTTCATATACAACCTAAAGGATAAGGTCTTGGATGAGGAATGGTATCTAAATTTAACTTCTTGAATAAGTCTTCGGAAATAAAATTTTCTTGTGAACCACTATCAAAGAGTGTATCAATTTTGGTATGCTTTGAAATAACCCGAATATGGAAAAATTCAATTATTGTTTTCTGATCTTGAGTATCGTTAGGACAAATTGAAGAGCTAGTGATTGCTATGTCCTTACCTTTCATTCCCATTTTTGTGATCTTTGTTTCATCTCCTTAATCGGAGCCTAAGTCATGTTGTGTAGTTGCAACTATCGTTTGCTTCTTTTTGTTGTTAAACTTCTTTGGTTTCATCTCAGGATGAAGCTTCCAACAATTAGCTTCATCATGACCCTCTTTGGAACAATGTTTTCATGTTACTTTTTCTCCTTCCTTCTTGATGGATGCATTCTTCTTTCCTTTCCCTTTGAATTTACTCTTTCCTTTGTCTCTCCTTTGAAATGGATTTTGCTACCCTCTTGTGAAATGTTTTTCCCTCTTACTTCAAGATGTGTTGCCTAAACACAAACCTACTTGTAGTATTAAACATAAGGATAGTATGTCTTAAATAACTGTGTAAACCCCCAATATATTTCAACAAGGTGTCTTGCGATGAAAAATATACACCTAAAATTAGAGATCTTCTTCTAAACTCTTGGCTATAACTTTGCACACTTTGATCTTTTAGTTGTCTAAAATTATGCCAATCCATAATAGCCTTCTGCATTTAAGATAATGGATAAAATTTTCTTCTAAGTGCACCAATAAATTCTATCCAAGATGTTGAGACCTTACCATTATTTTTCATATCCTCTTGTGTTTTTGCTTCCCACCAAATCAATGCAACACTTTCTAACCTCAATGAAGCCAACCGAATCTTTGTTTCATCATCTTTTATGTTCTAAATCCCACAATAAAATTCAATTTGATGAACCCTAATTATCAATTTTTTCAGCATTAACTTCACCATTATACATAGGTAGTTCAAATTTGATATCAAGTTTTTCAGCATTAACTTCACCATTATACATAGGTAGTTCAAATTTGATATCAAGTTTTAATAAGGGATTTTTATCATGAACCCTTGGGGTATGTGTATGTGTTTTAGTAAAGGTTGTGGTGAAATAGGAAGAAGATGAAGGTGAGGATGGAGGTGGAGAAGATGGTGGTTTATCGCCATTTCCTTTTGAAGGCTTGCCATCATCTCCTCCTTTTCTTCCAAAATAATCCTATCCTTTTGAAGGCTTGGAACTCTCACCTCGCAGCTTGAATTTCTCTCTTTAAAGAGACATTTCACCATTTCAGTCATGTCAAAGAATGATTTTCTAAAATATTTCTCATCCTCTGATTACATCTGTTGAGCCCCAAGATTGTGCTTTCTTTCATCTTACTTTACCTCATTTTCATTTGTCCATTCTTATCCCAGACCCAAATGATCAATGAAATTAGTTAAAATTACTTTTAGAATGATTAACATGGCTAACTTGCTAAGTTTTGTGATTTTGTCATTGTAATGCATTTTGACCGGAACTAGCTGCAGAATGCAGACATTCCGTAGCTAAATGTGAAATCACAATTGCTCTCTACGTTCACATGTTCTGTGTGTTCCCTCTGTGAAAAGCCACACAGGGTATATTCCACATTATGTCCTCATCGTTCGTTTCTCACCATGAAGAATGAACCGAATTCTGGACGTGGTTTTGGTACGTGGGAACTCATTCAAGGAGGCAGGATTCTAATAGGACTGTCCTAGTCCAGATGTCCTTTGTCCCTTTACGCTGCCATATTTAGATTCCTAGTACGATTTTGATAAGGAAAGACAATGATCCCCGTATTTTTGCAAGTTCTGTTATGTAGATTTGTTATAAAAGCACTTGGGAAACCGAGAGACAAGCTCTAGATTTTGCTTAGATTTCATGTATTCACTGCTATATTTCTGAAGACTGAGAATACTCTGTTTCAAGTTATTTTCCTTTAATGAAGAAGACAGCATTGATTTGAATGCGTTGAGTTGATTTTGAGTTAGATTCCGTCTGGTGGTAGAGGGCCCCTGCCTCCTGCACGGCTTTACTTTCGTAATTTAGATAAGTATCTTAGTTGTTTTCATGTTTTTTTGAAGTTTGAGTTCATAGTTAATCTCATTAGCCACTATAGCTATACTTGTTCTAAGAAACTCTTCCAAAAGATCATGATAATGAATGGGAAATGGTTGTAGTGTTGTAGGATTTATTTGTAATTTCTTTTGTTCATTATCACAGTTGAACTTATACTAAGCAAACTCTTCCAAAAAATCCTTATGATGTCTAAGGCATGACTGTGATACTGAATGTTTCAGCTGTTTGTTTGCACTAAGTAGCATAGCTGATCTTAGTCTTAAAATGCTCTTCCAAAATATCATAATGATGGGTAGGAGATAGCTGTGATGTCTTAGTTTTTAAATTGCTTTCAGTATTTATGTTTGAATTTGCACTGAATTGTACAGCCAAGATTGTTCTAGTAAGCTCTTCCAAAATACCATTCATGATGGACAAAACAGGCTGTAGAATCCCATAGATTAATGCATGATAACTTAGTTAGGGTACTCCGGAGTCAATTGCATTCAATTCATGCTCTGTTATTTTGTTTTAAGTTTGATAATGGCTTGTTAGTTCAGCACTATTTTAGACTAGTGACATCTTAGTTCAGTTTTAGCTTAGCTCATTGTATTTTCATTCCACATTTAGTTGTCATCCATCGTATATTATATTACTTCTCGTTAAACTTAAACAATACTACTTTCATTATTTACAAAATCCCTTTTGTTCTAAATCCATACTGACTCATAACCATCTCTAATAAGATGTATCATCTCAAGGCCTGAAGTACTTTTGCAACTTCTTCATAAACAAAACCTTTCCTCAAAAGACTACTTTAAAAAGAAATCCATAACTTTTGAATAAGGTTTAGTGATGTTAAACTAAGTTTCAGAATAGAATTAGGAGCTATTCTTAGAGTAGAGATCTTATGATGCTAACAATATTTTTCTCCAAATGTGTTTCAACAAATCTTTAACCATGGATAAAATGTTGTATCATTATAAGTTGATTGTTTAATTGTTAGTTAGGAGAATTTGTATACTTAGCTGACCATTTCTCAAGTTCTCCCAAAATACCTTTGATGAAATAATTGGACAATTTAAGTTTATGTTTTGATTCATTTTCTTGAAGTCATTATCAAGCTTTGTATATAGTTTAGGTTTGATTCTGTTTCAGTATTTGCATTTTCACTTGTCATTTGTCACCAACCAGTTAGGCTTCACTCTGTTTTTAACAAGTAGCTTCTTTCCACTAGCTTTGTAGTCATTTTCCTTATGAAACATAAAAACCATCAAAAGACCAAAAACATCATAAATCATCATAAAAGACCAAAAACATCATAAAAAACTAAACACAACGCATTAGGAGACAAACACTTAGGCACATACAGTGCACTTCACTTCAGCAATTTACCAGCCCTGGTTGACAATTAAATGAACTCAATTTAGGAGACTAGGTTGAGCACAAACATTTTGGCGCCGTTGCCGGCGAAGTGAAAACTAGGTAACCTTTGTTTCTTAATTCCAAAAAACAATTATATGCATAGAGAGAGAGATTCAAGGGGTAGATTCATAAGCAGCAGAAATAGAAATTTGATTCTTAGAACACCACTTGTTTCACCTAGACCAAGGGCTAGTACACCTTCAACTCAGACCCATATTCCATCCTTTACTGATCCTGGACTTCTAGAAGACCTAAGATTAGATATCCCATTATAGAAACCTTCCACTTCATCCATTGAACCTGCCTTAGAAGAAGATCTAAAGACTCCTGTCAGGGATACAAAATTTTCCACCTCCACAAGACAGTCAAACATGGCAGAAGAAGGGGGAGGAGGAGTCTTTAATGGAGAACACACATTATTTGGAGGTAGAGGTAGAGGTATAGGAGAATGAGGTAGAGGAGAAGGAGGTAGAGGTGCAGACGGAGGAAGAGGTAGAAGAGAAATAGGAAACTCTTTTGGGTTCCCTATAATTGATGAAGAAACCAATACAACCATGTAAAACATTTCACCCTCTGTCCTTCCAAACTTCTATGGAATTAAAACTAAAGATCTTGAAACCTTCCTATTTGAATTTGAAATCCTGTGTAGAAATTATGACTACTTACAAGATGCTCAAAAACTTAAACTATTTCCTTCAACATTGAAAGGAGCAAGACTAAGTGAAGCTTAAGGAGTCGGATCAACAATTCTATTAGGACATGGGAAGACATGAAACAAGCATTTCTAGAGAGGTATTGGATTATTGTATTTCAAGCCAATCATAAGGAAACAGTGTGTTTAAGATGGTGCAAAAATAAGATGAAAACTTGGAAGATTTGTTGGAGAGGTTTAACTATAACATCAAGAGGGAAAAAATGGAAAACTTAGATCAAGACACTTTGAAAGCTCTCTTGTTGAAGACAATTAGGGATGAATGGTTAGATATCCTTAACATGATGGGAAAAGGGGATATATATCAGCTCACATTACCTGAAATAGCTGAATTATGTATCAACTTTTCAAGAGGGAAATCTAAAACTGTAAAAGGACCAAGAGACCCTGCTCTTGCAAGGGCAAGTAAATCTGCTTCTGGGACAGTAAGTAGGGCATAAATAGGACATATGCTTGATGAATTCAAATCTGACATCTTAGGGAGTCTTAGTGAACAAATAGACACCCTTAAGATACAAACAAGCAAAAAGTCGAATCGATGCCCCTGCAATCTTTTGTCCCAAATGTAGAAAGCATAAAACATGGGTTGGGAGAGAGTGTCCTTTGGATGTGTTGTAGAGACCGTGTCATTTGTTCGAAAAACATGAGACCAAAGAATTGTCCTTCTCTTTCTTGGACTCAAAGTCGTCTTTCAGAGGAAACTCACAGATTCCACAGAATCTCTTAATTTTGTCTCTAGAAGACCTTGGCAGGGACCTCAAAGACAAGGTTTCCATGATCAAATGTATAATCAACCTCCACCTTGGAATTCTTGGCAGCAACCTTGGCCTCAATTTCAAAATCAATCTCAAGCTTGGGCACAAGGAGCACAAAATCCCTTTGGAAGATACTCTCAGTACTATCAGTATCCACCATCCTATCCACCATACCCACATTTTTATCCTCAAAATCCTCAACAAAATTTTCAACAAAATCCTCAACAACATCATCAGAACTTACCACATCAAAATCAACCACTTCCATTACCATTTCCTCAAAAATCAAATCAGTTGCCTGCTCAACCCATACCAAACCCCAGCAATAAAAATACTCAGAACACATACATGATAGAAGGCCAACAGTTTCCAACTTATTTAATTACTCCTTTAGACCTTAGTGATGTTCAACTTAGGTCTGGAAGAATACTTGAAAAGAGAAAACCTTCTGTGATCATACAGGAACAAGATAACTCTGAGGAAGACTCTCTACGGGTGAATAAAAGTCTTGAGGAAGACACATCTTTTCAAGACCCAAACACTGAAAAATTAAAGCAAAAAGATCCAATAATTTCAACTCCTGTATTAGAGCAACCATCCACATATACTTCTATACCTCCCTTTCCAGAAATATTACAAATTGATAAAGGTGTAGAAAAACAAATTATGGTGCCTAATTATGATTTCCTAGATGAGCTGAGAAATGTTTGCATTAAAATTCCATTATTACAAGCCATCAAGGAAATTCCAATTTTAGCCAAAACAATAAAGGAGTTGAGCATGAAGAAAACAAGAAAAGAATAAGAGAAACAAAGAAAATTCAACTGGCAGGACAAATAGCAGACATTATGATGGGAAAGATTTCTATTCCAAAGTATCTTGACCCAGGAAATCCAGTTGTCAAAATTCACATCAATGGAATTGAAATCCAGAACACACTCATTGATTTAAGAGCAGCAATCAATATCATGAGTAGACAAATCATGGATAAACTGAAACTTCCTAATCTTCTCTTTACACCCACATTATTACAATTAGCAGACAGATCTGTGATCAAACCAGATGGGGTAATAGAAGACATTCTAGTGTCCCTAGATTCTTGGGAGTACCCTGTGGATTTCATGATCCTAACTCCTAAGAATAATCTAGGAGGACATCTTGTTATATTAGGAAGACCTTGGTTGGCTACAGCTGATGCTTTTATTAGTTGTAGATCTGGTGATATGTACATCTTTGATGGTAGTTCAACTAAGAAATTCACTTTATATCCTCCAGCTAGGAAAATTACAGATTTAGATGATACTCAATGGATAGAGGATGAAGAAGATTTACAACCTCTCTTCACAATTTCAGAAATTAGTGAAGATAATCAAATTCTGAATACTCTAGAAAACTTTGAATCCTCTCCAGAACACAAACATGAATCATTTCAAGAGGGATCTAATATTGAGTTTTTGTCATCAAGGCAGATGTCTCTTCATTCTATGGATAAATTTGGCAGCTCTACAAGTGAGATATTTCCAGGCAAAACTTTGAACATAAATAAGAACCTAGAAAAATCTCAACAAGAAGTGTTAGTCAAAGTATTACAGAGACATTCTTCTGCATATGCATGGGAATAGACTGACATGAAAGGGACAAGCCCCAAGACTTGCACTCATCACATCTATATAGAGGAAAATTGCAAACCAATCAGACAACCTCAAAGACGGATGAATCCAAATCTTAGGGAGATTGTTAAGGAAGAATTGCAAAAATTGTTAAATGTCAACTTCATCTATCCTATTTCAGATAGTCAGTGGGTTTCTCCTTTGGTAATTGTGCCAAAGAAAAATGGTAAATGGAGGGTATGTGTTGACTACCGGGAACTAAACAAAGCTACTCTTAAAGACCATTTTCCCTTACCTTTCATAGATCAAGTGTTAGATACATTAGCTGGCAAAAAGTACTTCTCATTCTTAGATGGGTTTAGTGGTTACAACCAAATCCAAGTAGCACTTGAAGATCAAGACAAAACCACATTTACCTGTCCCTGGGGTACCTATGCTTACCGAGTATTGCCATTTGGATTATGCAATGCACCTGCAACATTCCAAAGGGCAGTATTAGGAATTTTTTCAGATCTAATACATGATTGTGTAGAGGTATACATGGATGATTTCACAGTTTATGAAAACACATTTGAAGAAGCTTTAGCAAACTTAGAAAAAGTTTTAAAGAGATGTGAGGAAGCAAATCTTTCACTTAGTCATGAGAAATGTTTCATGATGTTTACTGAAGGTATTGTTTTGGGGCATCACATTTCAGGGGATGGGATTAGAGTTGATGAGTCAAAAGTTGAAGTCATCTCTAGCTTATCTATTCCAAGTTGTCAAAAAGATGTTAGGATTTTTCTAGGATTTGCAGGATATTATCGGAGGTTTATAGAAAACTTCACCAAGATAGCATCTCCACTCTTCAAATTGCTTACCAAAGACTGTGAATTCAAGTGGAATTCTGATTGCCAGTTAGCCTTTGAGACCCTGAAAACCAAAATTTCTGAAGCACCTATTTTAAGGGGACTTAACTGGAAGTTACCTTTTCATATCTCAACAGATGCTTCTGATACAGCTCTAGGAGCAATATTGGGACAAAAAGACCTGATTCCTTATGCCATCTACTATACCAATAAAAATTTGACTCCTGCAGAGTTAAACTATACTGTAACTGAAAAAGAGTTTTTAGCTGTTGTTCATGCCATAAACAAATTCAGACACTATATAACAGGCTATGAAACTTTTGTTCACACTGATCATTCTGCAATTAGATACTTAATGAACAAATCAATTACTAATGGCAGAGTCATAAGATGGTTATTGCTCTTACAATAATTCAACATTACCATTCTAGATAGGCCTGGAAAACAAAACACAGTAGCTGATTTCCTATCTAGACTCCAAAATATCAAAGATGACACTCCAGTTGAAGATCAATTTCCCGATGAATATCTTTTTGCAATTTCTACTCAAACTCCATGGTTTGCTGATATTGCTAATTATTTAGTTTCAGGGAAATTTCCTTCAATAATGAATGCAAGAGATAAAAGAAAAATCATTTATGACAGTGCAAAATATTCATGGGTTGCTAATGAGTTGTACAAGACAGGTCCAGATTTGATCATTAGGAGATGTGTTCGTGAAGATGAGATGCCCGAGATTCTCAAAGCATGTCATGATGAACCTTGTGGTGGACACTTTGCTGATAAGAGGACAGCCTATAAGATCCTTAATTTAGGATATTATTGGCCATCTTTGTTTAAAGATGCTAAAGAGTATGTTAAAAGGTGTGACAGTTGCCAAAGGGTAGGGAAACCTTCTCCTTCAGGTGAGATGCCATTACAACCTCAGGTACACATTGAACCTTTTGAAAAATGGGCTTTTGATTTTGTAGGACCTATTAGTCCTCCATCAAGACAAAAGAAATATATATTAGTTTGCACTGATTATGTTACTAAGTGGGTAGAAGCTAAACCATTACTTGTTGCTAATGAATCATCTGTAGTTACTTTTCTTTTGAGGATATTTTTACTCGTTTTGGTGTCCCAAGGGAAATTGTTACAGATCAAGGAGCTCAATTTACATCAAGGCTAGTGGAGAAAATGATGGAGAGATACAAAATCAGGCATAGAAAATCTACTCCTTACCATCCACAAGCAAATGGTCAAGTGGAATCTACTAATAAGGTCATTGAAGGAATCCTAACAAAGACTGTTCATTTACATAGAAGAGATTGGGTAGATAGGCTTCCTGAAGCCTTGTGGGCCTATAGAACTACATGGAGAAACACAACAGGCCATACTCTTTATGAACTTGTTTATGGAAAGAAATTTTTGTTTCCCATAGAGTTCCAGATTCAAACTTTCAAAATGGCAGTTCAGCTAGGACTTGATTTAATGGAGGCACAAAAGCATAGATTGGAGTAGATTAATGAATTGGATGAGATCAGACAAGATGCAGTTCATAAAACAAGTCTAGTCCAACAGAAAAGGACTAGATGGCATGATAAGTACATCAAAGAGAAGAAATTCAAAGAAGGTGATTGGGCTCTCTTGTTTGATTCAAAATTCAAGGATTTTCAAGGTAAATTTCAAACACATTGGCTAGGGCCATATGAAATTGTTGAAATTTTTGACAATGGAGCAGTAAAAATCAGGACAATAGATGAAGAAGAGGTCACTTTTCTTGTGAATGGTCATAGATTGAAGCTGTATCACAAACCACTCTCAAGCGAAGAATTTGTCAAGAAGTTCCAGGAAAACAGTGATGTGAAGTTAATGAAGAAGAATCTTTCTTCGTCATCAACTTGATTGAATTTTCTGAAGCATTTCTTTTGAAAAAAAAAAAAAAAAGAAGTATAAACATGAAAACCAATCATTGATTGGCATGTTTGTACAGAAAAGATAGGGTGAAAATCAGAGTCTTTCTGACACTCTAACTTTTCCATTTTTTTTTTGCAAGCAGCTGTTACAAAATCATAAGTTCAGATCCATTGCACTTATGATCCATCTCATTTCATTTCATTCCATTCACTTATCCATCCATACTCCATTTCATTCATTCATTCATACTTCACTTCATTCCATATTTCATTTATCTCATTCCATACTTTATCCACCTCATTTCCATATCAAAATTTAAAGTTTGATGTTTTTCTGCAAAATGAATAACTCATGTCATGGATTTCAGGCCATTTCCTATATTCTTCCACTACATTTCATAAATTGAATCCATCCCATTTCATCATTCACTTCATACATATTTCATTATACCATATTTCATCACCTATCTTCACTCATTCCATAAAATATTCTATGTATATTCCAAACCACTCCATTCCATGATTAAAAATTCTCCACGGGTACATTCTGCAGCTAAACAGATATTCTGTAGCTAATCAGACTTTCCGCAGCCAGACAGTCATTCCGCAGCTACAGATCCTGAAGGCACTAATCAACAAACATTTGAATTGCAACAAGATGATCCAGTATATCCATGAATAAGAAGAATCAAGAAGGATAATGAAGACTCTTCCAGAGGAGAACAAAGTATACAAAGACCACAAAAAGCAAATGAAAAGCAAAGGTAAAAAGTTATGGTTATAATGGAATTTCATAAAAACTATATTATAGTCTAGTTATGAATCATTCGAAAAAGTTGTTTTGATTATTTTTATTGATCATACTAAATATACCCTCCGCAAAACCTTGGATAAAAATCTTTCATTTCAAATTCTATACCCGACCATCATTTAAGCGTTTAAAAAGGCTGAAGTGTTTGATTTCCTCACGTCACCCAGCCAAATCATTTAATGATGATTTTTTTTTTTGAATCCGTTGTAAAAAAAAATCTCCGCAGTCTTTTCACTCATTAATTTGTTTTCTTCACCTCACTTCATTAACTCATTCCGTAACTACCTCCATCACTCCATTCCGTAGCCAACCCTTCATCATTTCATTCTGCAAAACAGAGATATCCCTATCACCGTGAGCAGAGGTATATCAGTTTGAAATATCAAACCACTATCACCGTGAGTAGATATTGAAGCATCATCACCGTGAAGCAGAGGTATATCAATGTGGAATTTGAAGCACTGTCACCGTGAAGCAGAGGTATATCAGTGTGGAATTTGAAGCATTGTCACCAAAAAGCAGAGGTATATCAGTGTGGAATTTGAAGCCATTGTTACCGAGAAGCAGAGATATATCAGTTTGAAGATTGAAGCACTATCACCGTGAACCAGAGGTATATCAATTTGAAGGTTGAAGTTATTGTTTCCGTGAGCAGAAAGAGTACTAATCTGAAGATTAAAGAAGGAATTATGGGCCTCATTGTAAGAACTGAACCAGTGGGCACAAAATACCTGGAAGGATACCCTCAAAGTAGAGAAATGTTGCAACAGGTAGGATGGCTACAATTTCTTGAGAAATTTAATGGCTTCCACAAAGAAGTCACTAAAACATTTGCAAGGTCATTCAAAGGAGCCGCGGTTGAAGTTGGAGATGTTAAATTCACCGTCACAGAGATTTTTATTGTAGAGGCAACAGGATTGCTTAGACATGGAGAGAGATGGTTTAAAAACAGAGAATTTCATAATGAATCATGGAAGCAAATCCTAAAATCACCAGGTATGGATGTCACTGTGTTTAAAAAGGGAATTCCAAGTTCTGCATTAAAAAAATAAATGGAGAAACATATTGCTTATTCTACAAAAATTTATCACTTGTGAAGGTAGATATGGCACATTTTATGTTTACCATATTAGGTTGATAATGCATTTTCTGGAGGAAGAGTTAAATCTGCCCTATTTTTTTGCTTCAAAGTTTAAAAAAAATGGCTTTTGGTGTTCAAAGGAGAGTCCAATTCCTAGAGACAACTCTATACCATCATGGCTTGGTTAATATTTTAATTGAACACCATTTAGCCAAAAAAAAAGATACCTGGGATAATTTCCTGGTAAGAAATCACTTTGAGGAACCAAAAGATCCCTCACCTGAACATCAGCCTACAAGGAGAAGCATAAAATGGAGAGCCTCTAAAATTGAAATTGAAAAAAAAGTACAGGAAAGCAGTGAAGAAATAATCTCTGAGAAGTTGACTCAAATTAAGAGACAACTTAAGAAAGAGAGGGTAATCAGAAAATATGCCACAGAAAAAGGAGAGGGATCATCCCAGCCAAGAAGAAGCCATAGACTCAGGAGGAAACTAAGGAAAACATAGATCAAACAAACAGGGGTGATAAATATAGAAGATGAGGAAACATCTATTAAAGAAGATGTTGAAGAAGATTTTAATGAAGAAACCCCTGAAATTGACCCTGCTCAGCAAGAAGTTTATGACTATGTTGAAACATTGGAAAGGAAAGCTTCACAGAGTAGAGATAGAACCCCTAGTCCTCCATTGTCCGAAATAGATGTGTTGAGAAGGGATAGGTATGAGCTGGAAATACTTAATAGACATATCAAAACTGAGAATGATATTCTGAAGAAACAAGTCAAACTCAAAACCAGTATGAACTCAACCTTATCTCTACAAATGGACAAAGTGGAAAAGGTTAATGAAAAGTTGAAAAAGAGGAACAAGAAGCTAATCAGGGCACTTATCAACTTAAGGTTCAAACTAGTAATCAGGAAACCTAGAATACCTTTAACTTCCAGGAAAAGAAGAAGGATAGGATTAGATGTTCTTGCAGAAGTCTCTAAGTTTATGGAATAAGTTGCACGAGGACATGCAAGAAGTCAGCATTGGGGGTATGTTGAGCCCCAAGATTGTGCTTTCTTTCATCTTACTTTACCTCATTTTCCTTTGTCCATTGTTATCCCAGACCCAAATGATCAATGAAATTAGTTAAAATTACTTTTAGAATGATTAACATGGCTAACTTGCTAAGTTTTGTGATTTTGTCATTGTAATGCATTTTGACCGGAACTAGCTGCAGAATGTAGACATTCTGTAGCTAATCGGAAATTCTGTAGCTGTCTTCACGTTCAAGCATGTTCCAGGTGTCCTCTCAGGAAAAGCCACACATGGGTATATTCCACATTATGTCCTCATTCTTCGTTGCTCACCATGAAGACTGAACCGAATTCTGGATGTGGTTTTGGTACGTGGGAACTCATTCAAGGAGGCAGACTTCTAATAGGACTGTCCTAGTCCAGATGTTCTTTGTTCATTTACGCTGCCATCTTTAGATTCCTAGTACAATTTTGATAAGGAAAGACAATGATCCCCGTATTGTTGCAAGTTCTGTTATGTAGATTTGTTATAAAAGCACTCAGGAAACCGAGAGACAAGCTCTAGATTTTGCTTAGATTTTATGTATTGACTGCTATATTTCTGAAGACCGAGACTACTCTGTTTCAAGTTATTTTCCTTTAATGAAGAAGACAACATTGCTTTGAACGCGTTGAGTTGATTTTGAGTTAGATTCCGTCTGGTGGTAGAGGGCCCCTGCCTCCTTCACGGCTTTACTTTCGTAATCTAGATAAGTATCTTAGTCGTTTTCACGTTTTTGAAGTTTGAGTTCATAGTTAATTTCATTAGCCACTATAGCTATACTTGTTCTAAGAAACTCTTCCAAAAGATCATAATAATGAATGGGAAATGGCTGTAGTGTTGTAGGATTTATTTGTAATTTCTTTTGTTCATTATCACAGTTGAACTTATACTAAGAAAAATCTTCCAAAAAATCCTTATGATGTCTAAAGCATGACTGTGATACTGAATGTTTCAGTTGTTTGTTTGCACTAAGTAGCATAGCTGATCTTACTCTTAAAACGCTCTTCCAAAATATCATAATGATGGGTAGGAGATAGCCGTGATGTCTTAGTTTTTAAATTGCTTTCAGTCTTTATGTTTGCATTTGCACTGAATTGTATAGCCAAGATTGTTCTAGTAAGCTCTTCCAAAATACCATTCATGATGGACAAAACAGGCTATAGAATCTCATAGATTAATGCATGATAACTTAGTTAGGGTACTCCGGAGTCAAATTGCATTCAATTCATGCTCTGTCATTTTGTTTTAAGTTTGATAATGGCTTATTAGTTCAACATTGTTTTAGACTAGTGACATCTTAGTTCCGTTTTAGCTTACCTCATTGTATTTTCATTACACATTTAGTTGTCACCCATTGCATATTAGATTACTTGTTAAACTTAAACAATACGACCTTCATTATTTACAAAATCCCTTTTGTTCTAAATCCATAATTGACTCATAACCACCTGAACAGAAGACAGTATCATCTCAAGGCCTGAAATACTTTTGCAACTCTTTCATAAACAAAACCTTTCCTCAAAAGACTACTTTAAAAAGAGATCCATAACTTTTGAATAAGGTTTAGTGATGTTAAACTAAGTTGCAGAATAGAATTAGGAGCTAGTTTTAGAGTAGAGATCTCATGATGCTAACAATATTTTTTCTCCAAATATGTTTCAAAAAATCTTTAACCATGGATAAAATGTTGTATCATTATAAGCTGATTGTTTAATTGTTTAGTTAGGAGAATTTGTATACTTAGCTGACCATTTCTCAAGCTCTCCCAAAATACCTTTGATGAAAGAATTGGACAAGTTAAGTTTATGTTGTGATTCATTTTCTTGAAGTCATTATCAAGCTTTGTATTTTTCTTAGTCATAGTTTAGGTTTGATTCTGTTTCAGTATTTGCATTTGCATTTGTCATTTGTCATCAACCAATTAGGCTTCACTCTGTTTTAACCAGTAGCTTCTTTCCACTAGATTTTTAGTCATTTTCCTTGTGAACATAAAAACCATCAAAAGACCAAAAACATCATAAAACACTAAACACAACGCATTAGGAGACAAACACCTAGGCACATACAGTGCACTTCACTTCAGCAGTTTACCAACCCTGGTTGACAATTAAATGAACTCAATTTAGGAGACTAGGTTGAGCACAAACAACATCATCAAATTTTAGAGGGAAAAAAGAAAAAACTATTTTTTCAACTCGTATTTTCAACTTTCTCCCTATGGGATTACTCAAATTTCGAGCGGAAACACTCGTTGGATGCAAAATTTGATTCTTCATCCAAGGATTACCCATGTTGCATACTTTCGATGGACCCTGCTACATGAAAAATGAGAAATACATGAAAAATGTAATTGCAATCATGTTTTTTCATGTATTTCTCATTTTTCGTGTTGCAGGGTCGATCACAAGTATGCAATGGGTACTCCTTGGATGATGAATTAAAATTTTCATCCAATGAGTACTCCTGATAAAAATATGAGTAAAAAATTAGGGAGATAAGTTGAAAATATGAGTTGAAAATGTAGTTTTATTATTTTATTATTTTTTTTACTTTTTTACTCCAAAAATGGTGAATCATCCCCCATGGTTGACATCATCATATTGAATCCTATTGGTTCTTATAAATTTTATTTTCATTTTTCATTTTTCTTAAGAGGCCCATTTGAGACCTCAAAATTCCCCTAATGAACGCTCCCCTTCATGTGACATACTTGCTGAAGCTTCAACTGCAATTTGATGTAGAATTTGTGGCCGAGATTGTGGAAAAATTTCTCTCCTTGTCCTTGACCTAACTTGAGGACTTGAAACCACAATATTTGCTTCTCCTTTCTTGAGCTTCAACCTTGTAAGCATCACATACACTTTCAAACAATTAAAGTCTCAGAACAACAAAGAAAACAAAAACTTTGATACCAAACTTGATCTGAATGAGATCTATATGCTAATGTGCTTGAGGTTGTATAAATTGGAAGTGTTTAAATTGATTTTTTTATGAAATTTTATGTTAAATTATTACACACACAAAGAATAAATTTAAACTTTGAAATAGGAGAAAATAGTACACAAATACACCATAAAAATAACCACAACACAACAAGTGATGATGGAGTTCACCCCTCTTGGGCTACGTCTCTTGGTCCAACTTGGTCCTATATCGTTATGCTAAAAAATGGTGATTACATCAGTTTAAAATGCTCCAATGGCTTCAAAACGTGTTCCATTAGCTTCATAACTACCCAAAACCCTTGTCTAGCCTCTTTCTGCTGCCAAAAAGGTCAAAATATTAAGAAATTATGAGTTTCCCTAGCTTTGCTACTAGTCGCTCTACAATTTCCCCAAAATCCAGCACCGGTCCTACATTTTCGCCCCAAATTTCGCTAACGGAGAGACAATTTAGTAGAAATTTGGTGAAATTTGTGGGACCGCTAATTTCTCCATTAACTCCTTAAAACTGAATTTTTAATTATATAACGGTGGCTGAATTTTTTTTGAATAAAATTTTGGGTGGGGCCATGCCCTTCTCCACCTCCACACTCATGGTTTCATGCCAAGGGTCGTATGGTATATATATATGGGGGGTCAGGGCTTACCCCATAACCTCCACCAACTCAAACTTAAATAATGGTTGGGAGGTATGGTTTACAAGAACCATGGTTAGCCTGAGTGGTTAAGGCTCTGCGCTGTTGGTTGAGAGGTCATGGTATCGATTCCTATGAAGTATAGTTCAGAATTCCAACCAAATTTTGGTGGCCCCCGTGTTGCCACGTGGCGGCCTCCAGTTGGGCGAAGTGACAGCCTGTGGTTGGCAACCAACCCACCAATGAAAATCACCCAAATCAGTGTCAATGATGATCTGGACTTATGGAGGAATGAAATAAAATATAGAAATACACATAAGCACAGAAATGCAACATAAATAAGACTTCATTTCATGAATATCACATAATTGAAATATGCTTACAAATAAAATGGAAATAAACTAGCTGGCGTGTTGGTAGCTTATCCCTGAGAAGAGACGTGGTGGCTACAAGCCTTTGAACTATGTTACAATGAGGCTCGAAGGCCTATTTATTATTGATAAATAATGGAAAACCCTAAACATCCAAAAACCTAAACCTAGGAGATGAAACACCAAAATATTGGCCTCGTTGGGGTAAATTGGTACATCAATTTCCCAGGGTCGTACCATTGGCATATGATCTCTGTTTGACGCATATGATACCTCGTTTGAAATATCTATCCAAGCACTACAACCATTGACAACGAATATCTAGTCGAAGACTCATATTCACCTATATTTGATTTTCCCAAAATAACATCGTTTAGGGCCTCAAAACAACTTCGAAATTTCACGACCCGAAAAACTACCAAAAATAGTAAATTGTGCTACAATCAAGGAAACTAAAAAATTGAAAGAAAAAAAGCTAGGAGTCCAAGTGGAATAGGTGGACTGCCACCAATATCCACCTTGATCATTCCCCACCCCTTAGGAAGCAATGGTCCCCATTCCATTGAGTTCCTCCATGAGATGAGGAAACTTCTGCTGAACTTGGTCCCTAGTGAGCCACTTTCCCTAGTGAAGGAGTTGGCCTGCTTTGAAAAATAGATATAACTGGATCCTATACTGGTGGGTGTTATTGATCTATGTTTCCATGATCCGATTAGTTATGTCTTGTTCCATGTAGTTTGGGTTTAACTCTATTGGTGTTAGTTGTTCTACCATGTCTGATGTGTCCAGTAGAGGTGGAAAGTAGGGCCAAAGGCAGACCACATTGAACACTAGGTGCAGACCAAGGAATGGTGGAATACTGAGTTTGAAGGAATTGTCCCCTATAGCCTTAGTGATGGTTTATGACCAATATCAGAGCGGGCGAAGCTTGCGATGGGGTTTAGCAAGGCACTCCTTCTACAAATGTAGCCACACTTTGTTGCACAACTGGAATATGTGTGGCACCCGATGTTGATCATGTCATTGCTTGTGATTAGCATTGGATCTATCCAATATGTCATGAAACTATTGGCATATGTGTTGAATTCACTCAAGGAAGCTATTGCGGCCTTGTCAGCTTCAGACTAGACATGATCTGAATCGGTTTGAGTAGTTGCAAATGGCATGGCTACGTCAATCGGACAAAGTGGCTGAAATCCCAAGACCACTTGAAAGGGGCTATTGTCAGTTGAGCTATGGATGGAAAAGTTATGGATATGATGTAAATAGAGGAGGCTCTCATCCCATGTACGTGGATGCTTGGAGTTTTACATGCACAAAATGTGTATGATCATCTCGTTGATGACCTTTTTCTGGCCATCAGTTTGGGGATGGAAAGCTGTGGACTTGGTGAACTTGGTGTCCAACATTGACCAGAGGCTGGAACAAAATGTAATGAGGAACCTGTTTTCCTGATTTGAGATGACAGACTGTGGGATCCTAAAGTTTACCCACACTCATTCAAAAAAGAGTTTACCAGTGGCTTCTGCTGTGATATTCTTCTTGCAGGCCGCGATAATGGCCGTGTTTGAGAATCTATCGACGACCATGAAAAAATAGTCGTTGCCATGTTTAGTAGAAGGAAGGCCCAACATGTAATCCATGGATATGGATTCCCAAGGTTGAATAGGGGTAGGCTACAGAGTATAGAGGCCATGCTTCTTGATGGTCAGTTTGGCAATGGTGTAACAAGTGTAGGATCTGATGTACTTCCCGACATCATGTTGAAGGTTCAACCAACATAAATACTTTTGTAGTACTGCCACTGTTTTCTCAACCCAGAAATTCCCAATGACCCAATTGCAGTGCGCTTCCCAAATCATCTTGGCACGCTCACTTGAAGGAACACAAATGTGTCCCAAGTGAAATATTAGTACATCCTGGAGGTGAAAATTTGGAACTTGGTTACCCTCCAAGAGCATCTTGTATGTGTGGCCGAATTCTGGACTGCTCTTGTAGAGAAGCGGCGAATCTGAAGTCTTGTGCCCATAAGAGTTGAGCACGATGGTTAGTGCCATGATCGGTGGTCAGATAAGGCAATCTACAACATTATTGGTGCTTCCCTTCTTATACTTGATGTTCAAATGAAACTGTTGCAGATATGTAGACCACTTCTGATGGTGATCGTTCTACAACTTCCCTTGTGTCTGTATGAAATGCAGTGGTAAGTGGTCTGTGTGGATGGCCATTTCCTTCCCCAAAATGTAATGCTCCCATTGTTGGAAAGCCTGCACAATGGAATACATCTCTTTGCCATAACTGTGATACTTTCAGACTGTGTAGGATAGTGTCTCACTGTGATATGCCACTGGATTCCCCTATTGAGTAATAATTGCCCCAATAGCATAATCAGAGGCATCTGTCTTGATCTAAAATGGTTGTTTCAAGTATGGTAATGTGAGCACTGGGGAAGAGCAGAGGCAATGTTTCAAATCTAGAAACTCCTTCTATTGAGATTCAGACCAAAATAAATTTTCTTTTGCTCCTCCCTTCGTGACTTGACTCAAAGGCCAAGTGATTTTATAGAATCCCAACACGAACCTGCAGTAGAAATTAGCAAGACCTAGAAAGCTGCAAAGCTCTGTTAAAGTGGTTGGATTTGGCCAATTCTGAATGAATTGGATCTTGGATGGATCCACATGCACCCCCCACTCATAAATAATGTGTCCCAGGTACTGAACCTGGGTCATGCCAAAAGTTCACTTATCCAAATTGGCACACAACTTGTGTTGTCGTGGCGTTTGGAGGACCTTTCGAATGTGGTGGAGGTGCTTTTCCCATGTCTGGCTGAAGATAAGGATGTCATCCAATTATACTACTAAAAATGAGTTGGTGAATGGTTGCAAGATGTCGTCCATCAACCTCATGAAGGTTGCAGGAGCATTAATCAACCCGAAAGGCATGACTAGCCATTTGAACATGCCCTCCTTGGCTTTGAAGGAAGTCTTCCACACATCAGAGGGTTCGATTGGTACCCGGTGATACCTGGACTTCAAGTCGATCTTGCTGAAATATTTTCCCCCCTTGAGTTGGTCTCGAAGTTCATCAATCCATGGGATTGGGTACCGATTCTATACAATGATCTTGTTCAATGCTTGATATTAAATACAGAGTCTGCAAGTCCCATTCTTCTTCTGCACCAACACGATCGAGCTCCCACAGGGTGATGAAACTGGCCATATGTGACCTTTCAGCACCATCTCCTAAATCTGCCTCTTGATTTCATCATTTTCCAGAATAGAGCACTAATATATTGGTCCATTGGGAAGTGGTGCACTTAGGGTTAGATCGATGGGGTGCTTAACCTGACAGTGCAGAGGCACCCCTGTAGGTGAGGTGAATATGTCCCCGTACTCCTCCACGACCTTCTCCATTTGTTGTAGTCATGAAAAGGAGTCCTATCTGGAGGTCATGACTAAAATATTCTTCTTTCCCTAATGGCTTATCATTAGGAAAAAAAATTTCCCTATTTTGGAAATGAGCTTACTGCATTATTTTGCAGTAACCAAAGAGATTGCGGCAGGCGGTGCTACCTTTGGTATCCTGTACAAATTATTTCCCAAAGTAACAATAACAACGTGAGGCTAAGACTCATACATGACATGTCGCTTCCACAAGTATGGTTGGCCTAATAATACATCACAAAAATTAAGAGGGGAAATTTCACATAATACCTCATCTATGAAGGGCTTGATTCTATAGGGAAGGCGACACTACTGGCTGATGCGAAGATCCCATCCTTGTTGAAGCCACCCAATGGTGTATGGCTGTGGGTGTGTTGTGGTCGGAAAACCAAATTGCTCGATGACCTCTGCTGAAATGATGTTCTTTTGGCTCCCACTATTGACAATGAACTGCAGCGGGGAACCCTTTACCCACATCTAGGAATGGAAGAGCCACCCCACCTCTTCTGGATCTTCCGATTCCTCCTTCTAGATATTCGTGGTGGCAATAATGGCGTTGGGATTTGCATCAATAATTTTCTTCCCTTTGTCACTCCCATTATTGTGTTATGATTCAGAGTCGGAGCATGCATTCGATTTAGAAGCCTTCAGCTCGACCACCAGTGACTACTTGACCCGAAACTCACTTGTGTTGTGAGTGGAGCTCTTATGGAACCCACACCACTTTCCCATGTCCTTATTTGGTTTCATGATGTTGTTATTTTCTTGCAACTTTGGGGGGTTATCCTGGGCTGCCCCGCCTAGGCTTTGTCCTTTTTTTTGCGGTTTGGGGGCACCATTCCCTTGCTTTTGATTCACAGATCCAAAGTCTCACTTCTTCTATTTGAAATTCTGCTCAAACTTGGTAGCATATCAGTGTTGGTCGCTTTAATTGTTTTAACAATTCAAGCTCCACATAAATTGTCAACCCGGGAAGGTCTGTTTATTCCAAAGACAATCACGCACTGGATATGCTCAATTCCAAAATCAAGATAATGTTGTAGTAAAAGTCACACAATTATCAATCATACAAATCTAACTATTCACACCCTGCTTTAACAAAGTGAAGTCTACTTGTGTTACAGCAGAAGAAATTCCTCTATTGCAGTCTTTCATTAAAAGAATCCTAGGAAAATATAATGAAAGGAAATCACCCTGCAGGAAAGGAAACCAATCAACCATAACAGGGAACAGGACCCTATTCCTCCAAACAGGAACTTCAGCACCTGTTTCCTGACACTAATCAAACTGTAGAAAATATCAATCCAAGAAAACAGGACCCTATTCCCATGAACAGGAACCTTCAGCACCTGTCTCCTGATACTAATCACACTGCAGGAAAAAGAGAGTCAACTTATGGGGAACATGACCCTATTCCTTTGCACAGGAATCTTCAGCACCTGTTTCCCGGCATCAATCATACATTCAAATAGATAACAAAAAAATATCTCTTGGCTTCTTTAAGAATGAATGTTACCGAACTCATGCATCATTAAAGAAAACAGAGTGCTTAAAGAACTACAGAAATACGCAAATGATGATTCAGTAAACAGAGTTAAATTAAGGTGCGAATATCATAAAGAAATTCAACAAACTACAGGAGCAATCGGGTGAATCTTGTGATGAAGGTGGGCCCTTTCCTTCTCACAAGATTCCCTAGGGAAAGAGTTAAATTGAAGCGCTCAAAAGAAACCTTTATTCATATGTCAAAAAGGAATGATACATTACAATGGAGTCTTGCTCCTTTCCGCTCAAAATAATGTTTCTCCTGTAGTCTCTCACTCCCCTTCTAATGATGATGTCTCCTCCTTTTTAAAGAGGGGACATCTATTACAATTATATCAGAGAAAATCTATATTTATCAAATCTGTTCTTCTATCTTAAAATAGGGTCCTTCTATTCTTCCATAGAAAAATATTGTTACAACAGATACAGAAAAAGTAATGGCTTCAGAACAATCCGTGTAACAACTCTCTTGCTTGCCTTCATCTTGTTGCCATTGTTCCCAAAATACTCTTCCGAAATCGCGAATCACGAGTAGTGACGGAATTTACGTGCCCGCTGACTGTTTCAGCTACGGAGTCGACTGTTTCAGCAACGGCCGATTGTTTCAGCATAGCACGTTCCTTATCATAAATTATCTGCGATCTTTTAGACTTGTGTTAGCAACAATCTACCTTCGATTAATGATGAAATATAAGAGTAATGTGGAATTATATGTAAACAGATTAAATATATAGTAAAGAGAAGGATTTCATATACCTTTGGATAAAATGGATGAAAAAATGATAATGTAACCCTTTTTAAATATAGATATAAAGGGTAAGGTGGTGTCAACATGTATGGTAAAAATGGTACATTGTGATGTCCTAACATCCCCCCCAGCTGAAAGGGTTGCATGTCCTCAGGAAAATTTTAGTCCGAGTCAGAGTCTGAGTACTGACTCTTTGCATGCAAGTTACTCAAGCAATAACTATGGAAGGTGGCTTCTGTCGAAGATCAGAATCCTTGGTTGTTTTGCAATTTCTGCCATGCTACTGCCTCGTCCCTGTTAGCCAATTTGTAAGGAGACTGGTATCGTTCTGCCATCATCCATAAGACCGGGAAGTGAAAATGATAACCAATCCAATTCTCGGCACATTGCTGAATGCATCTAATATAGTTTGGTACCCTGGATAGTGCAGTTTGAAGATTATCAGGGCTAAAAGGGTTATACTCTTGTATTTCCTTACATGACTGTTGCCAGAACATGGTGTTGGCCTTCAAGGCAGCAATTTCCTTGACTCTGATTAACTGATGACACTTTAGGAGTATCGAGGCTTGCAATTGCTGTATGTAGTTGCGCATTCCTGGTTTCTGCAAAAATCGGTGATATTCTGCTAGAAAAATGGTCGGATTTGAAGGTTCCGGTCTTATCCAAAGGAGGCGATTATCCTCATTATGCCTACTTGCAATAAAAGCAGTTTGCCATGTAATTTGATTGGCAAGAAATGAAAAAAATTCCCTAATTTGTATATCACCAACAATTGGATTCAGGTTGACCTCTCTATTATCAGGCATAGCCTCATTATGAAGATAAAGTTCACATAACAAATGTTGGTCACTAGCGGGGGCCTCAGAAAATGTTTTGACAAATTGTTCCGCTGTGAGAAACTCATGAGGTCTCCCATCCTTAATTTCCTTCAATTGAAAATAAACAAGGCGTTCAGAAAGGAACATAGAATAATTCAAGGAAGGTTTCCTGGTGGCTAACAATTTTTGTACTAATGAAAACATCAAAACCAGTTTATCTTTTAACTCCTTGATTTCTTTCTTAGAATCCTTGAGCTGTTGGAGTGTCTACTCCCAATTATCCCAGTTGACATACATCTGATTCTGCCAGGCCAACTTATGCTGTTGTAATATTTTATCTTGATCCACAGCATACTGCTTCTTCCAGTTATTCATTATTTCCAATTGTTTCCATGGTGGAGTCTGTGTCCCGGCATTGTAAGTACTGGGTTGGGGCATCGTCTGAGTATCTGAGCTAACTAACACAGGGCAGGATATTTGTGGCTTGGTTTCTTTTTCCAGACTTTTTGAGGGCCCTACTGGTTCTTGTGTGATAGTAGGGCATTCTTCTTTGATTGCAACTGATGTGGATGCCTCAGGCACTGGGATTTTGACTATTTTGTATCCTGCCTGTTGGTAAATGTTTCCACATTCATGGCACATGTATTCTTTACATGGGTCATTATTTTGTGCTGATGCTGTATGTGCCAACATGTAGAGATTTAATTCTCTATCAAAGGCTTCCCTTGCCATTACCAACTCTTTTTTATAGGCCTCTAGTTCTGACTTCAAAAATTCATTTTCCTCCAATAAAGATGCCATGGTGAGTGAACCCTGTGTGCTGGTTGATTTTGCTGGAGTTGATTGCTGATCCACAGCTGTAGCTAGTTCTTGTGTTTCAGCTACAGCTAGTTTCCTTATATTTTCATGCTTGGTGTATGATTTTTTCACCTCAGTAGCTGGTTCTTGTGTTTCAGCTTCTGAGTGAGTAACTGGTTCTTGTGGAGCAGTTACTGTTTGAGTAGTAAACAATGTCATATTACCCTGGGCATATGGTTCTTGTGGAGCAGTGCCACAGGACGAGACGGGTAATAGTTGGGGAATTTGGAATGGTGATGAGGATTGAAGTTTTAACAAGATAGTCGCAGGGTGAGGGGAAATGGGAGTGACTTCAGTTTCAACAGTCATTTTCATTTTCCTCCTAGGTAGGAAAGCAGAAAAGTCAGTGACTTTCCTTTTCTTTTTATGAGAAGATTCTTTTCTAGGGGAAGGGATATCGGAAGAGGTGGCAGCTTGGGATGTGGCCCTTGTTTTCCTTTTTTAGAAAGAGACTGTTGCGGTTCGTCTCTTCCTTTTATGAGTAGGGGGAGATGGGGGTGTTTCAGCTTGAGAGTCATCGCTAGAGATGTGGACAGTGGGAAGGGGTGACTCTGCTAAATGGGATGACCTTGGGGGCGGGTCAACTGGTTCTGAAGATGGAATCAATGGGGGATCAGGGATATCTTCCAGTTGCCGTTCATAAGAGCTTTCGAGAGCTTCCTGGGGAATTTCGGCTTGTTGGGGAATTTCAAGGGCTTGCTGGAGAAGGAGGAGTGGATTATTCAGAGGGGGGTTTTGCTGAGCAAAACCCCTCTGAATTAATAATTGACATAAGCGATGATGGGTAAGGGATAGTGATGGGAATTTTACCTGTCTACAGTAATATGACATGTTTTTAATACATCCAAGCATATAATAAGAAATATTAACTAATCGACCATGCCGCAAGTGATTCATTAAAACAAATTCGTGTTGATAAACTACCTGGTAACGCCCCTTGCAAGTCAAATAGTGCTTGATGAATTCAGCTACTGTTGGCCATGGGCGAGGTAATGAATGCAGACTTATACTGTGGCCTTTATTCTCAACCTGTTCCTCTGGAAGAAGGAAGTCCTGCTGTGCATTTAAAATGACTTGTTTCCTGCTAAACCAGCGAGCACTTGTGACCGGAAACCTTGAAACTTGTGCTATATCTTCCTCTGTGACCGAAATTAGGACCCCTTGGACCACGGAGTAATCTTCCTGAAAATTCTGCGCAAACTCTAAAACTTGCTGAGGATCAAATTCTCCTAACCTTTCGAAGTATGTTATCCATCCTGCCTGCTAAAAAATTTGGTAGGCCTCCGGGAATAATTCAAGAAGAGTTATCGAGCCAGGCTCATGTCTGATAGCCGAACCTCCCATAGCTACTAGCTTGAGTCACATGCAGAGGCGCAGAGAACAGAAACACAGGCTTTGATCAAGCTAATCGTTGCAACTGAGGATATGGAGTCTCAATGACGGTGGAAATAATGGATATGAGGAGTGATGGTGGATTGGATGGTGTGGAATGATGATTCAGTTTTCGAAATTCCCCCCTTACGTATGATGAAATGATGTTTAAGAGTGCGGGGATTGTAATCATTATGAGCAAGATCCTCTCTTTAAAATATTATTTAACTGTATTACTTAAAAAACCACATACCTTATATTTTTACCTTTGTTTTTATAATTCGAAGTATAGAGTGCTTCATAATGGCTTGATACTGATGGAAGAATCTTTAAATTTCTTTGGAATGTAGAAACAGGAGCATATCAGGATCTGCTCCATACTGAATAATATTCATCCAAGGGATCTGAAGAATAAAAGTGGAGAACTGAAAAACTTGTGTAGCAGAGGAAAGAAATGGTTTTTTAATAATGAAAAGATGAATGACAGGTTGCTGAAAGTGGTGTTTCAGTAATGGAAAAATGAATGACATGTTGCTGAAAGTGGTGTTTCAGCAAAGGGAAAAATAAGGAGAATGGGATGTAATGATTTCGGTTTAAGAAAAGTGGGAGAAGTACTTGCTAAGGGATAATTTCATCAGTAAGGAATGGGAAATACTAGCTGAAAGATGATATTTCAGGAATAGGTAGAAGTGGGGAAAAAAAAATGGAAAAAGGGAAAGATGGAGAAATGTGATAAGTAATAAAAGGGATATTGCTAGGAAATGGGAACAAAGCTTCTATGATTGAAGCTTTAGATCTTCTTGTGATGAATCTGTCTTCCTTAATGAGTTCTTCCATAATCTGCAAAATTCAATTGTAACATGCCAACCCTTGACAGGGATTATTAGTTTTAAATCTAATCTAATGCTAGAAATATAGTGCAGAAAATTAAATGCTGTGAGGAGCAGAAGACTCCCCTAGAAAAAGATAATGTGTATCAGTCATGCAAGCAGCCTTGAAATCTTCTTTAGAAACAGGGCGCTGGTACAAACGAAGCCTATGACCATTTACTAGTAGAGGTGTTTTAGAATCATCAATTTTTAAAAGTCTTACTGTTCCATTAGGAAAAACAGAATCTACTTCATATGGTCCAAGCCATCGTGTACGTAGCTTACCCTGAAAGTTTTCAAACCGAGAGTCATACAATAAGGCCCAATTACCTTTTTGGAACTGCTTGTGTTTGATGATTTTATCATGCCATTTCATTCTTTGTTGTTGAATCATGGCTGTTTGGTGAATGGAATCTAATCTCTTTTCATCCAACTCAAGAAGCTACTGCAACCTAGCTGTCTGCTCATCAGTAAAATCAAGGTTAACATATAAAGCAGTTCTTAAAGTTTTAATTTCAAATTCCACAGGAAAAACAACATTTTTACCATAAACCAATTCATAGGGAGAAAAACATGTAGTATTTCTCCAGGTAGTTCTGTAAGCCCATAGTTCTTCAGGGAGCCTTTGAGACCAATCCTTCCAGTTATCCTTCATTATTTTAGTTAGAATGGCTTCTAATACTTTATTTGTGCTTTCCACCTGCCCATTGGCCTGGGGGTGGTATGGTGTAGTCATTCTATGATGAATATGATATTTCTGAAGGGTAGATTTAAAACCATGAGAATTGAATGGAGGTCCTCCATCTGTAACTAGCTCTCTAGGAATTCCAAATCTAGTGAATATCTCTTCAAATAAGAAAGCTAGGATAGCTTCTTCATTGGCTCTAATAAGTGCTTTGGCCTCCACCCATTTAGTCATATAGTCTGTAGAGACTAATATATAAGTTCTTTGATTGGATGGAGGATTAATGGGTCCTATGAAATCCAAGGCCCATCTTTCAAATGGTTCAAATACTACCTGGGGGTTTAATGGCATTTGATCTCTATGATTGGGTTGACCCATTCGCTGACAGCTGTCACAAGCCCTCACATATTTCTTTGCATCGTTAAATAATGAGGGCCAATAGTAACCCATCCTCAAAATTTTGTGTGTTGTTCTTTTATCAGCAAAATGCCCTCCGCAAGGGCCATCATGACAAGCTTTTAATATGTCATACACTTCATCCTCCCTAATGCATCTTCGGATTTCCTGATCAAGCCCTGTGTAGAAAAGACACCCACTTATCCAGCTATACCTGGCACTTTGTTGAACAATTCTTCTCTTTTCTCTGTATGACAGGTGTGATGGTAATTTTCCCGCAACCAAATAATTAGCAATATCTGCATACCATGGAGAGTGAGCAGAAACTGCAAACAAATACTCATCAGGAAAAGAATCATCTACTGGAATATCATTATCAGTTTTTAACCGTGAAAGGAAATCAGCCACCACATTTTCTTTACCAGGCCGATCTACAATTGTAATATCAAATTCCTGCAGTAACAATAACCATATGTTAACTCGAGCATTTGTGACAGATTTGTTCATTAAATATTTAATAGCCGAGTGATCAGTGTGGACAAAAGTAGAATAACCAGTGATATAATGTCGAAATTTATTAATGGCATAAATTACTGCAAGAAACTCTTTTTCGGTAACTGTATAATTAAGCTCAGCAGGGGTCATGTTCTTACTGATAAAATAGATAACATAAGGAAGATGATTTTCCTCTTGTCCCAAGACAGCTCCAATTGCAGTGTTTGAAGCATCAGAAGATATATGAAAGGGGAGGGCCCAATCAGGTCCCCTCAAAATAGGAGCGATAGATAACTGATGCTTGAGTTCTACAAAGGCTTTCTGACAAAGATTAGTCCACTTAAATTCAACATTTTTCATAAGCAACACAAATAATGGAGAAGCTATCTTAGAAAAATATTTAATAAATCTTCTGTAATATCCAGCATGTCCTAGAAAACTTCTCACATCAGTTTGTGTTTTAGAAACAGGAAGATTCTGAATGACCAGTATTTTAGATGGGTCTACCTGAATACCTTGAGATGAAATAAAATGTCCAAGCACTACTCCTTCACTCATCATCATATGACATTTTTCATTACTTAGGGAGAGGTGAGCTTGGATACAACATTTAAGTACCTTCTCAATATTTTGTAATGCATCTTCAAAAGACACACCATAAGGAGTAAAATCATCCATAAATATTTCCATAGAGTCATTCAGCATATCAGAAAATATTTCTATAACAGCCCTCTGAAAAGTTGCTGGTGCATTACATAGCCCAAATGGAAGAAATCTATAAGCAAAAGTTCCCCAAGGACTAGTGAAAGTGGTCTTGTCCTGGTCTTGGGGTGCAATTCTAATTTGGTTATACCCATTAAATCCATCTAGAAAAGAAAAGAATTTCTTCCCTGACAGACTATCCAACACCTGATCAATGAAAGGTAAAGGAAAGTGATCCTTTTGAGTAGCTTTGTTTAAGGCTCTGTAATCAACACACACTCTCCATTTCCCGTTTTTCTTAGAGACTATTACCAATGGGGAAACCCATTCACTGTCAGATATGGGGTATATAAATCCTGCATTAAGCAATTTCTGAAGTTCTTCTTTAACAATTTCTCTTAAATTAGGGTTCATTCGTCTTTGGGGTTGACAGACTGGTCGGCATCCTTCTTTAATATAAATTTGGTGAGTACATAATTCAGAAGAGATTCCTTTCATATCCGTGTAATCCCATGCGAATGCTTCCTTATTTTCTCGTAATAACTTCATTAACTACTGTGTTTCAGCAACTGTTAGATTAGGATTTATGTTTAATGTCTTGCCAGGTTCGATTTCAATTGTTGTGCTTTTAGATGAGATGGTGGTTAATGTCTGAGATAAATCTTCAGATTCAATCTTTTCCTGGGTATCTGTTTCAAAAATTGTAGTCAATTGATTGTCTGTTTCAACAATTACAGAGGAAGGTTCGCAAATAAAATTATTAATTATTTCATCCTCTGTATTGTCTTTAAGAGTTAAGGCTTGTCCGATAGTTAAAATGGGCTGAATAGTATTATCATCATGATCCATCCACACAAAATCTTCATTATTAATTATGGGTGTAGCATGAGGATAAAGAGTAAGCTGTTTAGTTTCATAACTGTTAGAAATTGTCATTGAACCAGATCTGCAGCTGATAAAGGCATCGGCTGTGGCCAGCCATGGCCTTCCCAGAATTAAAGGGTGTCCCCCCAGCTTTGTTTTAGTTTGTAATACGACAAAATCAGCTGGGTAATTCCAGGATTCAACTGAGATAACTAGATCTTCAACAACTCCTTCTGGTTTAATTGTAAAACGGTAAGCTAACTCTAGGATAGTTGGTGTATCTCTGATTGTGTTATTCAGCTGTAACAACTGTGAAGTTTCAAGAGTCATAATGTTTATTGCAGCACCTAGATCTACCAGAACTTGAGGAATCATTGTTTTACCAATTTGAATTGTCACAGTAGGATGGCTGGGGTCACCATATTTCACAGGAGGGGTTTTTCCGGACATTAATGCAGATAAGTCACCCATCACATGAACTGTAAGGGGATCTTTAGTTTTCCTACCAGGTTTCTTAACACAAATGTCCCTTATGGTTCTGGAATAAATTGGTACATCTCTCAGTGCCTATAAAAGTGGAATTTTAACATACAAGTTTTGCAATTCCCCTAAAAGATTAAAAGCAGGTGTTTCAGGCGTTTTAGTTAAAACTAAACACTCCGGGAATGGTGGTTATGTTATTTCAATACCCTTGTTAGAGGGTGGTTGTGCTTTTTTATGTTTCTCAGTTTCCTCTTTATCAGAATTAGAAGAGGTTATATCATCGATGATAGGTTCTACTATTTTCACGGATCTCAAATGAATATCATTACATTGCATAGTAGGAAATGTAGGCTGATTCTGAATATCAATGACTTGCACAACTTTATTATTGGGGTTAGGATTTGGTTGCACAGGTAGCTGGGGTCTCATTTGATTATTTGGTGGAGCATTTGATGGTAGAGGAAGTGGTTGTTGAAATTGAGGAAATTGATTTGGATACGGGAGTTTTTGGCTTCTCCAATTTGAATTCCAAGGATTAAAAGAAGATGGCTGTTGTGGGGGCCAAGGAGTCCACATTGTAGGATCAACAAAGGGAGGGTTTGATTGTTGCATGGGTGGGAAGTTCATCTGATTAAAGGGTAGGTATTGCATTTGATTAAAGGGAGGGTAATTTGTCTGACTGAAAGCAGAATAATTATTCCAACGATTAAATGGCATACTAGAATTCATACCTTGTCCTTTTGGTTGCCATTGTCTTCTTTGTGTTAGCAGGTAAACTGCTTCAGCTTCTTCTTCTGTTGGCTGCAGTGCTGCCTTTATTCCTGGTAGAGAAGGACATTGCTGTGTTTCATGATCTTTCTCACAAAGGGTGCAGATTGGTATTTTGCTCTTGTTGCTCCCCCACTGGCCGATTTCTGCACTCTTTAATAGGTGGGATCTCTGTTACTTACTCTGTTCCTTGCGGCTCCCCTTGAACATATTTTACAAAGTTCAACAATCTCATCATATGATTCTTTAGATATATCTCCCTTGCCAAGCATGTTTAACATGTCTAAACAATCATCCCTTAATCCTCTAAGTAATATTGTTTTGCGAATTTCTTTACTTACATTCGGATGATCAGATCTCTGCAGATTATACTGCAGCCTTTCCACATAGTCCTCCAGATTCTCATCTGGATTTTGTGCCATGTTGAATAATTCCTCCCTCTTTTCTCTCGTCTGACAATAGTCTTGATATTTAAGCAGAAATTTTTGTTTCATCTGTTCCCATGTTGTGATTACCTAACTTCCAAGGCTCATGAACCATCTTAAAGCATTTCCTTTTAATGTTGCTGGAAACAGTTTCAACTTTTGAGCATTAGTAACATAATCATAACTTCTGCATAATATATCAAATTCAAAAAGAAATTCATCCGGATCTTCAGAGGATAAACCATGGAAGTTGGGTAAAGTTGACAATGGAATATTCTTCATGGAAGTTTTTCCTCTAGGGAGATCACTGATAGGAAATCCCAAGGCAGAGAGAGAATTTTCATCCCTTCCTTCTCCTTCAGGATCTACACGTCCTCCACCAAAGAATTCTTCGTTGTTTCCTTCCATTGGCTGTTCTCCTACTGCACTTGCTCGATCCTCAAGATCTTCTACTGGCTCCTCAATTTTTTCCACTGGTCGTCCAATACTCTCTATTAGTTCCTCAACGTGCTCTGCTGATTTGCTAGCACTCTCTTTTGATTCTCCAGCACTGATTGCTGGTTCTTTAATATCCGTTACTGGTCCCTCTATGTTTTCAGGGCCCACAACTTCCTCTATTTTGTAATCTGATTGAGGGGAGTGCTGAATTTTTGGTCTTCGAGAACTTAATCTCTGTGATGATTCAGCCTTTGATACAATCTCGTCAATGAAAGTCTTTCTTCCTCCCCTTCCTTTGCTCTTTCCACCAGTAGGATTAGTTTTCTTCTGGGTTCCGCGTCCTCTCATACAATCTTCACATCTAGAAAGAAAATATTAATGCTTTTGAAATCTATAATTTCCTTCCCCGGCAATGGCGCCAAAATGTTGGTCGCTTTAATTGTTTTAACAATTCAAGCTCCACATAAATTGTCAACCCAAGAAGGTCTGTTTATTCCAAAGACAATCACGCACTGGATATGCTCAATTCCAAAAGCAAGATAATGTTGTAGTAAAAGTCACACAATTATCAATCATACAAATCTAAATATTCACACCCTGCTTTAACAAAGCTGAAGTCTACTTGTGTTACAGCAGAAGCAATTCCTTTATTGCAGTCTTTCATTAAAAGAATCCTAGGAAAAGATAATGAAAGGAAATCACCCTGTAGGAAAGGAAACCAATCAACCATAACAGGGAACAGGACCCTATTCCTCCAAACAGGAACTTCAGCACCTGTTGCCTGACACTAATCACACTGTAGAAAAGATCAATCCAAGAAAACAGGACCCTATTCCCATGAACAGGAACCTTCAGCACCTGTCTCCTGATACTAATCACACTGCAGGAAAAAGAGAGTCAACTTATGGGGAACAAGACTCTATTCCTTTGCACAGGAATCTTCATCACCTGTTTCCCGGCATCAATCATACATTCAAATAGATAACAGAAAAATACCTCTTGGATTCTTTAAGAATGAATGTTACCAAACTCATGCAACATTAAAGAAAACAGAGTGCTTAAAGAACTACAGAACTACGCAAATGATGATTCAGTAAACAAAGTTAAATTAAGTTGCGAATATCATAAAGAAATTCAACAAACTACAGGAGCAATCGGGTGAATCTTGTGATGAAGGCGGGCCCTTTCCTTCTCACAAGATTCCCTAGGGAAAGAGTTAAATTGAAGCGCTCAAAAGAAACCTTTATTCATCTGTCAAAAAGGAATGATACATTACAATGGAGTCTTGCTCCTTTCCGCTCAAAATAATGTTTCTCCTGTAGTCTCTCACTCCCCTTCTAATGATAATGTCTCCTCCTTTTTAAAGAGGAGACATCTATTACAATTATATCAGAGCAAATCTATATTTATCAAATCTGTTCTTCTATCTTAAAACAGGGTCCTTCTATTCTTCCATAGAAAAATATTGTTACAACAGATACAGAAAAAGTACTGGCTTCAGAACAATCCGTGTAACAACTCTCTTGCTTGCCTTCGTCTTGTTGCCATTGTTCCCAAAATACTCTTCTGAAATCGCGAATCACGAGTAGTGACGGAATTTACGTGCCCACTGACTGTTTCAGCTACAGAGTCGACTGTTTCAGCAACGGCCGATTGTTTCAGCACAGCACGTTCCTTATCATAAATTATCTGCGATCTTTTAGACTTGTGTTAGCAACAATATACCTTCGATTAATGATGAAATATAAGAGTAATGTGGAATTATATGTAAACAAATTAAATATATAGTAAAGAGAAGGATTTCATATACCTTTGGATAAAATGGATGAAAAAATGATAATGTAACCCTTTTTAAATATAGCTATAAAGGGTAAGGAGGTGTCAACATGTATGGTAAAAATGGTACATTGTGAGGTCCTAACAATTAGTATGATGCACTAAGCAAGGAGATTTAGAGGAATTCCATTTCCTCCTGAATGTATATATGAAGACAACTGTGGTACCTCAGCACCAAATTTTTATTTGAATCTTTGATAACTAATTTTGTGCGTAGGGTATGGAAAAGTTTCATCATCTCATGCACATATTGTTCCCTTTGCTACTGCAGCGTAATCCATTTTATGTAATTTTCCTCATATCTCCCTAAGAGATAATATTGTTCCTTGATGGCATCTCAAAAAGAATTCCAAGTGGTTGTGGCCAGAAACAAAGAGGGCTCCCTCTCGTCCTTTTTCTCATAGTAGGTTTCCAACCAGTCCTTGACATGGGGGAGAATTGGGGAGTAAAAAAATAATCTTTTCTCGGTTGGAAAAGTCATGAACTAAGAAATACCCTTCTAGATTCAACCATCTATCTATGATGTCTGCATCTATTTGGCCCTCAAATATGGGAATGTCAAAGTTGACTTGTACCTTAAAAGGAGTTGCACCTCCAAAGTGGCTGTTGGATGAAGATGCACCACCAGTGGGTAGTTGTTGAAGAATATGGGAAAAGTTATCCATCATCGCATTCCTTTGTTTCTCGAGGGCCTCCTTGAGCAATATTTTGATAGGATCTGTCTCTCCCTATTATTTATTTTCATCCCCCATGGGCGGTTGTTGGGGTTTGCAAGAATGATCTTGCAAAGGTTCAACTAGGTCGAGCCCTAAATCCTGATACCTCGACCTCATTGGGGACATGCAAAGAAGGATTAAGAAAGAGCAGACTACTTTGATACCACTGATCCAGAATTATGAAGGAAAAAAATCAAATGCATAAAGACACATAAACGCAGAGATGTAGTAGAAACAAGACTTCAATTCATTAATATCACATAACTGAAATATTCTTACAGAAAAAATGGAAATAAACTATCTAGGGCGTTGGTAGCTTATCCCTGAGAAGAGATGTGGTTGCTACAGGCCTTTGAACTATGTTAAAATAAGGCTTGAAGGTCTATTTATTATTGAGAAAGAATGGAAAACCCTAAAAATCCAAAAACCTAACCCTAGGATATGAAAAGCCAAACTATGGGCCCCGTTGGTGTAAATTAGTACATCAATTTCCCGGGGTCATAACTTTGGCATACGATCTTTGTTTGATGCACATGATACCTCGTTAGAAATATCTATCCAAGGACTATAAATAATAATAATGAATATCAAGTCAAAGAATCATTTTCATATAGAGGTGATTTTCCCAAAAAAATGTCGTTTAGGGCCTCAAAACGGCTCTAGAACTTCAGGACCCGAAAAACCGCCAAAAATAGTAAATTGTGCTACAATTAAGGAAACTGAAAAACGAAAGAAAAAATGGCGGGGTTCCAAGTGGAATAGGCGGGTGGCCACAAATATTCACCTGGATCAAATGAAATAGTGACAAGTGGCAATATATTATTGGCCCAACGGAGCCCAGTCAGCAGGCCCATTCAGTTGTATGGACTGTTGATTGAGCAGCCTGCACAACTTTTGCCAAAATTTTGATTATTTGGGAAAATGAACATAACTAATTTCTGGGAGAATATGGTGTTAGTTTTCCATGAAATGAGTTGTGCCAGATTCAGAATGATGAGATCTACGCAAGTGCATAGGTTTCAAGCCACTCTGACAAATTTCATTTTTGAGCAAATTTTTAAGCACCAAATCACCTCGCAACATGCATATGAAACATATGAAACATACCTTGCTGCTCATACCTCCTCACATACACCTTTCAACTATCATAAGTATAACAAGAACCAAGAAACAACGTAAGCATATGCAATCAATTCAATAATAGGCATCACAACACCTCATCAATTGTGCATCCATCAATCACAAGAACAAGCATACCCAAGCCATCAAACACCACCTATACTACCTTCTCTTTTGTTTCTACTTTTCCTTGTTGCTCTTTTTACGCTCCTTTGCTTTGCTAATCCTTTGCCTTTACTACTCTTTTTCCATCATTGACAACAAGGCCATCACATATTTCACATTATAAATGACATTCATTAGATCTTGATATTGTCAATTTCCATGCATTAATGAGAAATTAGAAAGGAAATAAGTTCCCACGGAAAGTAATATTCGAAATTTGGGAATTCTATAAACTTAAATCATGGTAAAATAGATTCCTTCATATCCAGATACATGAAATGACATCAAGTATTTGGATGATTGGTATTGAAATGATTGGAACTTGTTCTAGACTTGGATGATCCTTGTCAGTATGTATCTGTCATCAACATTTGGTCTCTAGATAATTCATATTAAATTTGCTAAAGTGTGATATCAACCTAGATGAACCTTATCTGGATGAATTTTCAATATGGAATAATTGTTCTAATAAGAAATTAATCAAGTTCATATACAAATAAATATTTTTCTTCATGTATATAGTTACTTTTCAAAGATTGAATTATAAGTCAAATTGGATTAAAATAATAAGGAAAAAACCATTGAAATGAATCTTGATGATATTATAAAGCCTTGAAGCTTATCATACAAACAATATTAAAAGAATAAAAAGTAAATATTTATAAACATGGTTAAAATAAAAACCAAGTGAGTTAAATTACTAAAATACAAAAAAGAAAGAAAAATTAGAAGGGCCCCCATTATTTTATGAATAATTCATAAAAATTATGAGGGGTTGTTGTAGAGGCTACAAAAAGATCATACCATAAATTTCTAGGATATTTTTCTTTCATAGAAATTTTTCATTCTCCATCTTGTTCTTAAGTTTCATTTTTAGTTTTGCACCCTCATATTCTATGTGTCTTCTACTTTGTCGTTTCTCCTTTAGTTCCTTCTTCAACTCACTTGTCCTCTAGTGAATGAACACGCATTTGTAGGATAGCACTATAAGAATAAAGCACCATAGAGAGTGAATGAAATAGTTCTTCCTTGGTATTTTAGTTGATGCTTTAATTTACAAAGCAATGAACAAGGTTTGGTGCTTCCAAAATTGGGGTTTCCAAAGGTTGTCCAAAAATAATGGGATGGATTTCAATTTTCTTTAAAATTGGAGTGATTTCTCCTTGCGAGAGAATATCGTACATGTGTTGGCAAGAGCCAAGAATGTTTTCTTTGGATGTCTTGTCCCATTATTATTATTAATCCTTGTTGATAATTTAATGGACTTTTAATTTCACAATTGTCGTTATCCTGTTCATGCTGCGAAGCATGATAAATAGCTAAGGATGAAGGTACCTATTTTTACTATTGAGAAGAGGATCCTTGGAAATTTGATATATAAATTGTCGTGGATATTCCACTGGACAATGTGTCACAATAAATCTAAAATTTATAATGAAAATGTGAAATACATACTATTAGGGTTATTTTCCTTATATTTATTAGATTTATTAAGTTACTATTTTTATGCATGTAACATAGAAAATGCAGAAAATGAATAACATACAAAAATGCAATCACTCACATCCATAATAAAAAAATATATGATCTAAGAAAACCCTTTCTGGAGAATACCCAGCTGGAATGTGAGGTTGCATTACTCTCTCTTTTCTTAAATGGAAATGGATGCAAGTATAAATAAGTGACATTGGTGGCTCGTGGGCTAAAACAATACACAAACCCTCTTTATTTTTCCTCCCCCTATCCACTCTCAGCTACTCTTTTCATGCATGGAACAAAATGTATTGTAATATAATGGAACCTATTTTTCTCCTAGTGGTTACGTTATAACACAACCTAATAACCTACTAGTGGTTAAATTTGTTTCCTTCAACTCTTAACTAGAGTTAAAATGTTGACTTTCCTATAGTATTTTTCATCATTATCATATGGCTAGTCTCTTTTCCATGAATATTGGGGATTGGCATGACATCCTCTTGAATCATGATGGTAAAAACAGGAAGGTCAACTTTTAGGTGTCCTAACTTTTGCATATAAAATTTAATTGAGGTGGTTATTATGACATTGGAAAGGTATCTATGTGGAGAATAATGCTAGGGGTAACAACACTTAAGTGGAAAATTTTTAACCCCAAAAAATTATGTTTGATGCCTCAAACTATTTCTAGAAGGTTTTAGACCCCAATTTTCTAAGTTGTGACCTGATGGAAAAAATGGTCTTGTGAGTTGATTCCTTCACATTTTCTACTCTAAAAGCATAAAAAAGGGACGAAAAATAATATAATTATTTATTTTGGATCACGATTATTACCATTCCTTTTCCTAATTTGATACCATTATACATATTTCTCTTAAAGCACGTATCTTCTAGGAATTTTTTAGGGAAGTTTTTGGAAAAATTCCTATACTCATGGCATAGTTTGCACGTGAATGGGATCTGCTCATAATCCATAGGCTATGGATGTTTCCAACTTTATAAGTTTATTTGAATGTATTATAGGATTCCTTTATCTCAATCCAATTCTACATAGATCCTTGTAGAAGAAACATCAACTCCTTGGGCTCAACTTGATCAATGTATTTTCCTAACATATTTCCTATTGAGTGAAGGAATAAAATCTCATTCCATAAGTGTAGAGTGAGATGGGGAATTTTCACTTAAACTAGAACAACATATTCAATACCATTTTTTGATTTGAAATATGTTGTCCATATATTCAAGTACATCCCTCTGAAACCATAAAAATAACACTCACTTCTAAATATGAGCTCTCTATATCCCTTTGGTTCAAAGAAGAAGGGAAAAAAAAACCCTTTACCATAAAGAAAGTGTGTCATATTTCCTTTTATTAAGGGATGTCAATTGTTTTGGATATAAAGAATCAAAATCCTAGGAGAGAGCCATAATCTATAAATATTCTAATCAATAATTTCTCTGCTAGCTTTAGGGTCATCTAAAAAGAAGATGTAGGAAAAAAAAATTCTGGTATTTCATGCAGCTTCTTTAGAAATTGAGTCGATAAAGATCTTGCCTAATTTTATAATGAAGCAATAAGTGAGTGGAAAGCGTCAATCTTAGATGATGGAGCAGGGAAATTCCCCCCTATGGTATCCTTAACCATGGATGAAACTTAAGAGTAAAATGACGATGGATGTATAGTAGGGTTTTAAGCGCCAAGAAAAGAAGAATTAACCAAAGTTAGAATACCCCATTGAATATTTTTTTCACCTAGGTAAGGAATTATTTGTTTCTAAATTTATCACAAAAAAGTGACCACCCATGATGTTTATACTTTTAATTATGGATAAAACTTCTAAATTGATAACCTATTTGTAGTTTTTGATTAATACTACATTTTTTCCTCAATACTTAGCATAATATATTAATTCTCGTTCCTATTGATACGTAATAATTTTAATATTATATTTTGTATATTATCTTTAATTCATAAATTACCTATTTTATATTCATAATTTTAATGTTAAAATAATATATCTTTATATTAAAATATATTAAAAGTTGATTATACATTGATATTTCCTTCTTCGCTGATCAGGGTGTTTGATAAAGAGCCAGAACAAGGGGGGAGGCCTGCCACCCCACCGTCTCTCTATGCATTAAAGAGGGGTGTGGTGAGGTAATCCCACTCCATGTACTCACACATGCCAAAAACCTCATCTATATAATGCACTAATATGGAAGGCTTAACCTTCACTAGGAGCTTATACATTCCTTGTCGTGGCCCCAAGATTTTTTTTTTGTTATGTAAGCATAGAATCCCAACCACAAATGGTAGATTACCATTATGGTGTTGACATTTCTAGTTCACTAGGCACTAAAGGCCCTGGTCCCCAAGGATCAGACTCTATCAACATTTCTAACATAATAGGATTTGTTACTAGGTGCAAGGATGAGGTTGGAAGGATAGTTCAATCGGGAATTCAAGCCATCTAATGGAGAGGGGAGACTCAAATGCTACTTCTCCAAGCCTGGTGGAACGTCAGGAAACATGTAACATTTCCTATGTCCAATGTTTATCATATTATGAGTTTGTTTCTCTCTTCACTGTGACATTTATTGATTGGTGTGCAAGTTGATCTAGTGCCGTTAGATACTCTAGGATCGTTCTGGTTTATTTGGTCCTCACCCCACCCCTTAGATCGTCTAGGAATAATCATTAACCTCCCTCTCGACTCTCTTCTGGCTACGTCTTGTTTATTTTATTGGTATCCGCCCCCTTTGGTGGGTTTTTACACTTGTATCAGGCATATTCCTAATTTATACGTTGTGTTAAAGAATGATATCTCAACAGGGGTATGGATTTCATGGCCTTTTAGGCATTCCTCGGGCTTAGATGCATGCCAAATATGTTGCTGACATATTCCATTCTACTATTCCCTCTGAAATCCAGGTATAAAGTCATCAATTGGTAGCCTTAAACACCAATGATCACAAGGCATATTCTAACTCCAAAATCCAAACTGAAGTTGATAGCTATGTGTCTGATCTTGGTTACACCAGGGGACGATAAAATTACTAATTTAATTCCACCACTCTTCATTGGAAAATGAATATGTTCTTAGGCTAAGTGTTTAGATAAAAATATGAGGATCACAATGAGGTCATTGCATGTCTCATTGAAATTCAGAGAGTCTAACACCACCAATGCTCTTGCGTGGTCAACCTCGATGCTCGCCTAAAACATCTTAAAGTCCATCTCTAGTGTGTTCTTAAGCCTCAATTAGGCTTCACTACACAAGACTCGACTCCAGTAACATCCTCCAACAAATGATGACTATCCATACCTCTTGATTGAAGTTTTGGTTTCAAAATTTTATTTCATGGTTAGATTTATGGCCAAAATAACTGGAAAAAGATATGTTATAATTTTGTCAAAATTTTCAGACAATTGTTTAACAGCAAGCTAGTTAGAACATCATTTACTTTTATATAGTTTGGATGTTGGGGAAAACAAATATCATCCCTCGCCATCATCAGTTTGGCTTCCCTCGTGGAAAATCAAAATAGTGAGTAGGAAAAGCTTTGAAATTTGTAAAGCAATGGTAATGGTTATGATTAAATATAGTTTTTTAATAAAAAAATGAAAAGAAAGATATTGCCTTCTTTATGTTTTTATAGATATAGATTTAGATATGTGCATATAATATGAAATATATAATCCAATTACATGACTTTGTAACTTAATTATAAATGAGAAATGTATATAACCAACATAGATCCATCTTAACTCCCGATAGGGATCAAATTTATCAAAATGCAAATCTCCTTTTGAGTATAAAACACGAGGAAATGTTTTCACCTCAAGAGATTTCATTCATATCTACGCTCTTAGATCCAAAGTTAAGATGGATCTATGCTAGTTTTGAGCAACACACTAATAAAATGTTTTAACTATAAGAAAAAAATTATTTTCATTTTTTTTGTATAATATATACTTAGTTGAGAGTTAAATATTTTATTTACCATTCACATTCTTCCACCATTCTCCACATTAAAATGTTACTAAATTCTCCATCATATTAGGAAATATAAAACATATATCCATAGAACTCTCTCTCTCTCTCTCTCTCAAAATAATTCTATATTAAACATTGAAGGAATGACTAATTTTTGTGGTACTTCTCTCTATATTTTATGTTAAAATCTTTTACTCTAACATGCATATTGAAATATTTGTTTTATAACCTACATCAAACTTTTAAATGTTATATATCAAATATGTAGTAAGAATAAAGTAAAGTAAACATATCCCTTGTGGAAAGTGAAAATATAATAAATTTTTAATTTTAATTATTTTATTTTTAGTTGATAAAAAATATTTTATTTATTATGGACATTGAAATATTCTATTTATCGCTGACATTTTTTTTTGTTAATATATATATATATATATATATATATATATATATATATATATATATATATTGTTCTTACATGTCATTTTTCAACTCCATATTAAAGAGTGAAGGAATTATATTTCTCCAAATATTTTTATATACTTTCAATTACTTTATCTTTCTATTTAAACTTGATGTAAAATTAGAGTGGAATTTGAAATACTTTATTTACAATCAACATCAATTTTTCTTGTTATTACTATTTTTAAATTTGTTAATGTAAATATTATTTTATTATTTTTAAATGTAATGTTATGTGACAACATCTCTCTCACAGTGGGAAATAGAACACCTCTTGCAACAATCAAATAAAATGATGAAAAATAACAAGTCATTTTAAATACTAGGAATAAAAGGAAATCATAATATACATATCACATTAAAATATATAACATATAAATAATAGTTATAAATTAAGATCCATTTTACCATATAAATTAAAATAATGATTCTGTAACCATATTTAAATTTAATTAATATGCACATAAAAAAATTTAATATTTACAATATAACAATATTATGAATATTCAGCCTCATTTTACCATGGATATTATTAAGTTATAAATATGTATTAGGTTTTATTTCAATAGCATGTCTTATCAATACCACATTCCCAAAAACCATAAATTATTTCAAAAAAAAAATATAAATAAATTTTTTTATAATATATTTTAAATTAAAACTTAATACTTACAATAAACATACAATATATCAAGATTATTAACCTTCGATATTCACCCCTATTTTAGCATGGATTATTAACCTTAAATAGGATTTATTACAATACCATGGGTCAATACCATGACATATCGATACCACTTGCCCAAAAACCATAACTAATTTCAAAATCAAATATTTTATAAATATGTTATTTTGATTTTATTTTATAACAATTTTTTTTGAATTAAATCTACAAAAAAAAAGATACGGGAGATGTTGTGGTGGTGTAAACTCTCTGTATGTAGAGATGTTGTGATGTCTTGTAAACATTTTGACTCCTTAAAATAAAATAAAAAATAAAACAAATTAAGAAAATACAATAAAATAGTTAATAATGATAATTATCAATAAAATGTTTTGAGTTAGTCAAATTACATAAAACTAAAAATTAAAATTAAAAAAAATATATAAAATTAAGTCCACAAAGTGTCGCTCAATTGGGGATTACCTTATTATGAAGTAATATGTAAAGCATGAGATTCAAAGTTCAAATCCCCATGGGTTAGATCCATATTAACTATGGATCTACGAAGTGCCGAGAGAGATTAACATCCACGAGACTAAGAATAGTCTAGGGGACCACCAACCTCCGTGCTTTTCTCCTTTTACAATTTAATCCTTTTCTTATTCAAATTGATGATGAGTTGTCCCAATCTGCTAACAGTCCCCTCACTGAAAATACAATGCCTAGGGACTGATGCTAACATATTCCCATAACTGTCCTTGATGTCTCTAAAAACATCAAATTCCAAAATGAAATGTTTTTTCAATTCCACTGCCCCAGATGTGAAAAATGTACACACATGTTCTTCCCAAGATTCTTTACGTCTTTTCCGTCATCCTATTTCACACCAAATTTGATGCGAGTTATTTATTAATCTAACATTAAGAACCTTTTCCCTCCACATAATGCTAACTCGAATGTACTCTTTTTGTTGGAGATAGCAAGTGGCGTTGAATTCCTCAACTTAGTACTTCGTATTTTTATCTAACTGTTTTTCCCATATATGTTTAAGAAACTTATCCATAACAAAATTATTTAGCTCTTTCTATTTGTGGGACATACATTAAGGTAGATATTTAATTTTTGCATCCAAGTAAAGTTTTGTTTCATCCATGTTTTATTTCTTTCAGTCATTCCTTCATTGAAGATAATGTCCATCTACCTACTCCCATTTGCTCAATTCTTTTTATATATCTTATGAGATGCACCATAACAATTGCTTCAATGGGAATTGCTCATATTTCACTAAATATTATCTCATAAGGGACCAAAATTTTTATTTTGAACTTGCTCATGATCAAGTGTTTTTTTATTTTCTCAATTTGTTTCTATTTTGAGATGGGGGTGCAGCTAGCCCACAATTCACATCATATAGCATCATTGGACAAACTAGGAATCCAAAAACAATTTAATCATTTTCCAATATCATAACTCTGCCTCTCTACATTTGTAGAGCATATAATGCTTTCCAGCCTCCTAAAATTCTCTTCTTTCTGTAGTCGGCCTAATTAAGCTCTTTGTTGAAATCAATCCTTAGGTATTTGTACTCATTTAATTCTTCAAGAATGTTTCCTTCAAAGAAGAATGCACATTGGATCTGCTTCCTTTTATTAGAGAAAATCATTAGTTTGGTCTTGATAGTATTGACTTGCATCCCCACTTCTCTACAAAAATGCTTAAGGGAATATTGGTGCATCTACAATCCATGGGTAAATTTAGCAATCAATACAAGGTCATCAACATATAAAATAAGATTTATGACAACCCCCCACCCCAACTAAACACCATCTACACCTTGCATATTTAGCCACTCTTCCATTTTATCAATATATAAACAAAAAAGAGTAGGAGATAAAGGGAAACCTTTCTTGACTCCAATGTCACTTCTAAAGATTTCTAAAATGCTTGGTGAAGTTCTAATTTTAACTTTCACCTCTTCATAGAGGCTATGGAAAATGACTCTATAATGCAAAGGAATTTTAAGTTCTTCTATTCTATGCCAAAACTTATCAATAGGGACTGTGTCAAATAACTTTTTGAATTAAACAAAACAACAAAATACTTCTTCTTTGTCCCCCGAAACCTTTTCAATAATTTGTCTCAGTATGATACCATGATCAACTATAGAATTATTTTGCCTAAAACCCTCTTGTCGTTTTTACCTCCTTTATTTTAATTCTGCCCACTTACTGATTCTATTTTCTACCATGCTGCTGAATTTTTTTACAAACACGGGATTGGTCATAATGGTTCTATAGTTGGGGTCCACTTCCAAGTGATCAAGAGAAATGCCAACTCCCTGGCTAATTGGTTGGAAAAAAAATGAACGATTGGTAGCAACATGTTGACCTCCCATTCGTGGAAAGAATTAACTAACGACCCTCCTCGTCAGGAGTTTGAAGAGCTCCATTAAAAGGACAGAGACAATTACGGTATTAATGAGCCTCCAAACCATCCCACCAGCTCGTAGATCATTGTTGATGGATTCATGCGATATATTTGAAGTTTGTACGATGAATTCCATCACTCACACCACGCATAATGATATTCTTAATTCACATTTGATATCTAGAATGACCCTGGATTACAATCATTATCCTTCCCATTCCTCCACCAGTAGGATGAATCATTCCATCCCTAGGGTTGTTCTCTTTGTACAAGCCAACCTCTCATGCATTGATGTCCTCATTACTCTCCTCAGCCTTCTCAATCCCTGGAGGCCTTATGATAACCCCCTGCTAAGTCCACTCTATCATCAATTAACATTTTCCCCTGCTCATCACCCTCAACATCTTGAGCCGCTCTACCTGCTACCTCTAGCTTGAACAAGCATGGCTCACACCCCTCACTTTGCCTGTGGCCCCTCGTCAAGTATTCAGAAAAAAAGTCGAAACATGGACTGATGGTGCTAAAGAGTTATGAAGCTGAGAACTAGGGATGAAACTGCAACTCATTAAGCTGTGCTCAATTTTCACAACACCAATCCTTAACAAATTCAAGAACACATCAACCATATGGAGGAGAAAGCTATAGAAATCAGGCGGAATACTAACACTTAGGAGATGGATGAGCACTTCAAGCGGATTCTGGACTCAAAATTCACCAGAGCCAGAGAAAATATTTTTATTCCTGCTATTGAACTCACCTGGACAATGTAAAAATCATGGCTCTGACAATTCAGGAGAATATCCAAGATAGATAGGCTTTGGAGAAAAAAGTGGACTTAGTGGATGATAGATCCACAGTTTTTGTTGAAATGGTTCACCAAAAAAAATTTGTAACCAAATAATCATTGCACTACGAGCTGCTCAAGCAGCGAGCAAGGAATAATCCAACATGGAAATATAGCATCCCCCCCAACCTCGATAAGTTAGAGCAAGGAGGTGTCTTAGCTAACTAGGTGAATATTGATGGTGTTCGTGACAAGAGGGACGCCAGAGAAGCCCATCATGGTTGAAGAGGATTAACTCAGCTTAGCTAATTCCATATTCTATATTTTTTATGTTATTTTTTGTTTATCATCCTAGTGGGCCTTTCAATTGAAATATTTGGTTTAGGGTTTCAAGAGTCAGTTGAACAATGGTCTCTCAAGCAACTCCTTCAAGGAGTGTTTGCCTTAAATTTTGTACATAATGCTAATACTAAGGTCGGTAGGGTGAGATGTATCAGACCATATAGACCTTCTAATACCGAAATATTTTTTAAATTGTTGGGCTATCATTCAAGCCGACCATGGTTATTAGCTCTGTAAGTTTTCCTGAATTTCCAAGCATAATATAAATTCTGTCTTACTTACAAAAAAAACAATTCTATAGTTGGAAGGATTATTAATGTCTCCACTTTTAAAAAAGGGTATTACTAGGCTAGTTGTCCAGTCTCTTGGGAATAATTTCCGAATCATGTTGTTGAATATTTCCATGATGTGTGGTGCAAGAATGCTCATTCCCCATTTTAGATACTCTTCTTGAAGTTCAACCAAGTCCTTTTCCTTTCCTATTTTCAACTTCTTAATTCCAAGCTCCACCTCCTGTAATGTGAAAATATTTGTAGTTGTTTAGATCTTTGGGGGAGGGTCAACCTATGATTATTTCTCATAGTGTTTTCAGGGGAATGCATGAAGACGAGTTACATTTTTGGGCCAAATGCGGCAATGAAATTTCAATTGTTTCCTCTTTTATCGAATTGAATCCCTCAAAATTCATATAAGCATTGTGAATTTTGATTCAGAGTAAAAAGACAATATGTGGAGAATTGTTTTGTTGTCCTACTGATAATTTGTGCAAAAAATTTTAGTGTCTTATAATCTCTCAATTTTCCATTAAATGCAATATATGTCCTTGCAATTTTTTGCAAAACTCAAGAGATATGTGTGTGTTCAAGTAGCATAACTTAGTCTAAAATGTGTAATTTTTAAAGAATGATATACACAGAGAAAAATAAGTTTTTCATATTAAAAAATTATTTTTTTATGCAAAATTATATTTTTTATTATTTTTCAAAATTGGTGAAGTAAAATTTCAATTGCATTTTGGAGACACATGCATTCACTTAAGTTTTTTTTTCAACTCTTTAAATAAATTGAAAAACCAAGAGTACCCTTTTGAAGAGGACTTGTAAACAAAGATTGTTATAGGTAAATTTGGGCATCATCCCCCAAGACCTGGTTAAACTGGACATCATCCCTAGGACCAATGAAATATGTTCTATCAGCCCCTTATATTTCAGTTGCTATATGCCCTAAGAGAAGAACATTTCATTCATGGCTTCTATTGTGAGATTTCCATGGTTTGTAGTATATGTTATATCACCCACTGACTCACCAACGCTCACCTGCAAGGGACTAACTACGTTGTAGTGACAAATCCTCCATGCAAGGGTGCACTATAGTGCACCTCCTCACATTCAAGGGTGCATTTATTATCTAGGAGCATAATTCTCATTGTTCTGGGAATCTCCACATGGCCAGTGCCTTCTAGAAGAGTCCATATGTGTCAAAATTTGAATCCAAGTGTCCATATAACACCTCTAAACTTGGAAACATGTCTTGCCTATTATTAGAAAGTCGTTCATTGAGAAAATACCATCTGTTTCCCTAAAAATTGAGCACTCGTCCTAGTGTTAGGAAGGAAGAATTTTGGTAAAGTTATGTTGTTGGATTCGCATTTGATAAGAGAGTGAAAGTACTGGTATGCTGCTGGGATAATGCTGGATGTGATGAGGCTGGATTGAAGCTAGAGCAAGTTGACAACAAATCGATCCATTCTTTGTAATCTTCCCCTTCTACCATTTAATAAAGATTCTTGTTCATTTTCCCATACATATGTCTCTATTTCTTGTGCAATGTATTCATGAATGATGTATGTATTTCAGATCTAATCGATTTGATTTGAGAAATATAAGTAGATATCTCTATATTGTATGTTGTTTGTTGTTCTCTGTTTGTGTTTGCAGGAATTGATCTAGCTGCTTGAGTTGGATTGAGAGAGATGACAACAACGAGAGAAGGAGAAGGAGAAGCGAAAAAATCACAAGTAGGCTCCTTTCCCATTCTTTATATCTGCTTGTTTTGGAGAAAATAATAGTTATTCTTTCCTTTGTTATTCTAAGTGATAAACACCACACTTAGGGAATTTGGTTTATTTGTAGATTACAATTCTGTATAACAAATTGGTGACTTCGTTGGGGAGTATCCTATCATTCCTGGTGTTTTTTCCTCTGTCTATCCTCATTATTAACATCTATTTTCAGTTATTAGTCATTTGAATGAACAAATTGCATTAGAAGTTTGTTGTGTTTCTTGATTTTCCAATATGCACTGTTGGTCAAGACACAGTGCATTGTCTCCCACTCAGGGGTGCTCTGAAATGCACTGTCTCCCCTTATAGACTATGTTGCCCCCTCAACCAACCAAATTCCATCTAAATTTTTCATTGCTTTCAATATCAATCACTTGTTTTTTGTATTCTCAGATTTCTGATACCTCTTAGAGACTAGGAAAATTTCTTGTTCTTCCTCCTTTGAAAAGTAAATTTTTTCAATGTTTCATTAGTGTTTTTATTTATCATTGGAAAATCAAATTCAAAGTATTTAATTTCTGCATTAGATCAATTTTGTTTTAGAAAAGGAAATTTTTGTTTCATTCCTCTTTTCCTGTAGGAAAATTGTAGTTCCATTCTTCATTTTCCTTCGAGAAATTGTTGTTTCATTCCTCGTTTCTCATAAGAAAATAATTGTTTGATTGATTTATGCATATAATTTCCTTTCTTTCATTCACACTAAAAGGAGATTAAAAGAAAAACATGCATGTGCATATAGTGAATTGCGTGTGTTGCATAGGAACAAGTTAGGAAAGTTGCATTTAGTTTGTGCTCTTTTTTTTTTTCTCAAAAACTGATTGCTCTTTCCCTTAGTAGCTAGGATTTTCATTGAAAAAGCTAAATTGAAAAGTTTTCTTATCATTTCGTTTTCATTTTTAGGAATTTCCATCACATCACGCGGTGAACCTCAAAGACAAATTTTTAAACAAGATCAACATAAAATTTATCTGAATTTACCTAAGAAAGAATTGGAGCATTAACGATAACATTTAGAAGGTCTAAGCTAGAGATGTCTTTCAGCATCGTTAAACATAGTAGATGTCGTTAACTTGTCTACGATACATTTCGAGTGTGATACCTCACTCCACGTACGTCAGTATATTGGAGCTTGTCCACGTACCTTTGGGTATATAGGGTGGTGTTCTAGTACGAAAAATATAATGGGGTGCTCTCACTGTGCGGTTTCGCATTAGAAAATGCTAATATGGACTTGGGCCTCCAAGTACCTTCGAGTATATTTTGGAGGACAACTTTAGGTTGTTATCCATCCATAGGTAACCGAGTCAGCCGCCTTGTAACTTGTGATACACCGAACACAACATTCGTGGAGATTGCCTGCCTTTACTTCTTGGTTCGCCAAGAGGTATTCTGCAGTTCACAATTACTTGGTAAACATTTTGCCTAGAATTACCCTGTTTTTTTTTTTTTTTGGTCATAAAATCAATTAGTCATCGTGGAAGAAGAACATCCCTTTCCCCGTCATTCATGTAGAATATCACTTAAACCTCCTTTTCCACTGGAAGACATTTCTATTCATGGAGGCGACATCGTTCTACTGAAACTAGTATTATCAGTACCTCTGGTACGACATCATCCTCACATATACCCGAGTCATCTCAAGTTGTTTCTACAAATCCTGGTTCATCCACTGTTTTTGAGACGGAGTCTTCACAGCTACCTATGGTTACGATCCATCCAATTAGTGCGACCATACCTCCCGAACCCAACGTTGTTCAACGGGAAGTTAATCCAGATCCTGTCATTCTTTTACCAGAACATCTAGATCCTGAAGTCGAACAACCGAAAGTTGTTCCTGTATCAGTCACTCCACAATAAATTGTAGCCATTAATTCTCCCATATCGCGCAGTCAACCACCTAAATTATATCTCAGGCCTGATGGAAAAATCCTTCCACCTGGTTTGATTTCTATTGAAGAAATACCACAAGATGAAATACCTTCAACTCCAACTAATTTTGGGAAGAGATTTATCTTTACGACTCTTTTCCTCAATCACCTCACACTTATTTCTTTGATCTTGTGTCAATTGGAGTTCTTGTAGATTCTATAGGGTATATATTGGGTCGTATGACCATGGCTGAGTCAACATCTTTGGATGTACCATATGTTACAGTTGTGACAACATCCACTATTGCTACCCCGTGTATGTTCACCACATCGCCAGAGTCACATTTATATGGTGGCCCTTCCATCCCACCTGGTTATCAATATTTATCTGGAACATTCTCTGGTGCATCCTCAAACCCATGGACTTCACCAATGTCATCATATGTTATTATATTTGGTACATCTCTAATGAGTATTGAACGGCTTGATACTTTATATACATCTTCAATGCAATATCAAGCTGTTCCATCTGGGTATATTCCATCCAGTACAATATCAACTAGACTCCTGGCATTTGGGGAACAATACATTCCATCTTATTATACTCCTCATGCTGGGGGCAACCTATGGTCACCCATTTTGACAGTAATCCATCGTTATATGGTCATCTTAATGTCGAAATTACTATTTTTCAATGGCAGCCTATCTTGCCTATTCAACCACAAACGATTGTGCATTCATATCAACCAGTTCAACCTGTCGCACCCACATCTACTCCACTTTTAAATACATCTTTACCCTTGTTACAGGCTCAAAGTGATGTACCTCAACCATCTCAGGCAAGTACTGTTGAAGTTTGCAACAAGAAATAGTGAAATTGGCATCCAGAAATAACATCCATGATCCTAGTGAAAATTAAGCACCTACACTAGGGTGGGGCCCACATAGCTTATTTTTAGGTGTATGTCTATTTATAGATGTATGTGAATTTCTATTTATAGATGCATGTCTATTTTTATTATTCCTTAATATTAGATGGACAATAAACTATAATCTATTCTCAATGTGGACCTGAAAATAGTTAACTGAAGTGGAAAATCAGTTAGCTAAGTGAATTTCAAGTTAAGAGGTTGGTTGGTGGGACATGCAGGTTGACTTTAGTTTTAACTGAGTGATTCTAGTTGTAACAGAGTTGGAAGTGCGGTGGTGCATGAGTTGTGCAAGTTGTAAATTAGTTTAACTCAGTTAATTGAGTTAAATTTAGTTGTGCTAGTTGTAACTGCAGATACACTAGTGAGAGATCAAGTGAATTAAATATTAATTAATTCACATGTAGTGATCTCACATGAAACAGATGCTTTTACTATTATTAATTGCATGCATTTCAAATCCATTGGATACCCAATTGAGTTCTAGGTGAAAAGGAGGATAACTATCAGTTGTGACATTATCTGCTTGCACACATGCAAGCACACACACATTAGATGAGCCTGTTAGTCATCAGTAATTTTTACCTGTTTAGATGACTAAATGCTTATCCTAGATTTCTAGAATACAAAATTCATGAATCTTGTGAGTTCCGAGAAATTTCACTGCCTTCATTTCCCTTAGAATAATTTTCTCACTGTTTTACTACTCTACCAAGGCATGGCCAATCTCTCACTCCCAGAAGACCAAATCATGGACTTATGTCCCTCATTCTCACTATGTTTTCCACCTCTAACTTTACCACTCTATTTCTGATTGCCTAAGCCTTCTTCTTTTACACCTTGATTTGCCAAGTAGCCCAAACCTTTTCCCCTAGTCACCAAGTGCCTCAAGTAGTGGTGATTTTAAACTTCCTTTATAAGCTCTTTAGGTGAATCAAAGATTTTAATTTCTTGGATGGCAATGCATAAAGAGTTGTAAAAACCCTGTTTTACACCTCCAAACCCTGATTCATGTTTTCAGTCAAACACCTAGTCCAAAGGACATCCCAATAGGTCATGTAGGGTCTCCTAGGTTATGCATTACTTTGGTTTCCTAAACTAACTATTTTTACATGTGCCCAAAGGTGAAATAAAATGAAAAATAAGGTGAGATCATGATTTTCCAAAGGGTATAAAAAGACTTCAAAAGGACCTCCTTGATCAAAGCATTGAGTCTACAACAAGACAATTGCCTATCTTGAAGAATTTCTGCAGGAATGCTTTATAATGGTTATCAACAGAAGAAAGGCAGGGTAAGAAGCTAAAACTCCTCAAGGACATCCACAGCAGAAGAGAAGCAACATGCCTAAGTTCACAAAGAGGATCATGGTTTCATGACTAATTGGCTATAAGGTGATGTCCAGCAAAGAGCCCATACAAAGGATCATGAAGACAGAGGTACATAAGCACAATTGTGCATAAATTAAAGATTCATTGAAGCAAGAAATCAAAGTGAGAGAACCCCTTGATGAAAGTAGGCAAAGATTAAAAAATGATGTCAGGGAATGACTTATAGGTCTTATTTAGATACACTGTTTCACTGCACCAAAGGGATAAATTTTGAAGAGTATCAATATGAAGGAGCCAAAACTATCAAGACCAGTCAATATTCATCAAAATGGTCAAAGAGGGAAAGTAGAAGGTCAAAGTTTCCAATATAAAATCAAGAAAATCATGAGTTTTTCGATGAAGTGACCTAAGTTGCCAAGATTCTGAAAATGACCAAGAAGCCAAAATATCGTGTTGTGACACCTACAATAGAATAGAAGTGGTCAATGAAAAACATAGCAGGCATGGTGTACAACCTTTGGCAAAGCATATGTATCATTGTCAAAATCACTGAGAGGCAAAAGGGTTAAGTTCTCAAATAAATTACTAAAGGGCGATTTTTTATGTTTAAAGTCACCACCTGCAAAGAAAAGAAAATATCAAGAAAGGAGATAAAAGACCGAAAGAAAAACATTAGTAAAGTGGATTTTTGTTTTAAATTTATTAAAGTTCCAAAGGTATAAAAGCATTTTCTATCACTCAAGCACTTTCCTCATTTGCAAAAGAGGGTGCAAAGCTTTTCAAAGCAAGATTTTGAAATTATGGCAGATATTCGAGGAAGAAAATCAGTGCTACACTCCTGTAAACTTGTGCTACGCAATTGTGTGTAACCGTTGTGCTTTTTTCCACAGGATGCTACGCACCTGTAGGGGTGCGCTACACGCTGAACCCTTCAGTATAAGAGCTTCGTAACATGGAATGCAGAGGCCACCCGATAACTTGGATGCTACGCACAGGGGCATGCAGAGTCCACCCGACAGCCTGGGTACTACGTTCAATGGCATGCACGACCGCCGGACAGCCCAACGCTGCTACACGCCCACCCGTTCAGCAGCTACCGAACACTCCATCCGCCCGACACCTCGTGCAAAGGCCACTCACGCTACGCGCCTGGGTGTGCAGAAGCTGCCCAACCCTGTGTGCAGAAGCTGCCCGACTACACGTTCAGGAGGACATAACTGACCCGCGCTACACTCATGTGCTGCACGTTCAACCAGTTAGTTTTTAAAGTTGTTTCAAGCCATCCAACTACCTCAGAAACTCTCCAAATTTTTTCTGGGCACTCTTCAAGATTTCTATAACAGGTATTTATTTTTTATACCCCCTCTCATGTTGTTTTTAAAGGGTGAATTTAGTAAGAGATCTAGGAACCCTAGGGGAAGGAAATATTGGTATCCATGCTAAAAAGTAGTTTTCCTGCCAAATAAACCTCTCCATTTTCACAACTGGCCTCCACATTGCTAAGCCTTGACACCACTACATCCTCACCATCTCACTCACCATATTCATATCATTTGACAAGCAGTTCCAAGTTTTTGATTTCAAGGTAAGGGGAAAAAGACACAATGCCTAGAGAAGGCAGCGTTGACAGTGGTGAGGAAGATCAAAGGCTAGAGAATAACAGAGAAAGGGTGGGAAAGAAAATAGGTTTGAGCCTGTAAACACCAAAGAATTGACAGCCTCTACTACTATAGTTTCATATTTCCAAGAGGTAGGATGCTATGAGTTCTGTGAGAAAGTGCAGAGAGTCCAAAGTCACCCTCAGTTGACCAAAATTTTTGTCCTTAACCTCCATGACCACCAAATACATCTGGCTGGAGTGAATTCTGAGTTTACCACCAATGCAATCTCTATGGCCACTGGAATACATTGCATGGGAGAAAAATGGTTCAAAAAGGTGTATCTGAACCTAAGCCATTATCAACCCTTCCTAAAACCAAGTTGCCAAGCTGATTGCAAAACCATTTTCCCCTTTTCTCATTTGTTGGATAGATATGCTCCTTTAATGAAAATCATTATGAAATACTTCACCTATGAGGGTAGGTTTTCCAGAATCTATTCCTACCACATAAGACTACTTATGCATTTCACTAGGGCCAAATTGCTAAATTTTCCCTACTACCTTTATAAAAGTATCGATAAAATATCATCCATTGTGTGAAGGAGACATCCTTCACAGCAAATTCAAAGTCTTTTCCACCATTCCCTCATCAAAATGATTGTCTTACACCAATTAGGGAAATAAGGAATCCCATGGGAAGTTTTCATTTCCCATGGTGTTTTCATCAATCCACAGTCTCTTCCAATGCAAAGTTTACCCTCATCATCACATCCACCTTCCTCCACTCTTCCATCACCCTCCACTGACCTTGATTCACCCTCTTCACATGAATCCTCTCCCCAAACAAAACTCCCTCTTTCACGTTCTCCTAAAGCCTCAGAAAAAGAAGATAGCAGTGACAAAGAGGAAGAAAACAATGACCAAGATGAACATGGAAGTCAAGAAAAAAATGACAGTCAAGAGGAATATGAAAGTGAAGAAAGTGATGAGGAAGAATACAAATAAGAAAGTGTTGATGAAGAAGAAAGTAGTGACAAAGGTAGTGAACCAAAAAGTGAACAAGAAGGCAAAGGCAGTGAGCTAGATGAAGATGAGGAAATCAATGACAACCCAAGGTCAGAGGCAGATTTTGATGAGAAAAATAATGAAGGTAAAGAAGAAAATAGTGAGCCCAATAGTAGTGATAAAAGGAGCAGTGGAAAATATGAAAATAACAGTCAAGAAGAGACGGAGTTTGAAGGAAATTACAGTGGGAAAAATAGTGAATATAGTGAGCCAAGTATTGAGGGAGAAATAGATGAAGAACAAATAGAAAATGGCAGTCATGGTGAAGAAGAAGATGACATGGCAAAAAATGAAGAAGATCATGACAGTGCTCAATAACAAAGCAGTGATAATGAAGAAACAAATTCTGAAGGCAAAGACAGTAGGCATAGCAAATATGAAGAAAACAATGAAGATGTAGAGACAGAGGCAGAGTTTGAAAGTGAAGATAGTGGGTCAAATAATGAAGACAGTGGGCCAAATAATGAAGGGGCTGATGACAGTCACAATGAAGAAAGCCTAATGACTGATATCCCTAAAAAAAGTGACAATAGTGATACCATGACCTCAAAGGGCAGCCAAGAGGATGAAAATGTGCCAAGCAGTGATGATGACACCTCTAACCATGACGACAAAGAAAATGACAATGAAAATGATGATGTTTTAAACATGGAGGATGACAATTTAGAGGACATGGAAGAAGATGACAATGGTGAAGATAAAAGTAGTGATACTAGCATGGGAGAAAATGAAAATGCCTGTCAAGAAAGTAGTCTTGATATCACCAAAGATGAAATGAAACATGTTAAATCTTGTACTCTCATATACCAAAGAGGATCAAGGCAAGTGTTTGCTGCCTCTAAGAGTCAAGGGACGTTGCCATCTACTTCAGCTCAACCACTAGGCAAAGGTAAGCAAAAGGTGGAAGAATAAGAGGAAGATCATGAAAAAGAAAGAGAGTTTGAACTTATTCACGTAAACAGTGATGACAATAATGAAACAAGAATTTCAAACTCCCTCCTCCAAGACAGGAATGCACAAATCAAGGACTTGGAAGATGAATTAGAAAGAGAAAAGGATGTCATTCACTTCTATTAGATGCAAAACAAGCAAATGAGTGCCCAACAAGCCATCCATGAAACAAGAACACTCAGTACCAGAAAGAAGCTCAAAGGGCACAGGTGAAGTTGGAAGAGTTCATGGATGCTTATGAGGAGAGTAGTGACGAGGAAGGTCAAACTAGAAGGAGACCTAGAACTATGGGTCTAAAGAAAGCATTGGCAAAGTAGAGGGAAGAAGAATCAGCCCAAGCATAACAAATTTCTCTCCGGGAACTCCTTGCACTAGAAATTGAACATGATAGGGAATCATTGCTTGAGAGGGCTAACATACACCTTGAGGCCAAGCTAGAGAATGCAAATAAAGACATGGATTTACAAAGAAGAATGACCAAGCATTATGCCCAAAGAAACCAATTTGTGAGGGCAAAACTCAAAAAGTCCCAAATTGAGATCCAAGCGCTAAAAATGGAAAAAAGCCAATCTAACCTTATTTTTTTGTCTCAATCTTCTCTCCATGTCTCCCAAGACCCATGAGGCATACTTCCACCAAATTTGGGAGATTTTTGACAAGATTTTGTTTTTTGCAAATTTTGAGGCTAGGAGCGCAGCATACCTGGTGCTACGCTCTTTTTCAGAGCATATTCAAGAGGAAAGATTGAATTTTTGGGTTCCTCATCACTCATATAAAATTCTCACAAATATTCAGATCAATTGGAGTTGTTTTGGTCCTCCAAAAGGGTAAAAAACACCCACTTTTTCATCATTCTACTTACTTTTGAGGACATGTACTGTGCTCCTACCAGTATTGGAATTTTTAATTTTTGAATAGGTTTTAGAGGTCAGATAAGAAAACCAAGGGTAGATATGGAAATTAGACTTCAAGGTATTTCCAACGAGCCATCACGAAGCCTTTTCCGACATCAGGAAGGCCTTCAAACCACTGCTGTAAGAAGACCCATTTTTCTTGTTCATGTGCTACGCTCCTGGCATAAAATTTCATTTCAAAACACAGTGCTGTTGAATATTGCAACAAGAAGTAGTGAAGGAGGCATCCTGAAACATCATCCTTGATCCCAATTGGAAAATAATCACCTAAACTATGTGGGGCCCACATAGGCTATTTTTAGGTGTATGTCTATTTTTAGACATGGTGAGCATATTCTATATGTAGCAGGAGGGTATTTGTGGATGGTTGGTCAAATGTGAAAAATAAATGAAATTCTATTTTTAGAATATTGGGCGAAGTCTATTTATAGAGCACTAATATAAAAATAGATGCATGTCGATTATTATTAGCTCTTCATAATAATCAGACTCTAAACAACAACTTATTCTCTTGGAGCACTTCAGTTTAGTGCACAGATGTGACACATCAGCTGACAGAAGGAATTATGCTATTCCTGAGGGTTTATTGGAGCTATTTCATGGAGGAATCAGTTAGAACTCAAGTGGCATAGTTATGACACAGTTGGAAGAAGTAGTTATGGAGTTGTATTTAGTTTAACTCAGTTAGACTTAGTTGAGCTGGTTGTATCTAGTCTAACTGATTGATACACTAGTGAGAGTGGAGTGAATTAATTAGTTAATTAATTCATAAATAATAACTCATTAATCAACTACAGAATACATCAGTTAACTACAGTGCATGGCAGTTTCAGTGGAGACCAGTGGAGAGATAGGTGAAAGGGCAAGATAAACTATCTGTTGTGACTATAGTGATGCATGGATTGCATCTACATATACATTGGAGTTGCCAATAATAACAAAGTAGTCAAGGAGAGTGGGATTGCATCGAATTGGTCTTTGTAATCAGCTTGGATTGCGCAATGGAGGTAGGCTAGTAGGTGGTAAGAGATTGGTGCATGGATTTGAAATATTAGGCCTATATAGTGTATGATGATTGTACTATACTGAGAACTTGTGATAAGCTTTGTATGCTTATATGAGATTGTCATATGATCTCCATGTTACATAATATATAGTTGGGGTTTTCAGCTTCAGGCTTTCCCGTTAAACAATTGTGTTATGTGTGTTTTCATTGCTTCATGTGTTTTGCAATTGTTGATTTAATTTCCACAAATGATCAATGGTGGAATAGATTCTTTATTTTGAATGAAGTTAAAATAGTGTGAGATCAGGAGAATCTTGGACATATAACACATAAGTTATATAATTTCTACAAGTGTTGTATTCCTGTGGTTGAAAAGTCAAAATGTGTGTTTGGCAAGTTTTAGGAGGCTTGTCAGAGCCTAAAGGTCAATTTCTTTGCTATAAATGGCCGAAAATATATTTATTTTAGATATTTTGTGCCTTGGGCCTTGCAAGGCCTCAAGGGCAATAGAGATACTTCTGATTAGCCAATAGACTTATCGATGCTCTTTTAGATTTTCCTCCTCCTTTATTGTTATATAGAGCATGAGGATTCATTGTAAGAGAGGGTGTTTTGATGTGTTTGAGAGAAATACATGGTTTTTGGAAGTTGAAGAGCAATTTGGTGTTGTGGAGCTTGTGGATGATTTTCCTTGATTGATGTTGATGAAGGCTTGCTTGCAGGATCCATGAGTTTAGTTAATTGTGATGTATCTCTTATTTGTTCATGTTTTCTAGTTGATCATATGTCCATCTTTCTATATTGCAATAGCTCAGAAGAGTATAGGATGAAAAATGTTGTTTGAGGCACCTCAGTCCTCCTGTTTGCCTATTGTTTTTATGTTTTCTTCTGCTGGGTTAGCTTAAGGAATTCTTAGTTGCTCCTTAGGCCCACCTAAGCTTGTATATTTCGTTATTGGATTAATATGCTAGTTTAAAAATATGATTCATGGTAAGCCCTGCTTGTTTGATGCTATCTAAACTCTGTCTTGAAATCTCTCTTTGATGTATTGATTGTTAGGTTAAGCCAAAGAGGTCTTGTTTTGATCTTGCCCTTTGTATATGCTTATCAGTTTGTCTCAAAGTTTTTTATGGTTTAATGAATGATTTTTAGGAGTTCCCTCTTCATTTATTGATGCTATTTGTCTCTTATATGTTTTCAAATCTTGAAAGTAGAATCATTGAAGTTAGATAAGTTTTCTTGCTTCCTTTGTTCCACTAGATTGTTTATCTTGAATGTTTATTTCTTTAAAAGTATTGTCATTGACCAAATGGTGTGTCCTATCTCATTATTAGTATCTTTTGCTTATCAGTATTCAAGACCTTCTTGTTCATAGGTATTTGACAAAGGATTATTAACTGCCTTTTGCCCTACCTTTTTTCCCAAAACTTAATGTCCATCTCACCTCACACATAAAATTTAAAGATCCATTGACTACACCAAATTTGCCCTGTGATGTACCCCGATTCACTATTGAGATATCAATGAATTCATAGACTCCATAGCCCAATGTTTGAAAACCTCTCATTCCACCTATCCTACTCAATCATCTTACCTCAACCAAACAAACAAACACACCCTACACTTAAAAACTAACCTAAAATCAACAATCTAAAGCGAACAAGTTCACATCCTTCGCACATAATAGAGAGAGCCCTCTCTGAGTCCAGGAATGCTAGGTCATAGGACTCCAAAGACTGGTCTGATGTTTCCCTGTGCATTTGGTCTACCAATCTATTAAATCACGGGATCCCAACATAATGGTGATCACGGTGGGACTTTCTGAGTTAGTGACAATCTAAGTACCCCTTAGGACTCCAAAATCCCTTGTTAAAGAGTATCTGTTGATTTATCTCCACCTCATCGCCACACTAACATAATGGCAATCACAGTGGGACATTATGAGTAAGTTCATTCTTAGAAATTCCTTAAAATATTCAGAACCCCTTGACAGATAGTATCCGGTGGTTCATCGCCCCCTCATTGCCACACTAACATAATGGCGATCACAGTGGGACCAAGTACATAGTAGCCTAAGAAACTCTTATAGACTCTTTTAACCCTCAGTTAAACTTTGAAATCCTATGATTTGTAATCACCTCATCACTATCACTAACACAATGGTGATCATGATGCAACCTCTGAGTCAGTGAAAATATAAGTATCCCTTAGGACTTCAAAAACCCTTTTCAAATCATAGAAAACTCAAGTTGTCAGCCATAGAGTAGAACTTGGTTGTTTCAACATCCCAACGAAATTATGACCCAACTGTAGTACACTCATAGAAATCTTAGAGTTACTTAAGAGAACTCATGAAATTCCAAAAATACTCCTATATTGGTTTTTGTCAGTTATTGGTGGTGGACCATAGACATACATCCTCAAAACAAACTAAAAACATCCACCTGACGACTCCACTTGACTCCACTTGACTCCAATAGACCTTTTAATTTTACTAGTATCCATAGACTCCCTTAGAATTGTTTCAAAACAGCCTCGAGAAGTTTAGAAATCTAGTCACACATTGTGTGAGTTTAGCAAAAACTAAGAGAGGTAAACTTTTCAAAAAGGTTCAAAAAAATTTTAGCCTCTCTAAATCTTGAGTTTGAAATATAGCTTCATGAAGAATCAATACCAAATATCAGCCAGACCCAAACCCTCCTACTATAGTTGATGACCCAGAAAGGAATTTGTGGCAAACTTCTGAAACTAGAAACTTAACTACTGTTGGAACCATTCATAATGTAAGCTCTGTCCCTGAATAGCTCACAGCCTTGGAAGATCCCCAGTTTGACTTGCACCATACGAGAAACCTTTTCAGAACCAAGTCACACAGTGAGATTAACCATACTGACCTCGAGCCCATAGAATTGCAGTAGAGTTCTAGTAGAGAAGCCTCTCCTTCTACCCCACCTGATTTTTAGCTTCTCCACCACTTCAGCTCTTTCCATACCAAATCCGCTCAGAATCAGTCTGCTGGTCCAAGTACTTCCGCCACACCCATCCATATCACTACTATGCAAACCACCCCGCTTCATCTTACACCTCCCCTCACAAACCCTTCGCTTTTAAATCCACCATTAGCTCCTATAATGCCAGCTTGGTATGCTCCCCTGGTTTTACCACGACCTTTGGTACCTTTGCCAAATTATTACCAGTCCAGAATCCCTCACTTTACCGGGGCTGAATCTACCACTGCCCAACAACATGTAGAAATAATAAATGATGCTTTTGACTACATGGAATTAGAAGAGGAAACCATGAAGATGAGGATGTTTGCCCAAAGCCTAGGAGGATAAGCTAAAAAATGGTTTAAGAACTTGACTCCCAACAGCAAACATGATCTCCTTTCCCTTTACCAAACTTTCATAAAAAAAATGGGAGATTAAGAAAAATCCTCTCCAAATCCTCTCTGAATATAAAAATCTTAAGAGGAATGTGGTGGAGAGTGTCCAAGATTATTGCACCAGGTTTAACAGTGTCTACAATGCCCTCCCACCTCATATGAAACCCCCACTAGGCCTGGCCTTAGCTAAATTTCCGAAAGGTTTTGACCCAGACATGGCCTATAAGCTAAGAGAAAGAGAGCCCCTAACTTTAGAAGACATGCAAAAGGGAGCTATAAGTGTAGAGGAAAACTTAAATGAGAAAAGAGGTAGGCTGAGATTAGAAAAGAGGGTGACCTACAAAGATGAAACCATGCCCTCAAGCTCCTCATCTGATTCCAAGATTGACAACCTACTTAGAACCATGGAGAGAATGATGGAGAGAATAAGCATAAATGAAAGAGCACCTCCTAGAGAGAACCAACCAAATCCCCAAAATAGAAACCAGAATCAGAACTTCAGAAGAGACCCACCCCAAATCAGACAAAGGGAAAATGATCAACAAATTAGGCTGCCCTTCCAAGATAACTATGTAGATGAAGGGGAAAGAGATATTCAACAGCCAAATGAAAATCATGTAAACTTAATAGGATCCAATAACGAGGGTGATGTTTTTCTCACAGAAGAAGAACAAGGTTTCTTCTCCTCAGATCTGAATCAAACAAGCTATGAAGACTCTGAAGACTGTGAGTTGGGATTGGAAAACACCATAATGGAAGTCCATAGGCAATATTATCTTAGGAGTAATAAAAACCAAGACAACTTCAAGAAGAACAACTTAGACACTGTTGTTAGGAAAACCCCTGAAAACATTCTTAAAAGAATAGTAGACAATACCAACACCATGGCTAAGAAAATTGATCCTAACAAAGACAAAACTAGCCAACTAAGTGGTGACACAAGCTGCCCTAGTACCTCTACTAATGGCCTTGAAAAAATTTTAGTGTTTAAAGCCCCAAATCAAAGTCAACATATTAAAAATGTAGAAAAAATTATGGCTGATAAAACTGATGTAAATATGTCTAAAACACAAATGCCTTTTAGTTTTGAAGGAAAGATTGCTAAAATTAAGATAACCATGCCTCTCACTAAACTGATTACCCAAGGCACATACAAATCTCAAGTTCTGAAAGTTCTAAAAATAGGGAATGATACCAATACTTTACACTTGGCTGATGACACACCTGAACTGTTTTTTGGACCCAAAATAGAAGGAAAATATCAAGAAGGAGTCATTCCCCCTTTCTATATCAGCCTAAACATACATGACAAAATCTTACATAATGCCATGCTAGATTACGGTGCCTCACACAACCTCATGCTTAAATTTGTGATGGATAGATTAGGCCTAGAAATAACTAAGCCTTACGAGGACTTGTACTCATTCGATTTAAGTAAAGTCAAGTTTTTGGGCCTAATCAGGGACCTTTGTGTAAATTTGGCACAAGTACCAGCTAAAAACCTAGTTATGGACATAGTAGTGGCAGATTTTCCCCCCAAGTATGGAATGCTTCTTTCCATATCATGGGGATCCAAGCTTCAAGGGAATCTTCAACTAAACATGTCCTATGCTACCATCCCTGTTTTTAACTAGACAAGGAGATTATACTGAGAGTCACACATGAAGTATATGGTTAGCAGTCAAGAAAGGCCAGACAATATGCCACTTTATTCCATACATTCAGGTCTTGATTCTTTCATCTTATATAATGAAGAGGAAATTTATGAGCAGGTAAGTGGAGTTGAGATAATTCTAGGCACACTACAACAATAAAATCAGTCCCTCTATGATGAGTTCGACAGTTAGAACTATCACGACCCTCAATAACCACATGATGATAAAACTGAACCTAATTTTCTGCAAACTGAAAATGATATTTGAAAAACAAAAATCAGTTTAGTATATGAAACAGGTTTTTCAAGTGAAGAAAAAACCCCAAAAACACAACTATCTCCTTTTGCCAATCCAGAAGTACTAAAATACCCTCACAAAAGAGAAATATTTGGGAATCTGGATCAAGATAGTCTTATGTTTTTTCCTTACCTAGATACTTCATCATCCAAGAGTTTTGTCCCTTCAGAAGAGTTGTTAACTCCCACAAATATTGTTATGGATCCCAAAGAAGTCTCTGCTAAAGTAGATGTAGAGGAGTATAGTATGGGTAGTCTTGAAAAACCCAAAATGATTGAATTATCTAGAATTTTGTCACTACACACAAAACAAAAACATACAAGTCTATGCAAAAATTTTCAGGACGCTTGTGTATGTGAGGATGCAATATTAAAACCTTATAACACAGACATTATTCTGAGAAACCCTCCTTTCAAGAAAGACCATGAGAACCTTGAAAAATTTGTATTACTTAGAAGGAAAAGGGACATAGGCTGTGTATAGACTTTAGGTACCTAGGCAAAACCTCCATGAAATACAAAAGGCCTTCTCCCAAGATAAATCATCCCATGATAAGGGTAAAAGTTTCTAATCATATGAAATTGTATGGTAGTGTTTCAGGTTACCATCAAATGATACCACTTCAGATCAATCAAAATAAAGACATTTTCAAAATTCCTTGGAATAACTACTTGTTTGACCAAATTCTTCCTAGGCTATGGAGCACTGAAGATACCTTCCAAAGAGCCATGTCCCTTGTTTTCAATTTTTTCTCCATGATATACATTGATGACATCCTCATCTGTTTCAAAGCTGATAAAGAACACATTTTTACCTAAGGAGGACTTTTAACAGAAACAAATTTGGGAAAAAATACTCAAAGGAGAAATACCAAGAGGAACATGGATTGTTTGAAAATTTTTGGAAAAATCCTGGTACCATGTTTTCAAATGGAGATAGCCATGTTTTCTATCTACAAGGGCTGATAAAATACCATGGCTATTTAGAATTTTAGTTTGAATTTCTCACTCACTATACATACCATTGTTTGATGAAAGGTCATAAAGAGAAAAAAACAAAAAACAGGAAAATAGAAAATGAGGGAAGATTTAAAGAGAAGGTACAGCCTCATACCCAAAAAATAGTAGTACTGAAAGTGTGCAAGCCTAAATTCCACTACTGATGCAAAAATAATGTCTTGTTCAATCATCTAGCCTAATCATTGCTAAACATGTTTTAAATTTATTATTGATAAGTTAGTGAAAGAATGTTGGTCAAATCATTTAAGCTTGACTTGTCAAAAGAGAATAGATTAGGAATGAAAGATACTGGTTCCACATGCTTAAATCCGAACCAAAGAAGAGGATAGGGATGATTAACTAATGATGAAACCCAACCCTTGACACCTTCTAGTTTTGTTTTCTTATGAAAATAATGTTTGTGTGCAGTTTTTCTTGATGCCACAACTCACGATGAATCAGATTGTCTAATCCTTGTTCAAATCATGTTTTAAATTTATTTTCAATATCTTAGAGAATGAAGTCTATCATACTACTTAATCTTGACAGTCAAATAGTCTAGGAAGAGAATAAGGAGAGTTCACTAGCATAATCTGAACTCTTGGAAGAAATAAGTGTATAAGTAGACAGTTTGTTTTTGTTTTCAAAAAGAAAAAGATGTCAATAGGTTTGAAGTGCACCCAAGGAAGAAAAAATGTTAGGAAAGTAGGTTGGGTAGGTAAAGATGAAGTTGAGTTAATCATGCTTTTAGATTATCAAAATCACTACTTCAGGGAAGCAGCAGCAAAAGAAAGAAGAAAAATCTTCCCAACAGATGAGGCAGTGGTCTTCATAAACCAAGAGATTTGAAGTTCTGGACACCTCCTGAAAAGGAGTTTCCCTCCCCAAGTGGAGCCATTGTTAGTCATCAGTAATTTTTACCTATTTAGATGACTAAATGCTTATCCTAGATTTCTAGAATACAAAATTCATGAAACTTGTGAGTTCTCAGAAATCTCATTGCCTTCATTTCCCTTGGGATAATTTTCTCACTTTTTTACTACTCTACCAAGGCATGGCCAATCTCTCACTCCCAGAAGACCAAATCATGGACTTATGTCCCTCATTCTCAATATGTTTCCACCTCTAACTTTACCACTTTGTTTTTGATTGCCTAATCCTTCTACTTTTACACCTTGATTTGCCAAGTAGACCAAACCTTTTCCCCTAATCACCAAGTGCCTCAAGTGATTTTAAACTTCATTTCTAGGCTCTTTAGGTAAATCAAAGATTCCAATTTCTTGGATGGCAATGCATAAAGAGTTGTCAAAACCCTCTTTTACACCTCCAAACCCCGATTCAAGTTTTCAGTCAAACACCTAGTCCAAAGGACATCCCAATAGGTCATGTAGGGTCTCCTAGGTTATGCATTGCTTTGGTTTCCTAAACTCACTATTTTTACATGTGCCCAAAGGTGAAATAAAATGAAAAAGAATGTGAGCTCATGATTGTCCAAAGGGTATAAAAAGCCTTCAAAAGGACCTCCTTGATCAAAGCATTGAGTCTGCAAAAAGACAGTTGCCTATCTTGAAGCATTTCTGCAGGAATGCTTTATAATGGTTATCAATAGAAGAAAGGCAGGGTAAGAAGCTAAAACTCCTATGGGACATCCACAGTAGAAGAGAAGAAAGATGCCTAAGTTCATAAAGAGGATCATGGTTTCATGACTAATTGGCTATAAGGTGATGCCTAGCAAAGAGCCCATACAAAGGATCATAAAGATAGAGGTACATAAGCACAACTATGCATAAATCAAAGATTCATTGAAGCAAGAAATCAAAGTGAGAGACCGCCTTGATGACAACAGGAAAAGATCAAAAAATTATGTCAGGGAATGACTTATAGGTCTTATTTAGGCACACTATTTCACAACACCAAAGGGATAAATTCTAAAGAGTATCAATATTAAGGAGCCAAAACTATCAAGACCAATCAATATTCATAAAATGGTCATGGAGGGAAAGTAGAAGGTCAAAGTTTCTAATAGAGCATAAAGAAAATCATGAATTTTCCGATGAAGCGACCTAAGTTGCCAAGATTCCGAAAATGACCAAGAAGCCAAAATAATGTGTTGTGACACCTACAGCAGATTAGAAGTGGTCAATGAAAAACACAGCAGGCATGGTGTATAGCCTTTGGCAAAGCATATGTATCATTGTCAAAAGCACTGAGAGGGAAAAGGGTTAAGTTCTCAAATAAATTACTAAAGGGCCATTTTGTATGTTTAAAGTCACCACCTACAAAGAAAAGAAATTATCAGCAAAGGATATAAAAGACAAAAGACAAAACATTATTAAAGTGGATTTTCGTTTTAAATTTATTAAAATTACAAGGGTATAAAAGCATTGTCTATCACTCAAGCACTTTCCTCATTTGCAAAAGAGGGTGTAGGGCTTTTCAAAGGGAGATTTTGAAATTCTGGCAGATATTTGGGCAAGAAAACCGATACTACGTTCCTGTAAACTTGTGCTACGCACCTGTGCATAACCCTTGTGCTTTTTTCCACAAGACGCTATGTGCCTATAGCGGTGCGCTACGCGTTGAACCCTTCAGTATAAGAGCTGCCCGAAATGACGTGTAGAGGCTGCCCGATAACCCGAGTGCTACGCATAGGGGCATGCAGAGTTTGCTCGACAGCCTGGGCACTACGTTCAATGGCGTGTATGACCGCCCAATAGCCCAATGCTGCTATGCGCCCACCCGTTCAGCGGCTGCCCAACACTCCATCCGCCCGACACCTTGTGTAGAGGCCACCCATGCTACGCGCCTGGGCGTGCATAAGCTGCCCAACCCTGCGTACAGAGGCCACTCGACTACGCGTTCAGGAGGACACAACTGACCCACGCTAAGCTCCTGTGCTGCGCGTTCAGCCAGTGAGTTTTTTAAGTTGTTTCAAGCCATCCAACTGCCTTAGAAACTCTCCAATTTTTTTCTGGGCACTCTTCGATATTTCTATAACATGTATTTATATTTATACCCCCTCTCATGTTGTTTTTAAAGGGTGAATTTAGTAAGAGAGATAGGAACCCTAGGGGAAGGAAATACTTGGTCTCCATGCTAAAAAGTAGTTTTCCTGCCAAATAAACCTCTCCATTTGCACAATTGGCCTCCACGCTGCTAAGCCTTGACACCACTGCATCCTCACCATCTCACTCACCATATTCATATCATTTCATAAGCAGTTTCAAGTTTTTTATTTCAAGGTAAGGGGAAAAAGACAAAATGCCTAGAGAAGGCAGTGTTGACAGTGGTGAGGAAGATCAAAGGCCTGGAGAATAGCAGAGAAAGGGTGGGAAAGCAAATAGGTTTGAGCTTGTAAACACCAAATAATTGATAGCCTCTCCTACTATAGTTTCATATTTCCAAGAGGTTGGATGCTATGAGTTCTGTGAGAAAGTGCAGAGAGTCCAAAGTCACCCTCAGTTGACCAAACTTTTTGTCCTTAACCTCCATGACCACCAAATACATCTGGCTGGAGTGAATTTTGAGCTGACCACCAATGCAGTCTCTATGGCCACTGGAATACCTTGCATGGGAGAAAAATGGTTCAAATAGGTGTTTCTGGACCTAAGCCATTATCAACCCTTCTTAAAACCAAGTTTCCAAGCTAATTGAAAAACCATTTTCCCCTTTTCTCATTTGTTGGATATATATGCTCCTTTAATGAAAATCATTATGAAGTACTTCACCTGTGAGGGTAGGTTTTCCAGAATCTATTCCTACCACATAGGACTACTTATGCATTTCACTAGGGCCAAATTGCTAAATTTTCCCTACTACCTTTATAAAAGTATGGATAAAATTTCATCCATTGTGTGAAGGAGACATCCTTCACAGCAAATCCAAAGTCTTTTCCACCATTCCCTCATCAAAATGATTGTCTTACACCAATTAGAGCAACAAGGCATCCCATGGGAAGTTTTCATCACCCATGGTGTTTTCACCAATCCATATCCCCTTCCTCTGAAAAGTTTACCCTCATCATCCCATCCACCTTCCTCCACTCCTCCATCACCCTCCACTAACCATGGTTCATCCTCTTCACATGAATCCTCTCCCTAAAAAAACCTCCCTTTTTCATGTTCTCCTGAAGCCTAAAAAAAAGAATATTGCAGTGACAAAGAGGAAGAAAGAAGTGACCAAGATGAACATGGCAGTCAAGAAAAAAATAACAGTCAAGAGGAAGATGAAAGTGAAGAAAGTGATGAGGAAGAAGACAAAGAAGAAAGTGTTGATGAAGAAGAAAGTAGTGACAAAGGTAGTGAACCAAAAAGTGAACAAGAAGGCAAAGGTAGTGAGCTAGATGAAGATGAGGAAATGAATGACAGCCCAAGTTTAGAGGCAGATTTTGATGAGAAAAATAATGAAGGTGAAGAAGAAAATGGTGAGCCCAATAGCAATGATAAAAGGAGTAGTGACAAAGATGAAAATAGAAGTCAAGAAGAGACAGAGTTTGAAGGAAATTGCAGTGGGAAAAACAGTGAATACAATAAGCCAAGTATTGAGGAAGAAACATATGGAGAACAAATAGAAAATGACAATCATGGTGAAGAAGAAGATGACATGGCAGAAAATGAAGAAGATCATGAGAGTTCTCAAGAACAAAGCAGTGACAATGAAGAAAAAAATTCTAAAGGCAAAGACAGTGGGCATAGCAAAGATGAAGAAAAAAATGAAGATGTAGAGACAGAGGCAGAGTTTAAAAGTGAAGAAAGTGGGTCAAATAATGAAGATAGTGGGACAAACAGTGAAGGGGTTGATGATAGTCATAATGAAGAAAGCCTAATGACTGATAGCCCTAACAAAAGTGACAACAGTGATCCCATGACCTCAAAGGACAGCCAAGAGGATGAAAATGTGACAAGCAGTGATGATGACACCTCTAACCATGAAGACAAAGAAAATGACAATGAAAATGATTATGTTGTAAACATGGAGGATGACAATGTAGAGGACATGGAAGAATATGACAATGGTGAAGATAAAAGTAGTGATACTAGCATGGGAGAAAATGAAAATGCCTCTCAAGAAAGTAGTCATGATATCACCAAAGATGAAATGAAACATGTTAAATATTGTACTCTCACTTACCAAAGAGGATCAAGGCAAGTGTTTGCTACCTCTAAGAGGCAAGGGACCTTGCCATCTACTTCAACTCAACCACTGGACAAAGGTAAGCAAAAGGTGGAAGAAGAATAGGAAGATCATGAAAAATAAAGAGAGTTTGAACTTATTCACATAAACAGTGATGATGAGAATGAAACAAGAATTTCAAACTCCCTCCTCCAAGACAGGAATGCAAAAATCATGGACTTGGAAGCTGAATTAGAAAGAGTGAAGGATGTCATTCACTTCTATCAGATGCAAAACAAGAAAATGAGTGCCCAACAGGCCATCCATGAAACAAGAACACTCAGGTGCCGGAAAGAAGCTCAAAGGACACAGGTGAAGTTGGAAGAGTTCATGGGCACTTATGAGGAGAGTAGTGATGAGGAAGGTCAAACTAGAAGGAGACCTAGAACTATGGGTCTAAAGAAAGCATTGGCAAAGCAGAGGGAAGAAGAATCAACACAAGCAGAACAACTTTATCTCTAGGAACTCCTTGCACTAGAAATTGAACATGATAGGGAATCATGGCTTGAGATGGCTAACATACACCTTGAGGCCAAGCTAGAGAAGGAAAATAAAGATTTGGATTTACAAAGAAGAATGATCAAGCATTATGCCCAAAGAAACCAATTTGTAAGGGAAAAACTCAAAAAGGCCCAAATTGAGATCTAAGTAGTAAAAAGGGAAAAGAGCCAAGCTAACCTTATTTTTTTGGCTCAAGCTTCTCTACAGGTCTCCCAAGACCCATGAGGCATACTTCCACCAAATTTGGGAGATTTTTGATAAGATTTTATTTTTTGCAAATTTTGAGGCTAGGAGCACAGCACAACTGGTGCTACGCTCTTTTTCAGAGCATCTTCAATAGGAAAGGCTTGCATTTTTGGGTTCCTAATCACTCATATAACATGCTCACAAATTTTCAAATCAATTGGATTTTTTTTGGTCCTCCAAAAGGGTCAAAAACACCCACTTTTTCATTATTCTGCCTACTTTTCATGACATGTGCTGCTCTCCTACCAGTCTTAGTATTTTCACTTTTTGAATAGGTTGCAGAAGTCGTATTAGAGAACCAAGGGTAGATTTGGAAATTAGACTTCAAGGGATTGACAACGAGCCATCACAGAGCCTTTTCTGACATCGGGAAGGCCTTCAAAACACTGCTGTAAGAAGACCCTGTTTTCCTGTTCATGTGCTACGCTCCTGGCATAAAATTTCATTTCAAAACATAGTGCTGCACTCCTGTGGTTGAAAAGTGAAAAATTTGTGTTTGAAAAGTTTTAGGAGGCTTGTCAGAGCCTAAAGGTCAATATATTTGCTATAAATGGCCGAAAAGATATTTATTTTAGATATTTTGTGCCTTGGGCCTTACAAGGCCTCAAGGGCAATAGAGATACTTCTGATTAGCCAATAGACTTCTAGATGCTCTTTTAGATTTTCCTCCTCGTTGCTTGGTATATAGAGCATGCAGATTCATTTTAATAGAGGGATTTTTGATGTGTTTGAGAGCAATACATGGTTTTTTGAAGTTGAAGAGCAATTTGGTGTTGTGGAGGCTTGTGGATGATTTGCCTTGATTGATGTTGATGAAGGCTTGCTTGAAGGATCCCTGAGTTTAGTTAATGGTGATGTATCTCTTATTTTTTCATGTTTTCTAGTTGATCATATGTCCATCTTTCTATATTGCAATAGCTTAGAAGAGTATAGGATGAGAAATGTTTTTTGAGGCACCTCAGTCCTCCTGTTTGCCTATTGTCTTTATGTTTTCTTCTGATGGGTTAGCTTAAGGAATTATTAGTTGCTTCTTAGGCCCACCTAAGCTTGTATATTTCATTATTGGATTAATTTTCTAGTTTACAAATATGATTCACGGTAAGCCTTGCTTGTTTGATGCTATCTAAACTCTGTCTTGAAATCTCTCTTTGATGTATTGATTGTTAGGTTAAGCCAAAGAGGTCTTGTTTCGATCTTGCCCTTTGTATATGCTAATCAGTTTGCCTAAAAGTTATTTATGGTTTAATGAATGATGTTTAGGAGTTCCCTCTTCATTTATTGATGCTATTTGTCTCTTATATGTTTTCAAATCTTGAAAGTATAATAATTGAAGTTAGATAAGTTTTCTTTCTTCCTTTGTTCCATTAGATTGTTTATCTTGAATTTTTATTTGTTTAAAAGTATTGTCATTAAGAAAATGGTGTGCCCTATATCATGATTAGTATCTTTTTCTTATCAGTATTCAAGACCTTCTTGTTCATAGGTATTTGACAAAGGATTCTTAACTGCCCTTTTCCCTACCTTGTTTCCCAAAACTTAATGTCCATCTCACCTCACACATAAAATTTAAAGATCCATTGACTACACTAGATTTTCCTTGTGATGTACCCTGATTCACTATTGAGATGTCAATGACTTCATAGACTCCATATCCCAATGTTTAACAACCTCTCATTCCACCTATCCTACTCAATCATCTTACCTCAACCAAACAAACAAACACACCTACACTTAACCACTAGCCTAAAATAAACCATCTAAATCAAACAAGTTCACATCCTTTGCACATAATAGAGAGAGCCCTCTCTGAGTCCAGGAAGGCTAGGTCCTAGGACTCCAAGGACTGGTCTGATGTTACCCTGTGCATTTGTTCTACCAATATACTAAATCACGGGACCCTAATAGAGCCCATGATATTTATGCAGTCAAGGCAGGCAATACATCCATAATCCAGGGTTCTTTACCATCATGGTTTGTGTAGTGGAGGTAGGCTGCCTAGCGATAGTAAATTGAGCAAGTGATTTACCAATTTTTGTACGAAAGTGTGAGACAATTAGCTTATGTAATGAGATCTCTTGTGAGAAGATTTTTGTATGTAATTGTTTCATGATCCATGATATAATATAAAATAGAAGCTAGTGGGGTTTTTAGCTATAAGCTTTCCCCAGGAAATTATCTATGTTGTGTGTGATTAATCTTTATTCATGCTTATGTAATTGGCAATTGTGTTTTAAATTCCACAAATATTTGTAGAAGCGATTCAATATTTAACTTTATGAAATTGCTAGATCGGATGAATCCAAGATATACATGCATATTGTATAATTTCTACATGGTATCATAGCACAGGAAATTGCAAAAGTGAAGGAGGAGATGAGTTTCTGATTGGATAGAATTCAAACTTACAGAAATACTTTCTTGGTGCTACAGCTGATTCAAGATTGAAATGGATTTCAATGGCTTGAGGTTAGAGTATGCACTCGAGGGCAAATCGAACTAAATTTATTGGAAGGAGAGGATGGAGGTAGTACTCAAAGACAATGGCTTGAAGGAATTAATTGAAAAAGATGTTCCTAAGCTAGATGTTGCAGATGCTGCAAATCTTGATGCATCGCAAAAGAAAGTGGCAAGGGCGAGGAGGATCTTGTTGGAGGGAGTACGAGACCACATTGTCTCAAGCCTCCATGGGAAAGCCACACCATATGTTATATAGAAGGCTTTGACAGATCTATTCCAAAGTAGCAGTGACCATAGGAAATTGGCACTGAAAGATAAACTCAGGAAGATCAAGATGGAAAAGAACGACACTATTCTGGTATACTTAAAAAAGTTTGTCCAATGTCGGGATGAACTTGGGAGTGTAGGAATAACTATTGTTGATGATGATTTGGTGAGTTTGGCTCTCGTAGGACTTCCTAAGAGTTGGCACAGTTATGAAGATTCTTTCAACGGACGGGAAAAATTTCTGGATTGGGAATGATTGTGGTTAGATCTAGTGCAGGAGGAGTTCAGGCAAAAGAACAGAGATGGCTCTTAATCAAAGCATGATGATGAAGAGGATTTTTTTTTGGCTGCTAAGGTGAAGAAGGGGAAGGGGAAGAAATTCCATTCTAAATCTGAGGCCAGTGAAGATGGTAAGGTGCACAACATGTCCAAAGTGAAGTGTTTTCACTGTCACGAGCAAGGACATATTGCCACAAAATGTCCACAAAAGAAGAAGAGAAAGAAGGCTATTGGAGCTATAGCTGGTGAGGCCCTTGCCTCATAATTTGAGATTGAATTTTCATTTATCGCATGCATGGTGTCAAGTGAATTGGGATCAGGGTGGTACTTGGATAGTGGTTCTTCCCTTCACATCATAGGAGACAAGAAATTTTTCAGTGACTTGGAGGAGAAGGATCTCCAGATGCATATTGAAATGGGCAATGACGGACATTATAGTGCTGCCAAGATTGGTACCATTACCTTTCAGAGGGCGTCAGGTAAACTCTTTCAATTAAAAAATGTAATGCATGTATCAGGTTTGAAGAAAAATTTAGTCTTAGTTGCAATGTTAGAGGATAGAGGCTATGATGTTGTTTTCAGTGAAGGAAAAGTTTTCCTATGACACAAAGCAACGGGGCAAGCCAAGAAGATTGGGATTCGAGTTAAGAATATCTATAGAATTGATGTAGATGCGATTTCTATATAGCTTCCTACCATTGGGAAGTGTGAGAAAGTCATGCAATTGACCCTTGAGAGGGAGCTGGATTTGCATGCAGGTAAGAGCGAACCTCAAGATGTGGAGCACCCACATGTGGAGCATCATGGAGTGGGAGCAACCACTCATGCAGAGAAATTTTGAGCTAGATGGGTAGAGGGAGTGCATGCAGCTATACCACCAGGTGAGAGGTGGGGCGACATGCATGAATAATCCCAAGAATAAATTTTTGCAGGTTTCATTGATATGGTGTGAATCTCATGAATTGAACTTGGCTACAAGGATCCCATAATACAGTAGTAGCAGGATCAGTTAGATTGATGCAGTCAGATGTCGGGAGGACATGAAATCAAACTGATAGTGTTAGATACTGGAGCGCAGATCAGAGTTGGTAGCAAGTGCAGAGTGCATGGATGCAAATGTTGGCAGCGCAGATGATCTAGTAGAAATGTACAGTAGGTACCAGCAAGTCAGAATACTTTGATGATAGATTCATTATACTAATTTAGCTGTTTGAAGGCTATTCATTTTTGGAAGTGTTGCATGCAAAGGTTGCATATGTGATAAACACTAGCGAAGTGTTGCATGTGCGAGAAACAGTAGAGAAGTGTTGCATGTCACATGCAAGGGTTGCATGTTGCATGCAAGGACATTCCTTTCTTGTTGAGAGGGAGAGTTGAATTTTGCAACAAGAAACCGTGAAATTGGCATCCAGAAACAACATCCATGATCTTAGTGAAAATTAAGCATCTACACTAGGGTGGGGCCCACATAGGATATTTTTAGGTGTATGTCTATTTATAGATGTATGTGGATGTCTATTTATAGATGCATGTATATTTTTATTATCCCTTAATATTAGATGGACAATAAACTATAATCTATTCTCAATGTGGGCTTGAAAATAGTTAATTGAAGTGGCAAATCAGTTAGCTAAGTGAATTTCGAGTTAAGAGGTTGGTTGGTGGGACATGCAGGTTGAATTTAGTTGTCACTGAGTGATTCTAGTTGTAATAGAGTTGGAAGTGCAGTGGTGCATGAGTTGTGCAAGTTGTATATCAGTTTAACTCAGTTAAGTGAGTTAAAGTCAGTTGTGCTAGTTGTAACTACATATACACTAGTGAGAGATCAATTGAATTAAATATTAATTAATTCACATGTAGTGATCTTACATGCAATTGATATTTTTACTATTATTAACTTCATGCATGTCAGATCCAGTGGAGACGCAGTTGATTTCTAGGTGAAAGGGAAGATAACTATCAATTGTGACATTATCCGCTTGCACACATGCAAGCACACACACATTGGATGAGCCCATGATATTTACACAGTCAAGGCAAGCAAGGAATCCATCATTTAGGGCTCTTTACCATCAGGGATTGCGCAGTGGAGGCAGGCTATCTAGAGATAGTAAATTGAGTAAGTGATTTGCCAATTTTTGTATGACAATGTGAGACAATTAGCTGATGTACTGAGAGCTCTTGTGAGAATATTTTTGTATGTAATTGTTTAATGATCCTGTTAGGGTCCCATGATTTGGCAGATTGGCAAGCCAAATGACAGGGTAACATCAAACCAACTTTGGAGCCCAAGGACCTAACCTTCCTAGACTCAGAGAGGGCTCTCTCTATTTGTGCAAAGGATGTAAACTTGTTTGCTTTATATGTATCTAATTTTAGGCTAGTTGTTAAGTATGTTTGGTCTTTTTTAGGTTTTTTTGAGGGATAACTGATCAAAGGATAACTAGATCAAAGTTTGTCAAATCAACTAGGCTATGGGGTCGATAAGGTCGAGACTGCCTCAAAGGGTGGACAAGGTATATTGCAGGGCCAATTTGGTCAAGGTAAAATGGATTCTTTAGGTGGAGTGGAATGGGATGGACACTAATTTTGTAAAAGACGAAGAAGTTTTAAGCACAAATAGTTTTACAGCAAACATCCATGTGGTAGGGCTAACCATTAATCAATATAAATGAAACTCAAACTGATAGATGCATAAAATAAACATTTAAGCGATACATAGAAGTATAAGACCCTATAACTTTGGGAAAATCACCTTTAGACTTTGGGGAAAACAAAAAAGACAAAAAAACAACTCAATCTATGAAGAGGGAACTCCTAAACATCATATTTGAGCTATCGGGAACTTTGAACTAAGATTGCAAAGCATAGGCAAGGGGCAAGATTGAACCAAGACCTCTTTGGTTTAACTAGGACAATCAAATATTCAGAGAAATGTTTCAGTGATAGGGTTTTGGATAGATATGAGTAAGTAGGGCATACCGTGAATCATACTAGATAGCATACATAATAACCATTAATGAAATTGATAACAAGTTCTTAGGGTATCAAAGAGCAGTTAAGAATTCTTTGACATAACTAAGAAGAAGAAAAACATAGAAACTGTAATGAATCAGGAAACCTGAGGTGCCTCCATGGGCATGTCTCAAATATATTCTTTAATGACATATAGAAAAAAAGAAACATGGAAACATGTATGATAAACTAAGGAAAACATACAGATAAGGAACACTATACCATTCACCAAGCCATGGAATTCTACAAACAGTCCTCTTCCACCATCCAAGACAAACAAGAAATCATCCACTTCATGAGACAAAGTATTTTTTCAAAGCTTGTAATATCATGTATTGCTCTATAACATCAAGTTCAGCTTCTTGATACAATGAAATATCTTGGAATATATAGGCTAAATATAAAGAAGCTATCCAAGAGCATCTAGAAGGCCATTGGCCTATTGCAAATATCTGATTTTGTCCTTGAGGCTTTGCAAAGCCAAAGTCACAAAATATCTTCAAATATATATATAAAATGCTAAAAATGGAAATAAAATTGACTTTTCTTGATTGAAAATGGCTAAAAAAAGGCTTAACGCAAATTTGGATGAGCATCTTCAGAAATCTGCCTTTTTTGCCAAAATGCTACAAGAACGTAGCAGTAGACAATTTCATGTCTCGCGGACAACTTTTGAGGGACCTCCCAATGTTGAAAAGAGGCTTGTGATGGCTCGTTGGAAAGCCTTGGATGTCTAGCTTCTGGAACTACTTGATTTTCCAAAACTGATCCCTGGAAGTATGTCAAAAACTGAACTGAGTGAAAAAAACAAGAAAAGTAGCCTTGCAGATATGTGAGGCAGAAAGTTAAAAAATCGTTGTTTTTCGCCTCTTTGGGGGACCAAAACATCTCCTTTGGATCTGAAAATTTGTGAGTAGCTGCCCCCAAATTTATTCCATCAAAAAAATTACTTTCATGAGATGAGGATGCTCCTAGCACCCATGGCAGTGCCTTGAAAAATGTGCAATTAGGGCAAAAAAACACAAAAAACAAAATCTTGTCAAAATTTGCTCAATTTTGGCGAGCAAGCCCCTTATGGGTTCTTAGAAGAATGTAAGGAAGATGAGGCCAATATTTCAAGCCCTGATATGCCTTTCTCCACCTTTTCTATTGGGCGCCTCTTTCAGGCAGCTTTGAACCTTTCTTGAGCAAGTTTGAGCTTTCTTCGGGCAAATTGGTTCAACTTCTTGTAGTGCCCGGTCATCTTCCTTTGTAGAATCAAGTCTTTGTTAGCTTTCTCTAATTTATCCTCCAAATGCTTGTTGGCTCTTTCAAGCCATGATTCTTTATCATTTTCTATTTCTCGGGTGAGAAATTGAGTGAGAGGATAAGATCGAAGAAGGGCTGCCTCTTCTTCCTTCTTTTTCTCCAAAGCTTTCCTAAGACCCATAGTCGTAGGCCTCTATCTTATTGGTTGCTCTTCTTCTTCAGTATCATCAAATTTTCCCATAAGCTCTTCAAGCTTGATTTGTGCTTTGTAGGCTTCCCTTTGGTATTTGAAATCACAGGCCTCATAAACTGCCATTTGACCACTCATTTGTTTGTTTTGCATCTGTAGAACATGTATGACGTTCTTTTACCTTTCTAGATTAGCTTGTAGGTCAAGAATTTGGGCTTCTCAGTTTTGCAAAAGAGCCTCAAGAATTCTAGCTTCATCATCCCCAGCATCACTGTCTATTTGTATGATGTCAAACTCCCTTTCTTTTTCATGACTACTCTCTTGTTGTTACTCTTTTTCTTTACCCTTGTGTTGGGTATAATTATTGGTCCTTTTCCTCTTTGGAAATTCAACAATACTCTTCTTAGGTAGTTTTCCTCTACTTCTTAGCGCTCTTGTGACATTTCTAGTCACTGCTAGAGTGATCTACTTCTTTGTAGATCTAGTGTTTCTAGGCTTCACCACTTTTGGAGGAAGAGTCATGGCCCCTTGCCTAGGAGAGGAAGCTAGCACATGCTCTTGGCTGTGTTGAGGATAAAAGAGAGGAGGTTTCATTACTTGCACTTGCTCAACTTGGTCCCTCATTTGGTCTTGGCTGCCCTTAGGACTTTTTTGATCTTTTTGCTCCATGCTGCCCCCTTCGGAATGCTCACTGTTTGGTGTTTTCTTGCCATCATCATTGCTTGCTTGAGGGATGTCTTGTTTATCATCATTAGTGTCTCTTTGAGGACTATTATGACCCTCATCATCACTGTTTTGGCTGCCACTTTGTTTTTTTTCTTGAGGACTGTCTTGTTCATATCTGTCACTGCTTTCTTCATGACTGATGTGTTCTTTACCTTCACTATTTTGTCCCTCATTACCCTCATACTTACTGCTGTGTTGGCTGCCATATTTCTCCTCTTCATGACTGCTATGCTCACCATCATTTTTTTCATGCTCACCATCATTTCCTCCTTCCTCACTGTCATGCTTAGATTCTTTACTTTGTCCCTCATCATCACTAGTTTGCTTCTTGTCACTTTGCCCTTCTTCATCACTAGTTTGCTTCTTCTCTTCTTCACTCTCAATCATAGGGTATTTTTGCCTTTTAGGATTGGATTTACTAGAAGAAGGAGAAACATGGTGAGTGGATGGTGAGGAAGTCGCATAAGATGAAGAGGAAATGGCAAAATCGGGATGGGAGATGAAAGAGTCCCAAGAAACTCCCTTTTTCTCAAGTTGATGGAGGATGATGTTCTTAATAAGGGAATGATGAAACAAACAATCTTGTTGTTGAGTGGAGGGCTTCTTTTGGACAGTAGAGGCCATCTTTTCAATTCTTTTGTAAAGGAAGAAAGGTAGGTTCAGCAACTGAGTTCTTGTGAAATGCATAAGAAGCCTGTTGTGATAGGCATAAATCTGGGAAAACCTCCCTTCACATGTGAAATAATTCATGATGAATTTCATGAGGGGGGCATAGCTGCTCAATAAGTGAGAAAAAGGGAAAATAGCTTGGCAAGCATCCTGATGGTCTGGTTTTAGAAAGGGTTTATAGTGATTCAAATCTAGCTATGCTTGTTTGAACCACTTTTCTCCTATATAGGGGATCTTAGTTGCTTTGGAGATAGCCCTAGGAGTGAGTTTGAAATCTAGACTTGCTAGATGGACATGCTTTCCTTGTAGACTCAAAGTAAACAAATGTGTCAAATGAGGGTGATTTTTTACTTCTTGGACTTTTTGGCAAAAATCCAAGCACCCTACTTCATGAAAATTGAAGAGTACTAAAGGGGATTCATTCACCGCCTGAGTTTTAATAGGCTCATACCTATTGTGATACCCAATTTTTCTGTCCTTCTTTGGAGGAATTTTCGCTTTCTGACACCCTTCACTGACTTACCAAACAAGACCTTGAAATGTACTGAAAAATAGACCCCTTTTTTGAGCACTGCTTTTCTCTCTAGTTGGAAAACAAGTATTTGTTAAATGAAAACAAATTTACTTCTCCAGCACTGTGTTTTGAGAAAAGAGGCTTTTAATAAGATCTGTTTGTGGTTTTTGAAGACTTCGTGGAGTGTACTGAGCTTAGAATGAGAAAAATGGCGCAAGTGAGGCAGGAAAAAGCAAAGGCATGAGTGAGAAAAGAGCTGGGATGATGAGGGCGCCATGTTTAGGAATGGTTGTTGGGCCATTCAGGGATGGCCCTGGCACTGGGCGCAGGCGTGCTGGACAACCACACAGGTGTGCCGCGCTGTGTGCAATGTTAAACTGCCGGCACCTACAGGCACGCCGCGCTTTTAAAAAGTTCAAACGCTCTAAAAATATCGTTCTTTGCTCCATGACTTGTTTGCAAAATTATGATGAATGTTGGCTTGAGCTTTCTTATGCCTTGTGAGGCCTTCAAAACTCCTCCCCTCCTTTATTATTTCAAAATATGAACTCACTTTTTTTGGCATTGTGCCTTTCATTGCCCTTTTGAAAACTGTCCCTTAAAACTTGAGACTTGAACTTATCATCTGATTTATAATACATTAAAAAAAAACTAGTTGTGTCCATCCAGACATTGGTCTCTTATCATTTGATGGAGGTTTATATGAAAATTACTACTGCAGTCTTTTAAAACCACTATATAAACCCATTGTTTATGAAGTAAAGGAGGTCTTATCAACCATGTGTTTTCTCTGTCTGTATGATGAAGGAGGCCTCTAAATCATAAAAATTTACCTTTATTAGACATTGTGCCATATTGTCTTTCCTAAGGTGGTCTTCCAACTTGAAACATGAATTTATCTGTTAGGCACTTTGTATTAACACTTTCTCTTGACTGTGTATACACCTTCTATTTGTCCTGAAGAAACTCCTTGCAAATGTGACCACTCATGTTCATTTAGAATCATTGTTGGGACCTTAGCTCATGATAAAGGAAGCTTTCAATGAATGAAAGTTCATCTATCTTAATAATGTGCCCACTGTCTTTTAAATGATCTGAAAAAAGTAACTTTTGGTGCTTGCCCTTTTATTCATAATTTGGAGGGAGTATCTTCGATAAACCATAATGGATTTTTTTTAAAACCAGAATGCCCTTTTTCACATACATCATCTGGGTGGATGCTTCTTTATACCATTTTTGTAGAAGTCACTTTAAAACCAAGCTTGGTCTGCCACTTTATCATTAGATGAGGTTGCTTTAAGTCAAAACTATAACCTCTAATTCATCCTTTGAAGAAGGCTTTTATATACATAAGAGCAGAGGATTTTTAGCACCATCATGTCACTGCTTTGCTTTTGATGTGAAATATGCCCTTAAGTTATAACCTTTCATTTGTTTTGCCACGGTTACTCTCAACTGGTCTTACCAACAGAGACTTTATCAAACACAACATTGAACCCAGGTGATGCATCCACTGTTCATCTTTGGAGGAGGTGGCACAAAACAACATCTTGAAGCTACTTAAAAACATGCTGACCCTCTGCTTGTTTGTAAAGGAGGTCACAACAATGTTTTTCTAACCCTCTACTTATCATTGAAGGAGGTTACATCACTGTGTTTCTAACCCTCTACTTATTATTGAAGGAGGTTATCTTTAACACAAGATCTCCATATATTTCAATCACTGTACCTTTCTTTGTATGTTTGTTTGAAGAATGTCAATAGGAAACAAAATGGAATTTGACATTTATCATTGCTAAAATTACTTGAAACTCATGTCCTCTTGCTTTATGAGGCCTTGTCTGAGACATGTATATCCTTTTGTAAAATATCACTGTGAACACAAGACTAGATGAAATGTGATTTCTATATGGAGAGTTTTTGCTGCTAGATATAATTGAGCTATCTTCTCCTTTGACTGTGTTTTCAGAGGTACATTGAAATTTCCTTTGACCAATTTTCATATCTCAAGTTCAAAATAACATAAGAAGTAGCTGTCTTCTTATGCCCTACATGATGATGTCCTTTGGAAATATTATGGAGCACTGCTTTTGGAGGAGATTATGGAGCATTGCTGATCAACATCACTCAGTATTTTGTATTCATGTGACTTGGAGAATGATCTCTACTCTTGAGGAAGCCTTTGGATTTATAACATGTATATTTGCTGCTCTTTACTCATTTCACTTCATTTGCTTCATTGATGGCAAAACCCCTTCAACAAGAGGGACCTGTTTGAACTTGTCCCTTTGCTCTTATTTTCATACTGATCATCATTCAATTACACCCCTATAGAGATGTAAAAACAGATGCTTTGGAACCTTGGAGAGCTCTTTTGGTGTTGCATGGAGATTATGCATGATCTAAGCATATTTCTTCAGACAATGACAAACCTTCTCTTTTCCTGATTTGGATCTTTGTTGAACTTCTTTTGAAATGAGACAAAGTGACCCCTTAGTGGTGTGCGACCTATGGATAGAACAATGCTTGTTTTGCAGAATAGGAAATAATTCATGGTTGACTGGTACTAGACAGAGGATTTTTGGCCTAGGATATCTTAGCCAAGGAAAAAATTCCCTAAACACCACTATCTAACTTAGAGACAATCGTCACAGATTCTGAATATTTTCTTAGGCTTGATCAGATCGTCATATGACAAGATGATCAAGGATAGAGGAGCAGACACTTTGTCAACTGTTGGACAGTGAATTTGTATGAGAAACAAGGGAAAATGATAGCAGAGAAACAAAGTTATGACAGATATAGACAGGGAGGTTTTGCTGACACGAGACATGACTTGAAAGCTGAATACTGCTCTCATCATAGACTGACCAGGAGGTGTGGGAGGACAAAAACTTGTTTGGGGTGTTTTCTAGATGACAAATTGATAGATTGAGATTAGCTTCTAGAAAACTCAGCTAAGGAATCTAGTCATCAACAACATGTAAAAAATACTGATGACTAATAGTGGCTCCATTTGGGGAGGGCAGCTCCGTTTCAGGAGATGTCCAGAATTGCAGATCTCTGGCTTTTGAAGACCAGTGCCTTATCCATTGGCGCAAGTTTCTCTCTTTCTTGATAATATTTTTGAAAATTGACAGCATGGTTAGCATCAAAGTCATCTCTACCGACCCAGCTATATTTCCTAATATTTTTTCTTCTTTAAGTGCATTTGGAATAGCAACCTTTCGACATGATATTTTTTTTTGGAAAAGAAAACTATCTAACTCTACACTTATAACTTTTGGGAGTTCAGATTAAACTAATGAACTCATTTGATTCACTACCTATGCTAGATGGACTGTCAAGATTAAGCTGTTTGACAGGATTTCATTCACTAAACTAAAACATGAAATTGAAAAATGACTAAATCAGGATTAGAGAGTCTGATTTGTCATGAGTTTGTCGCATAAAAGACAAGCTGCACACAAATATTATTTTGCACGAAAATAAGATTTAGAAAAATCAGGGCTAGGATACATAATTTTTTTTATCCCTGTTTTCCTCTTTAGTTTTGTTTTGAGCATGTGGAACCAGTATCTTTTCCTAATCTACTTTCTTTGACAGGTCAAGCTTACACAATTTGACTATCACTTCTTTCACTAACTTATCAGCAATAAATTTAAAACATGTCCAGTTATGATTAGGCTAGATAACTGAAAAAGACATCTTTTGAGCACCAGTAGTGGCATTAAGACTTGCGCACTTTCAGCATGACTATTTTTGAACATGGGGCTTTTCTGCTATTTTCTAAAAATGTCCTCTTTTTCTACATTTCCTATTATTTTTGTATTTTCTATTTTTTACAAAATAAACTGAAAGAAAGATGCTCATGGGGCTGAGCTTATTTTGCATGCCTATCTATCTATCCTAATCTAACCTATACACAATTACATTCATTTAGTGAAATCTCTTTTCCAACAAAGCCAATCAAGAAAATGATTCCATGAGGGATTTAGTTTCAGCTTTTTTAGAGTGCTGAAGAAATGAAAAGGCCACTTCCAATTTGCTTGTTTTTGAACACTAGTGCCTAAACATTTTCTCACTCTTTGCAATAGACTGTTCTGGGCAGAACACACTACTCCTTCAGATTTCTCAAGGAAAACAACAAATGGATCTTGGAATGATACCTGATCTAGAGGATTTGATATATAGGCTTCATTCAAGACTACTCTTTCTTCCACTTGGCTATATTTGGGATTCTCTTGGGAAAGAAACTCTTCCCCTTGCTCATGATCACTTGAACTATTAGACTCATCACATATTGTAGTGTAGTCTTCTTTCCAAGCTGATGTGTTCTGATTAAGTGGACTGAAAATTGTATGAAGGTCATCATGTTGACGAGCAGGGATACACTTTGGAAGTAAATCCTCTTGAGAGGATAGTGTGACCACCCTTATGTGATTATCAACCTTTATTTCTTCATCTACAATTTGTAACTCGATGGAACTCGGTGGCTGCAAAACTGGAGTTAAGGAAGATTCCATGTCCAAAATGATTTCCTCAACCATTTTAGGAAAAGGCTTCTCGTTTACAACATGCTCGAGAATTTAATCATCCTCCTCAACCTCATCATCAAAGTTGAAAGACTGCTGATTTCCAATTATGTGAATGTTATTTCTGATGGACTAAAGTGAAGTAGAGCAAAGAGTCAGAGACTCTTCACTTACTTCTAAACTCTCAAGGCTCTCCTCATCAGTGTCATAGGTGACCTGTATTGGCTGCTTACTTTTTTCAACCTGATGATAATGAACTTCATCCCACCAATCAATTTTTGATTGCTCTGCAAGGTTAGTTTCTGTTTGGATATCATAATCATCAACATATTGATCAAACCTTGGAGAATCATTTATATAAGTAATGTCACCAGCCATGCATATTGGACTATCAGATTGCTTCTATTCAAATTGATTTACAAATCTATTTTTTGACTCATGGTATGCAAGATTAACAGGACAAAGATCCAAAAAAATTTGGTCATATGAAGTTTTAGAGGTTGTCTACATGTTTATAAGTTGATCTATTTCCTCTTCAGTTAAAAAGGGAGGCATTTTCATCTCTCTTTGGATATAACTACAATAATTCTCTTTCTCTTGGGAAAGTTGATTTGGAGGATGAATGTCCTTTTGGGCTTCACCTATGAGAGATGATGAATCATCACTAATGCCTTTAGAGAGATCCTGTGGGTTTTATTTCATTTCTTGATTGTTTTCATCTTCAACCAATTCTTTGTGATGTTGAGGATAGTTAGCATGTATTTCATGAGTTGTTTTCGATATATTTTCAGGAGGCCAATTTTCTCGTATGAACTTAAATGACTCAAAGCATAAAGGTAGAGATCCTATAGGTTTTGATTTTTCTTCTGTTTCAGATTTGAATTCATCCTCAACCATCTTTTCTTGATTTATGTGAGAGTTAACTTGAGCAGGGGTTTCCTGAATGACTGGTAAGAGATCTTTAGGATGCAAATTTCCTTTCAAAATATGGAATGAATTAAAGCATAAGGGTAGAGAATCTAAAGGTTTTGATTCTGCTTCCATTTCAAATTTGATTTCATCCTCGATCAACTCTTCTTGGCTGCCAAGATGGTTATCTTGAGTATGAAAAGCATGAATCTCCTCTAATAGATCCTCAGGATGCCAATTTCCTAAGTCTTCATCAATGTCCACAAGGTGTTGTATGAGGTCTTCAGATTGATCACAACAATTTTCAGCCAATGATAGAGATGGCCAATGCCTTATATAGTGTTTATAAAATACTTTGTAGAAATCCTTCAAAGAAAACAAGATGCCAGGTTCTAGCCATTCATACCAATTTCTCGCCTTATCTTCTAATGTTGCCATAAACATTTTCATGAGGCAGTACTCATGCCATTCAACCTTCAGCCTCCATATGTGTATATGATATTTGATGAGGTGTAACAAGGGGTCATCAACCTTTTCATCTCGAAAGATAGGTAGGTTTTCATCCAATTTATTTCAGGTATTTTGTGTGGGAATCCAGGGATATGATCTCTGTTCATCAGAGCATATCTCCTTTGTATCCTTGGAACCATCTTTGTTAATCAGAAAGTGTCACTATGTCCTTTCAACCAGTCTAAATTTCTCTACCAGTGGAGTCTTTTGGTCTAATGAGGGTTGTGGAGTCACCAGGTGGAAGATTTGAACTTTGTTGTCCACCGTCAGTATCATTGGGATTGCTCAATGCATTCCTATCAGATTTTATAAGGACTAGTGGAGGAATAGACCTACTGGAGGCTAGTGGAGTCGCTAGGTGGATGTTTTTAGTTGTTTTGAGGGTATATGTGTATGGTCTACCACCAATACTGACAAAAACCAATCTAAGGATGTTTTGGGGTTTTTTTGAGTTTCTTTATGTAGCCCTAAGATTTGTAAGAGTGTTCTATAGCTGAATCATCATTTTGCTAAGATGGTGAAAGAGGTAGTTTCTACTCTTCAGACAACACTTAAGTTTTCTAAGTTTGAATGAGATCTTGAGAAGTCCTAAGGGATACCTAGGATGCTTTGACTCAAAGTCCCACCGTGATCGCCATTATGTTAGTGTGGTGATGAGGTGGCTGATTCACTAGATATTCTTGAAGACAAAGGATTTCTGGAGTCCTAAGGTGTACTTAGATTGTCACTAACTCAGATTCCCACCGTGATCACCATTAAGCATGAGTGGTGGGGTAAGCCGACAAGATAATCTTCTTAAGGGATTCTGAAATGTTTAGGGAGGTCTAAGTTTTTTTATTCACTTAGGGTCCCACCGTTATCACCATTATGTTAGTGTGGCGATGAGGTGGAAAATTCACTAGATATTCTTGAAGACAAGGGATTTCTGGAGTCCTAAGGTGTACTTAGATTTTCACTAACTCACAAAAGTCCCATCGTGATCGCCATTATGTTAGTGAGCGGTGGGATGGATCAATAGGATAGCATGCTCAGTTCGACAGGGGTTTTTCGTGATTCTTTGAAAGATATTCAGATTAATATGAACTCAGAAAGGTCCCACCGTGATCGCCATTATGTTAGGGTCCCGTGATTTGGCAGATTGGCAAGCCAAATGACAGGGTAACATCAAACCAACTTTGGAGCCCAAGGACCTAGCCTTCCTGGACTCAGAGAGGGCTTTCTCCATTTGTGCAAAGGATGTAAACTTGTTTTCTTTCTATGTATCTGATTTTAGGCTAGTTGTTAAGTATGTTTGGTTTTTTTTAGGTTTTTTTGAGGGAGAAATGATCAAAGGATAACTAGATCAAATTTTGTTAGATCAACTAGGCAATGGGGTCGATAAGGTCGAGACTGCCTCAAAGGGTGGACAAGGTATATTGCAGGGCCGATTTGGTCGAGGTAAAATGGATTCTTTAGGTGGAGTGAAATGGGATGGACACTAAGTTTGTGAAAGACGAAGAAGTTTTAAGCACAAATAGTTTTACAGCAAACATCCATGTGGTAGGGCTAACCATTAATCACTATAAATGAAACTCAAACTGATAGATGCATAAAATAAACATTCAGGCGATACATAAAAGTATAAGACCCTATAACTTTGGGAAAATCACCTTCAGACTTTGGGGAAAACAAACAAGACAAAAAAAAAACATAATATATGAAGATGGAACTCCTAAACATCATATTTGAGCTATCAGGAACTTTTAACTAAGATTGCAGAGCATAGGCAAAGGGAAAGATCGAAACAAGACCTCTTTGGTTTAACTAGGACAATCAAATATTCAGAGAGAGGTTTTAGTGATGGAGTTTTGGATAGCTATGAGTAAGTAGGGCATACCGAGAATCATACTAGATAGCATACATTATAACCATTAATGAAATTGATAACAAGTTCTTAGGGTATCAAAGAGTAGTTAAGAATTATTTGACATAACTAAGAAAGAAGAAAAACATAGAGGATGTATTGAATCAGGAAACTTGAGGTGCCTCCATGGGCATGTCTCAAATATATTCTTTACTGACCTACAACAAGCAAGAAACATGGAAACATGTATGATAAACTAAGGAAAACATACAGATAAGGAACACTATAACATTCACCAAGCCATGGAATCCTACAAACAATCCTCTTCCACCATCCAAGACAAACTAGAAATCATACACTTCATGAGACAAAGTATTTCTTCAATGCTTGTAATATCATGTATTGCTCTATAACATCAAGTTCAGCCTCTTGATACAGTGAAATATCTTGGAATATATAGGCTAAAGAGAAAGAAACTATCCAAGAGCATCTAGAAGGCCATTGGCCTATTGCAAATATCTGATTTTGTCCTTAAGGCTTTGCAAAGCCCAAGGCAAAAAATATCTTCAAAAATATCTATAAAATGCTAAAAATGGAAATAAAATTGACTTTTCATGACTAAAAATGGCTAAAAAAAGGCTTAACGCATATTTGGATGAGCATCTTCAGAAATCTGCCTTTCTTGCCAAAATGTTACAGTAACGTAGTAGTAGAAAATTACCTATCTTACGGACAACTTTTGAGGGACCTCCTGATGTCAAAACAAGGTCTGTGATGGCCCGTTGGAAAGCCCTGGATGTCTAGTTTCTGGAACTACTTGATTTTTTCCCAAAATGATCCCTGGAAGTATGTCAAAAATTGAACTGAGTGAAAAAAACCAGAAAACTAGCGCTTGCTGATATGTGAGGCAAAAAGTTAAAAAATCATTGTTTTTCGCCTATTTGGGGGACCAAAACACCTCCTTTGGATTTGAAAATTTTTGAGTAGCTGCCCCAAAATTTATTCCATCCAAAAAAATGACTTTCATGAGTTGAGGATGCTCCTAGCACCCATGGCAATGCCTTGAAAAATGTGCAATTAGGGCCAAAAAACACAAAAAACAAAATCATGTCAAAATTTGCTCAATTTTGGCAAGCAAGCCCCTTATGGGTTCTTAGAAGCATGTAAGGAAGCTGAGGCCAAGATTTCAAGCCCTGATATGCCTTTCTCCACTTTTTCTACTGGGCGCCTCTTTCGGGCAGCTTTGAGCCTTTCTTGAGAGGGTTTGAGCTTTCTTCGGGCAAATTGGTTCAATTTCTTGTAGTGCCCAGTCATATTCCTTTGTAGACTCAAGTCTCTGTTAGATTTCTCTAATTTATCCTCAAAATTCTTTTTGGCTCTTTCAAGCCATGATTCTTTATCATTTTCTATTTCTCGGGCGAGCAATTGAGTGAGAGGATAATATTGAGGAAGGGCTGTCTCTTCTTCCTTCTTTTTCTCCAAAGCTTTCCTAAGACCCATAGTCCTAGGCCTCTTTCTTATTGGCTGCTCTTCTTCTTCAGTATCATGAAATTCACCCATAAGCTCTTCAAGCTTGATTTGTGCTTTGTAGGCTTCCCTTTGGTATTTGAAAGCCCGGGCCTCATAAATTGCCATTTGACCACTCATTTGTTTGTTTTGCATCTGTAGAACATGTATGAGGTCCTTTGACCTTTATAGATCAGCTTGTAGGTCATGAATTTGGGCTTCTCTGTTTTGCAAAAGAGCCTCAAGAATTCTAGCTTCATCATCCCCAGCATCACTGTCTATCTGTATGATGTCAAACTCCCTTTCCTTTTCATGACTACTCTCTTGTTGTTCCTCTTTTTATTTACCCTTGCCTTGGGTAGACTTCTTGGTCCTTTTCCTCTTTGGAAATTCGACAATACTCTTCTTAGGTAGTTTGCCTCTACTTCTTAGCACTCTTGTGACATTGTTAGTCACTGCTGGAGTGATATTCTTCTTTGCAGATCTAGTGTTTCTAGGCTTCACTACTTTTGGAGGAAGAGTCATGGCCCCTTGCCTAGGAGAGGAAGTAGCACATGCTCTTAGCTGTGTTGAGGAGAAAAGAGAGGAGGTTTAATTACTTGCACTTTCTCAACATGGTCCTTGATTTGGTTTTGGCTGCCCTTAGGAATTTTTTGATCTTTTTGCTCCATGCTGCCCCCTTCGGAATGCTCACTGTTTGGTGTTTTCTTTCCATCATCATTGCTTGCTTAAGGGCTGTCTTGTTTATCATAATTAGTGTCTCTTTGAGGACTATTATGACCCTCATCATCACTGTTTTGGCTGCCACTTTGTTTGTTTTCTTGAGGACTGTCTTGTTCATCTCTGTCACTGCTTGTTGAAAATGCAGCAAGATGATGGAGCTTAGTGAAATGAAGTCGCCTTCACTAAGTGGGCCCGCAGGCAAATTTTGGCGCAAAGTCTATTTTTAGACTATGTTTATTTTTAGACATATGGAGCATGGTCCAGGGGTTGCAGTATGTTATTCTTGGAGTATTGGTCATGTTGGTAAAAATAGATGGACCTCTATTTTTTTGGACCTATAGGTCGAAGTCTATTTTTAGACTGCCTATCCTAAAAATAGGGAAGTCAAATATTATTTACCCTTAATAATATTTGGACTCTAAACTTCAGTTTACTCTCTTGGAGCACTTCAGTTTGAGCTACATAAGTGGCTCATGCATCTGACAGAGGAATTACGCTATTCCTAGGGGTTTGGTGAGCTCATGCATGGTTGACTTCAGTTAGGACTTCAGTGGCAGAAGTTTGGTGGAGTTGATGAGACAGTTGGTGGAGTTGTGTTCGGTTTAACTTAGTTGAACTAGTTGAGATTAGTTTAACTAGATAATCAACTAGTAATGAGTGGAGTGAATTAAATATTATTTAATTCATTAATTAGTAACTCATTATTCAACTCAAGAACACATCAGTTCACTACAGTGCATGATCAGTTCAGTGGAGACCAGTGAAAGAGGTAGATGAAAGGGTGGAGTTAGCTATCAGTGGCGACATCGGTTGTGCATGAGATTTGCACCACACTTGGAGGAATTGCCCATGATGATTGCGCTGTCAAGCCAAGGAGATTCGAACCTTGGATATCTCATTAGACCAGCCTTGATTGCGCAATAGAGGCAGGCAATTAGTGGATGTGTTTTGAACTTGTGACTTGTTCAAAACCAAGCTAGTTTGTGTGTAACTTCATGAGATAGTACTGAGTACTTGTGAGGAGTATTGTACTGAGTTTGTTACATGTTTTCTCCATTATAATATACACTATAGCTGTGGGGTTTTCAGCTATAAGCTTTCCCCATACATATTGTGTAATGTGTGTGATGTTTTTATGATCTTTTGATCGCATACCGCTTGTTTTATTTCCGCATGTGTGATGATCTGAGTGGAAGAGATTATGTGTTGCATATGAATTCGAATTGATAAGTGATCAGGATAATATCGGTGGATAAATCTTCTTTATTCAGCAAATTTTTACACTGCTTTCTTCATGACTGTTGTGTTCTTTACCTTCACTATTTTGTCCCTCATTACCTTCATGCTTACTGTTGTGTTGGCTGCCATCTTGCTCCTCTTCATGACTGCTATGCTCACCATCATTTTGTTCATGCTCGCCATCATTTCCTCCTTCCTCACTATCATGCTTAGATTCTTTACTTTTTCCCTCATCATCACTAGTTTGCTTCTTGTCACTTTGCCCTTATTCATCACTAGTTTGCTTCTTCTCTTCTTAACTCTCAATCATAGGGGATTTTTTCCTTTTAGGATTGGATTTACTAGAAGAAGGAGAAACATGGTTAGTCGATGGTGAGGAAGGCGCATGAGATGAAGAGGCAATGGCAAAATCAGGATGGGAGATGAAAGTGTCCCAAGAAACTCCATTTTTCTCAAGTTGATGGAGGATGATGATCTTGATATGGGAATGATGAAACAAAAAAGATTTTTGTTGAGCAGAGGGCTTCTTTTGGACAGTAGAGGCCATATTTTTAATGCTTCTGTAGAGGAATAAAGGTAGGTTCAGCAAATGAGTTCTTGTGAAATGCATAAGAAGCCTGATGTGATAGGCATAAATCCGAGAAAACCTCCCTTCACATGTGAAATACTTCATGATGAATTTCATGAGGGGGGCATAGCTGCTCAATAAGTGAGAAAAAGGGAAAATAGCTTGGCAAGCATCCTGATGGTCTGGTTTTAGAAAGGGTTTATAGTGATTCAGATCTAGCTATGCTTGTTTGAACCACTTTTCTCCTATATAGGGGATCTTAGTTGCTTTGGAGATAGCCCTAGGAGTGAATTTGAAATCCAGACCTGCTAGATGGACATGCTTTCCTTGCAAGCTCAAAGCAAACAAATGTGTCAAAGGAGGGTGATTTTTTACTTCTTGGACTTTTTGGAAAAAATCCAAGCACCCTACTTCATGAAAATTGAAGAGTACCGAAGGGGATTCATTCACCTCCTGAGTTGTAATAGACTCATACCTATTGTGATACCCACTTCTACTATCCTTCTTTGGAGGCATTTTTGCTTTTTGATACCCTTCATTGACTAACCAAACAAGACCTTGAAATGTACTGAAAAATAGACCCCTTCTTTGAGCACTGCTTTTCTCTCTAGTTGGAAAACAAGTATTTGTTAAATGAAAACAAATTTACTTCTCTAGCACTGTGTTTTGAGCAAAGAGGCTTTTAATATGATCTGTTTGTGGTTTTTGAAGACAAGTCCCCATTTTTTTTTGACACAAAAACTATTTCTCCTCAATCACTGGCCTTTTTTGAAATCATTGTTTAAAAGGTGAGCAAACCCCTTATAAACTGATCAAAACTTTTTTTTAATCACTGCCTTTCTCTGTTTTTAAATAAAGAAGGCACTCTTGAAAACCACTATGTTTTTCCCCTTGAGTAATCTCTGTTTCTCTTTGATGATCTTAGCAAGTAAGTTTTTTTTGGATGAAGGTTAGTTTGTTTGTCGAAAACAATATCTTCTCTGTCACTTAGTACAAATTTTTAATCTGAAATTATGGGTTTCCCCGCTTAAAACTAATCTCTAGTCCTTACTCAACAAAAAGGTCCTTTAAACACTGATTTAGGTCTTCTTCTTTAATCATTGTCCCTTTGTCTCTTCAACAAACATGATATGTTTGAAAGCAAGCTATGTTTTCTTAAGGTTGACACACAAAATTCTATGACCTTGAGAACGGGTCCTTTTCTCTTTATCGTACAATGTTTGGCTCTGTAAAACTGTGATTGTCCTTTTACAAACTCAAAACAACAAATCTCCCTTTAAAACTGCCAATCGGCCTTTTCTGCTTTATCACTATTTCTCTGTGGTTAAATAAACATGACAGTGTTCAAGAGTGTTAGTGTCAGTCTAGTCATACTGCCATCAGTGATCAAAGTTACTCTTTGCATTTTCATATTAGGAGTCCCATAATAATCAATTTCACCGTTCCGCTAGGTCATGGATTCATTGATGGTAGTAATTCTTCATCATTTTTCCCTCATGTGAAACTTGCTAATTTTCCTCTCTATGGTCTTCAGTCATTATTCACTTTCATTCTTAAAATCATATCAGTAGGTCATAGGATGGGTCTCATTAGTTTCTAGGGTCTCACCATGGTCAAATTAATGAGTCAAATGTCAATAAATATCAGCAAGGTCATGAGGAAGCCAATAAGCTCAAAGTCACAGCACCAGGAAGAATCAGAGAGATATTTTATTCAGTTTGATGTAATTTTTGCCTCAAAACCATGTTTTGAGGTGAAAACATGATATTTTTCCTTTATTATTATTCATTATGTAATTTTATATCATCATATGTAATAAGTCACAATTCAGAAACTGCTATCTCCACAAAGTGATGTCCCTGCCTTCAGAAGAGTTTTCTGCAATTTTTTTAGTGCCAAATCATCCTCCAAGTAGATCCATCACAAAGAGCCCGAAAGGAGCTTTCCAACGGTATACTACACTTTCAAAACTAACTTTTGGATTGAAATTTATGCTTAAGTGAAGTAAAAGTCCCCTATATCCTCAAAAGAAATCCCTTTTCCCATCCTTCCCTTAAACTTTATATTATTAAAGTTTAATATTTTCTTTATAAATCCCTTCCCCCCCCCTCCGATTATAAAATCGCATTATTATATTAAATCTTATCCCAAACCACTTCCCCTCCATCCCCTGTTGAAAACCTTATGATAAACATTTTGAAGGTTCATATATATATACCCCCCCCCCCGCCATTCCCAAACCACTTCCCCACCATACATCATAATATAAAGTTCAAAGGTTTTATTATAAAACCCCACCAACCATCCCATCGCAAATCGCAATATTTGAACGATGCTTCCGATTGGCCAATCGCAAAAACTTCGATGCGATTGTGACGTTCGATAGCTTACCTTCGATCGCATCGCACCATTTAAAGCCCATCGCCAATTGAACCCTTCCCACTACAAAACTCCGATGTGATTGATTGCAAGCTGCTCCTCTGATCTCCCGATCGCATCGCATGTTTGCAATTGCATCGCAATTTTTATATTCAGCATTTTAAACCACTCCCCACCTCCGATGCGATTGTGATTGGTCGGCCCCACCACAGTTCCTTCCACCTTTTCCCAATTAAATGGGTTTTCTCCTTTGTTAATGCAATAAATCGATTTTTCAAAATATTTCAATCACATTGCATTATTTCTTTCTACCACGGCACTTTGCTCCGCTCCCTCCTCAGATTCCGATTGCTATGTGGACCCCATCTCCCTCCCCTTTTCCCATTCAAATTACATCTTTCCCTTCACGTAAGGCATTATTTCATTTCATTTCTGTTTCAACAACATTAATAAAAAGTCAGTTTTCTTCAAAACAACAAATGGAAAGCGAAACGTCAGAGGCTGAGAACCAACGTTGTAACAGTCACATATTCAGTTACGATTCAAAGGATCTACGCTACAGGTTTCACCTCCTCATTGGTTATCAACAAATTTCAAATGTAACGCAGCTCTTCCTTTCGGAAAGATTATTGGCTCTTGTTTTCTATCTTTAGTTTTCAGTTCTTGAGTTGTTATAACAACTCCTCTTTCTATTGATCTATATTCCCACAAATCGGTTCTATTTAAGGTAATTGTAAATCATTTGTAAGCGGTCTGAAAGTCTGAGGTCTGAAAACTCAGAAGTAGGGGAATAGTGTGGTAGTGAGCTCTGTGCTCCGTTGTACAGTTTGGCAGGGAATTAATAAAGTGATGCAGCTCTGATTTGTGGGATTCATGTGGTATGAGTTTTAGCATATGTCCCTCCTTTGTGTTTCATATGTACATTGTTATGTTTCACCATTCATTCATAAACATTTCCAGTTGAATGTTTTCAAGTTAGAAAGGTAGAATCCATTTTATATGCTCTGCCTTGGGGAATCATTCATACTCTGTGTGTTTACTTCTGTTTGAAAAGGATCCATTTATTGTGCCCTTTTCAGCTCCTCACCAGTCTTTCCATCCCATCCTCATTAAATTTTATTTGCTAAGTTTCCCGCCTATCTTGCCCCATGAAACACCCTGTGTCCTGATTTAATTCTTGGTTTCAGCTATCCCATTTTTGTCCCACACATCCCCGGAAATTAATTTCATTTTATTTAAACCTTTTATCCCTATCATTTTATCTAGCCTAATATCAGATTTCTATTGCACTTTATTGAATATCCTTTTACGGAGAGAGCCCTCTCCTGTCCTTGTAGGGCTAGCTACAAGGCTGAGCGTGGTTTAGTTGTTACCCTGATTTGCCTTTTTTAGCCTGGGGTCCAATTAGAGTGCTAACAAAGAGTAACTATGTTTTCTCCCTTAACTACTCAAACAACAAGCCCTTTGGCAACAAAAATTTCCTCCTTCATTCACTGTTTCTTTGACACTTTGATACCAAATTTTCCATTTAAATTAAACAAAATTCAGGCCTAGAGACATAAATACCTTCATAATATGTATTTTACTATGTTTGGAGATGAGATTCTTGTTTAAAATATGATCTTGGCACCTTTGAGAACTTTGGCAAGTTGCCACACTCTTGGTTGATAGTGGCCCGGGCGATGGGTCATTCATCACTGGCCTGGCCGGTGGGCCATTCAGAGGTGGCCTGGGTGGGTCAAAAATGGGTCATTTGTTTTAGGAGAAAAGAAGAATTTCCAAAGGTGCTGGTCAACTTCGTGGAGTTTTCTGAGCTTAGAATGAGAAAAATAACGTAAGTGAGGCAGGAAAAAGCAAAGGCATGAGTGAGAAAAGAACCAGGATGATGAGGGCGCAATGTTCAGGAATGGTTGCTGGGCCGTTCAGGGATGGCATGTGCGCTGGGCACAGGAGTGCCACGCAACCACATAGGTGCGCCGCAATGTGTGCAACGTTAAACTGCCGGCACCGACAGGCACGCCACGCAATGTTACAGGCGCGCTGCATGTTCAAAAATTTCAAACGCTCTCAAAAAATCGCTCTTTGCTCCGTGACTGGGTTTGAAAAATGATGATGAGCGTTGGCTTAAGATTTCTTATGCCTTGTGAGGCCTTCAAAACTCCTCCCTTCCTTTATTATTTCAAAATATGAACTCACCTTTTTTGGCATTATGCCTTTCATTGCCCTTTTGAAAACTGTCCCTTAAAACTTGAGACTTGAACTTATCATCTAATTTATAATACATTAAAAAAAAACTGTTTGTGTCCATCTAGACATTGGTCTCTTATCATTTGATGGAGGTTTATATGAAAATTACTACTGCAGTATTTTAAAACCACTATATAAACCCACTATTTGTGAAGTAAAGGAGGTCTTTTAAACCATGTGTTTTCTTTGTATGTATGATGATGGAGGCCTCTAAATCATAAAAATTTACCTTTATCAGACACTATGCCATATTGTCTTTCCGAAGGTGGTCTTTCAACTTGAAACTTGAATTTATCTATTAGGCACTTTGTATTAACACTTTCTCTTGACTGTGTATACGCCTTCTATTTCTCCTGAAGAAAATCCTTGCAAATGTGACCACTCATGTTCATTTAGAATCATTGTTGGGCCCTTAGCTCATGATGAAGGAAGCTTTAAATCAATGAAAGTTCATATATCTTAATAATGTGCCCACTTTCTTTTAAATGATCTGAAAAAGTAACTCTTGGTGCTTGCCCTTTTATTCATCATTTGGAGGGAGTATCTTCGATAAACCATAATGGATTTGTTTAAAAAATAGAATTCCCTTTTTCACATACATTATCTGGGTGGATGCTTCTTTATACCATTTTTAAGGAAGTCACTTTAAATCCAAGCTTGGTCTGCCACTTCATCATCAGATGAGGCTGCTTTAAATGAAAACTATAACCTCTGATTCATCCTTTGAAGAAGGCTTTTATAAACATAAGAGCAGAGGCTTTTTAGCACCATCATGTCACTACTTTTCTTTTGATGTGAAATAGGCCCTTAACTTATAACCTTTCATTTGTTTTACCACTGTTACTCAATTGGTCTTACCAACAGAGACTTTATCAAACACAACATTGAACCTGTGTGATGCATCCACTGTTCATCTTTGCTTGCTTTTGAACACTAGTGCCTAAAAATTTTCTCACTCTTTGCAACAGACTGTTTTGGGCGGAACACACTACTCCTTCAAATTTCTCAAGGAAAACAACAAATGGATCTTGGAATAATACCTGATCTAGAGGATTTGATATATAGGCTTCATTCAGGACTACTCTTTCTTCCACTTGGCTATATTTGAGACTCTCTTGGGAAAGAAACTCTTCCCCTTCCTCATGATCACTTTAACTGTCAGACTCATCATATATTGCAGTGTAGTCTTCTTTCCAAGTTGATGTGTTCTGATTAAGTGGATTGAAAATTGTGTGAAGGTCATCATGTTGACGAGCAGGGATACACTTTGGCAGTAAATCCTCTTGAGAGGATAGTGTGACCACCCTTATGTGATTATCAACCTTTATTTATTAATCTGCAATTTGTAATTCAATGGAACTTGGTGGCTGCAAATCTAGATTTAAGGAGGATTCCATGTCCAAAATTATTTCCTCAACCACTTCAGGAAAAGGCTTCTCATTTACAACATGCTCGAGAATTTCATCATCCTCCTCAACCTCATCATCAAAGCTGAAAGACTGCTGATTTCAATTATGTGAACGTTATTCTTGATGGACTGAAGTGAAGTAGAGTAAAGAGTCAAAGACTCTTCACTTACTTCTAAACTCTCAAGGCTCTCCTCATCAGTGTCATAGGTGACCTGTATTGGCTGCTTACTTTTTTCAACCTGATGATAATGAACTTCATCCCACCAATCAACTGTTGATTGCTCTACAAGGTTAGTTTCTGTTTGGATATTATAATCATCAACATATTGATCAAACCTTGGAGAATCATTTATATAAGTAATGTCACCAGCCATGCATATTGGACTATCAGATTGCTTCTCTTCAAATTGATTTACAAATCTATTTTTTGATTGATGGTATGCAAGATTAACAGGAGAAAGATCAGAAAATTTTTGTTCATATGAAGTTTTAGAGGTTGTCTGCATGTTTATAAGTTGATCTATTTCCTCTTCAGTTAAAAAGGGAGGAATTTTCATCTCTCTTTGGATATAACTACAATAATCCTATTTCTCTTGGGAAAGCTGATTTGGAGGATGAATGTCTTTTTGGGCTTCACCTATGAGAGATGATGAATCATCACTTGTGCCTTTAGAGAGATCCTGTGGGTTTTCTTTCATTTCTTGATTGTTTTCATCTTTAACCAATTCTTTGTGATGTTGAGGATAGTTAGCATGTAATTCATGAGTTTCTTCTGATAGATTTTCAGGAGGCCAATTTGCTCGTATGAACTCAAATGACTCAAAGCATAAAGGTAGAGATCCTACAGGTTTTGATTTTTCTTCTGTTTCAGATTTGAATTCATCCTCAACCATATTTTCTTGATTTATGTGAGAGTTAACTTGAGCAGGGGTTTCCTGAATGTCTGCTAAGAGATCTTTAGGATGCAAATTTCCTTTCAAAATCTGGAATGAATTAAAGCATAAGGGTAGAGAATATAAAGGTTTTGATTCTTCTTCCATTTCAAATTTGACTTCATCCTCAATCAACTCTTCTTGGCTGCCAAGATGGTTATCTTGAGTATGAAAAGCATGAATCTCCTCTAATAGATCCTCAGGATGCCAATTTCCTAAGTCTTCATCAATGTCCACAAGGTGCTGTATGAGGTCTTCAGATTGATCACAACAATTTTCAGCCAATGATAGAGATGGACAATGCCTTATATAGTGTTTGTAAAATACTTTGTGGAAATCCTTCAAAGAAATCAAGATGCCAGGTTATAGCCATTCATACCAATTTCTTGCCTTATCTTCTAATTTTGCCATAAAAATTTTCATGAGGCAGTCCTCATGCCATTCAACCTTCAACCTCCATATGTGTATATGAAATTTGATGAGGTGTAACAAGGGGTCACCAACCTTTTCAACTCAAAAGATAGGTAGGTTTTTCATCCAATTTATTTCAGGCATTTTGTGTGGGAATCTAGGGATATGATCTCTGTTCATCAGAACATATTTCCTTTGTATCCTTGGATCCATCTTTGTTAATCAAAAAGTGTCATTGTGTCTTTTCAACCAGTCTAAATTTCTCTACCAATGGAGTCTTTTGGTCTAATGAGGGTTGTGGAGTCGCCAGGTGGAAGATTTGAACTTTTCTATCCACCGTCAGCATCATTGGGATTGCTCAATGCATTCCTAAGAGATTTTATAAGGACTAGTGGAGTAATAGGCCTACTGGAGGCTAGTGGAGTCACCAGGTGGATGTTTTTATTTGTTTTGAGGGTATATGTGTATGGTCTACCACCAATACTAACAAAAACCAATCTAAGGATGTTTTGGGGTTTTTTTGAGTTTCTTTATGTAGCCCTAAGCTTTGTAAGAGTGTTCTATAGCCGAATCATCATTTTGCTAAGATGGTGAAAGAGCTAGTTTCTACTCTTCAGACAACACTTAAGTTTTCTAAGTTTGACTGAGATCTTGAGAAGTCCTAAGGGATACCTAGGATGTTTTGACTCAAAGTCCCACCGTGATCGCCATTATGTTAGTGTGGCGATGAGGTGGCTGATTCACTAGATATTCTTGAAGACAAAGGATTTCTGGAGTTCTAAGGTGTACTTAGATTGTCACTAACTCAAATTCCCATCGTGATCGCCATTAAGCATGAGTGGTAGGGTAAGCCGACAAGATAATATTCTTAAGGGACGCTGAAATGTTTAGGGAAGTCTAAGTTTGTTTATTCACTCAAGGTCCCACCGTGATCGCCATTATATTAGTGTGGCGATGAGGTGGCAGATTCACTAGATATTCTTGAAGACAAGGGATTTCTGGAGTCCTAAGGTGTACTTAGATTGTCACTAACTCAGAAAAGTCCCACCATGATCGCCATTATGTTAGTGAGTGGTGGGATGGATCAATAGGATAGCATGCTCAGTTCCACAGGGGTTTTCCATGAGTCTTTGAAAGATATTCATATTAATATGAACTCAGAAAGGTCCCACCGTGATTGCCATTATGTTAGGGTCCCATGATTTGGCAGATTGGCAAGCCAAATGACAGGGTAACATCAAACCAACTTTGGAGCCCAAGGACATAGCCTTCCTGGACTCAGAGAGGGCTCTGTCTATTTGTGCAAAGGATGTAAACTTGTTTGCTTTCTATGTATCTAATTTTAGGCTAGTTGTTAAGCATGTTTGGTTTGTTTTAGGTTTTTTTGAGGGAGAAATGATCAAAGGATAACTAGATCAAGGTTTTTCAAATCAACTGGGCTATGGGGTCGATAAGGTCGAGACTGCCTCAAAGGGTGGACAAGGTATATTGCAGGGCCGATTTGGTCGAAGTAAAATGGATTCTTTAGGTGGAGTGAAATGGGATGGACACTAAGTTTGTGAAAGACGAAGAAGTTTTAAGAAAAAATAGTTTTATAGCAAACATCCATGTGATAGGGCTAATCATTAATCACTATAAATGAAACTCAAACTGATAGATGCATAAAATAAACATTCAAGTGATACATAGAAGTATAAGACCCTCTAACTTTGGGAAAATCACCTTCAAAATTTGGGGAAAACAAACAAGACAAAAAAAAAACTCAATCTATGAAGAGGGAACTCCTAAACATCATATTTGAGCTATCGGGAACTTTGAACTAAGATTGCAGAGCATAGGCAAAGGGAAAGATCGAAACAAGACCTCTTTGGTTTAACTAGGACAATCAAATATTCAGAGAAATGTTTCAGTGATGGGGTTTTGGATAGCTATGAGTAAGCAAGGCATACAGTGAATCATACTAGATACCATACATAATAATCATTAATTAAATTGATATCAGGTTCTTAGGGTATCAAAGAGCAATTAAAAATTCTTTGACATAACTAAGAAAGAAGAAAAACATAGAAGCTGTAATGAATCAGGAAACTTGATGTGCCTCCATGGGCATGTCTCAAATATATTATTTACTGACCTACAGAAAGAAAGTAACATGTTAAAATGTATGATAAACTAAGGAAAACATACAGATAAGGAACACTATACCATTCACCAAGCCATGGAATCCTACAAACAGTCCTCTTCCACCATCCAAAACAAACTAGAAATCATCCACTTCATGAGACAAAGTATTTCTTCAAAGCTTTTAATATCATGTATTGCCTATAACATCAAGTTCAGCCTCTTGATACAATGAAATATCTTGGAATATATAGGCTAAAGAGAAAGAAACTATCCAAGAGCATCTAGAGGGCCATTGGCCTATTGCAAATATCTGATTTTGTCCTTGAGGTTTTGCAAAGCCCAAGGCACAAAATATCTTCAAAAATATCTATAAAATGCTAAAAATGGAAATAAAATTGACTTTTCATGACTGACAATGGCTAAAAAAATTCTTAACGCACATTTGGATGAGCATCTTCAGAAATCTGCCTTTTTTGCCAAAATGCTACAGGAACGTAGTAGCAGAAAATTACTTGTCTTGCAGACAACTTTTGAGGGACCTCCTGATGTCGAAATGAAGCCTGTGATGGCTCGTTGGAAAGCCCTGGATGTATAGTTTCTGGAAATACTTTATTTTTCCCAATATTATACTTGGAAGTATGCAAAAAACGGAACTGAGTGAAAAAAACCAAAAAAATTAGCCCTTGCTGATATGTGAGGCAGAAAGTTAAAAAATCACTGTTTTTTGGCTCTTTTGGGGACCAAAACACCTCCTTTGCATCTGAAAATTTGTGAGTAGTTGCCCCCAAATTTATTCCATCCAAAAAAATTACTTTAATGAGCTGAGGATGCTCCTAGCACCCATGGCAGCGCCTTGAAAAATGTGTAATTAGGGCCAAAAAATACAAAAAACAAAATCTTGTCAAAATTTGCTCAATTTTGGCGCGCAAGCCCCTTATGGGTTCTTAGAAGCATGTAAGGAAGCTGAGGCAAATATTTCAATCCCTGATATACCTTTCTCCACTTTTTCTACTCGGCGCCTCTTTCGGGCAGCTTTGAGCCTTTCTTGAGCAAGTTTGAGCTTTCTTCGGGCAAATTGGTTCAACTTCTTGTAGTGCCTGGTCATCTTCCTTTGTAGACTCAAGTCTCTATTATATTTCTCTAATTTATCCTCCAAATGCTTGTTGGCTCTTTCAAGCCATGATTCTTTATCATTTTATATTTCTTGGGCAAGCAATTGAGTGAGAGGATAAGATCGAAGAAGGGCTGCCTCTTCTTCCTTCTTTTTCTGCAAAGCTTTCCTAAGACCCATAGTCCTAGGCCTCTTTCTTATTGGCTGCTCTTTCTCTTCAGTATCATGAAATTCACCCATAAGCTCTTCAAGTTTTATTTGTGCTTTGTAGGCTTCCCTTTGGTATTTGAAAGCCCGGGCCTCATAAACTACCATTTGACCACTCATTTGTTTGTTTTGCATCTGTAGAACATGTATGAGGTCCTTTGACCTTTCTAGATCAGCTTGTAGGTCATGAATTTGGGCTTCTCTGTTTTGCAAAAGAGCCTCAAGAATTCTAGCTTCATCATCCCCAGCATCACTGTCTATATGTATGATGTCAAACTCCCTTTCCTTTTCATGACTACTCTCCTACTGTTACTCTATTTATTTACCCTTGCCTTGGGTAGACTTCTTGGTCCTTTTCCTCTTTGGAAATTCGACAATACTCTTCTTAGGAAGTTTGCCTCTACTTCTTAGTGCTCTTGTGACATTCCTAGTCACTGCTGGAGTGATCTTCTTCTTTGCAGATCTAGTGTTTCTAGGCTTCACCACTTTTGGAGGAAGAGTCATGGCTCCTTGCCTAGGAGAGGCAGCTAGCACATGATCTTGGCTATGTTGAGGAGAAAAGAGAGGAGGTTTCATTACTTGCACTTTCTCAACTTGGTCCTTGATTTGGTCTTGGCTGCCCTTAGGGCTGTTTTGATCTTTTTGCTCCATGCAGACCCCTTCGGAATACTCACTGTTTGGTGTTTTCTTGCCATCATCATTGCTTGCTTGAGGGTTGTCTTGTTTATCATCATTAGTGTCTCTTTGAGGACTGTTATGACCCTCATCATAACTGTTTTGGTTGCCACTTTTTTTTCTTTTCTTGAGGACTGTCTTGTTCATGTCTGTCACTGCTTTCTTCATGACTGTTGTGTTCTTTACCTTCACTATTTTTTCCCTCATTACCCTCATGCTTACTGCTGTGTTGGCTGCCATCTTTCTCCTCTTCATGACTATTATGCTCACCAACATTTTTTTCATGCTCACCATCATTTCCTCCTTCCTCACTGTTATGCTTAGATTCTTTACTTTGTCCCTCATCATCACTAGTTTTCTTCTTGTCACTTTGCCCTTCTTCATCACTAGTTTGCTTCTTCTCTTCTTCAATCTCAATCATAGGGTATTTTTGCCTTTTAGGATTGGATTTATTAGAAGAAGGAGAAACATGGTGAGTGGATGGTGAGGAAGGTGCATGAGATGAAGAGGCAATGGCAAAATCGAGATGGGAGACGAAAGAGTCCCAAGAAACTCCTTTTTCTCAAGTTGATGGAGGATGATGATCTTGATAAGGGAATTATGAAACAAACAAGCTTGTTGTTGAGCGGAGGGCTTCTTTTGGACAATAGAGGCCATCTTGTCAATGCTTATGTAGAGGAAGAAAGGTAGGTTCAGCAACTGAGTTCTTGTGAAATGCATAAGAAGCCTGATGTGATAGGCATAAATCCGGGAAAACCTCCCTTCACATGTGAAATACTTCATGATGACTTTCATGAGGGGGGCATAGCTTCTCAATAAGTGAGAAAAAGGGAAAATAGCTTGGCAAGCATCCTAATGGTCTGGTTTTAGAAAGGGTTTATAGTGATTCAGATCTAGCTATGCTTGTTTGAACCACTTTTCTCCTATATAGAGGATCTTAGTTGATTTGTAGATAGCCCTAGGAGTGACTTTGAAATCCAGACCTGCTATATGGACATGATTTCCTTGCAGCCTCAAAGAAAACAAATGTGTCAAAGGAGGGTGATTTTTTACTTCTTCTACTTTTTGGCAAAAATCCAAGCACCCTACTTCATGAAAATTGAAGAGTACTGAAGGGGATTCATTCACCTCCTGAGTTGTAATAGGCTCATGCCTATTGTGATACCCACTTCTGCTATACTTCTTTGGGGACATTTTCGCTTTTTGATACCCTTCACTGACTTACCAAACAAGACCTTGAAATGTACTGAAAAATAGACCCCTTCTTTGAGCACTGCTTTTCTGTCTAGTTGACAAAGACGTATTTGTTAGATGAAAACAAATTTACTTCTCCAGCACTGTGTTTTGAGCAAAGAGGCTTTTAATAAAATCTGTTTGTGGTTTTTGAAGACAAGTCCCCTTTTTTTTTTGACACAAAAACTCTTTCTCCTCAATCACTGGCCTTTTTTGAAATCACTGTTTAAAAGGTGAGCAAACCCCGTATAAACTAATCAAAACTCTTTTTTAATCATTCCCTTTCTCTGTTTTTCAATAAATAAGGCACTCTTGAAAACCACTATGTTTTTCCCCTTGAGTAATCTATGTTTCTCTTTGATGATCTTAGCAAGCAAGTTCTTTTTGGATGAAGGTTAGTTTGTTTGTCTGAAACAATATCTTCTCTGTCACTCAGTACAAGTTTTTAATCTGAAATGATGGGTCTCCCTGCTTAAAACTAAGCTCTAGTCTTTACTCAACAAAAAGGCCCTTTAAACACTAATTTAGGTCTCCTTCTTTAATCACTATCCCTCTATCTCTTCAACAAACATGATATGTTTGAAAGCAAGCTGTGTTTTCTTAAGGATGGCACACAAAATTCTATGACCTTGAGAACAGGTCATTTTCTCTTTAGCATACAATGTTTGGCTCTGTAAAACTGTGATTGTCCTTTTACAAACTTAAAACAAAAAATCTCCCTTTAAAACTGCCAATAGGCCTTTACTGCTTTATCACTTTTTCTCTGTGGTTAAATAAACATGACAGTGTTCAAGAGTAACTGTTTTTTCTCCCTTAACTACTCAAACAACAAGCCCTTTGACAACAAAAATTTCCTCCTTCATTCACTGTTTCTTTGACACTTTGATACAAAATTTTCCATTTAAATTAAACAAAATTCGGGCCTAGAGACATAAATACCTTCATAATATGTATTTTTTGTGTTTGGAGACAAGATTCTTGTTTAAAATATGATCTTGGCACCTTTTAGAACTTTGGCAAGTTGCCACACTCCTGGTTGCCACACTCCTGGTTGCCACACTCCTGGTGTCAGTCAACTTCATGGAGTTTGATGAGCTTAGAATGAGAAAAATGGCGCAAGTGAGGCAGGAAAGAGCACACGCATGAGTGAGAAAAGAGTTGGGATGATGAGGGTGCCTCGTTTAGGAATGGTTGCTGGGTCATTCAGAGATGGCCCGGGCACCGAGCATAGGCATGTCGTGCAACCACATAGGCACGTCGCGCTGTGTGCAACGTTAAAATGTCAGCACCTACAGGCGCGCCGCGCGTTCAAAAAATTCAAACGCTCTCAAAAAATCATTCTTTGCTCCATGACTAGGTTTGAAAAATGATGATGAACGTTGGCTCGAGCTTTCTTATGCCTTGTGAGGCCTTCAAAACTCCTCCCCTCCTTTATTATTTCAAAATATGAACTCACCTTTTTTGGCATTGTGCCTTTCATTGCCCTTTTGAAAATTGTCCCTTAAAACTTGAGACTTGAACTTATCATCTAATTTAGAGTACATTAAAAAACAAACTGTTTGTGTCCATCCAAACATTGGTCTCTTATCATTTGATGGAGGTTTATATGAAAATTACTACTGCAGTCTTTTAAAACCACTATATAAACCCACTGTTTTTGAAGTAAAGGAGGTCTTTTAAACCATGTGTTTTCTCTGTCTGTATGATGAAGGATGCCTCTAAATCATAAAAATTTACCTTTATCAGACACTGTGCCATATTTTCTTTCTGAAGGTGGTCTTTCAACTTGAAACTTGAATTTATCTGTTAGGCACTTTGTATTAACACTTTCTCTTGACTGTGTATACGCCTTCTATTTCTCCTGAAGAAAATCCTTGCAAATGTGACCACTCATGTTCATTTAGAATCATTTTTGGGCCCTTAGCTCATGATGAAGGAAGTTTTCAATCAATGAAAGTTCATCTATCTTAATAATGTGCCCACTGTATTTTAAATGATCTGAAAAAGTAACTCTTGGTGCTTTCCCTTTTATTCATCATTTGGAGGGAGTATCTTCGGTAAACCATAATGGATTTGTTTAAAAACAAGAATGCCCTTTTTCACATACATCATCTGGGTGGATGCTTCTTTATACTGTTTTTTCATAAGTCACTTTAAAACCAAGCTTGGTCTACCACTTTATCATTATATGAGGTTGCTTTAAATCAAAACTATAACCTCTGATTCATCCTTTGAAGAAGAATTTTATAAACATAAGAGCAGACGCTTTTTAGCACCATCATGTCACTGCTTTGCTTTTGATGTGAAATATGCCCTTAACTTATAACCTTTCATTTTTTTTACCACTGTTACTCAACTGGTCTTACCAACAGAGAATTTATCAAACACAACATTGAACCTGGGTGATGCATCCAATGTTCATATTTGGAGGAGGTGGCGCAAAACAACATCCTGAAGCTACTTAAAAACATGCTGACCCTCTGCTTGTTTGTAAAGGAGGTCATAGCAATGTTTTTCTAAACCTCTACTTATCATTGAAGGAGGTTACATCACTATGTTTCTAACCCTCTACTTATTATTGATGGAGGTTATCTTTAACAGAGGATCTCCATCTATTTCAATCGCTGTACCTTGCTCTGTATGTTTGTTTGAAGAATGCCAATAGGAAACAAAATGGAATTTCAAATTTATCATTGCTAAAATTACTTGAAACTCATGTCCTCTTGCTTTATGAGGCCTTGTCTGAGACGTGTATATCCTTTTGTAAAATATCACTGTGAACAGTGTGTTATGATTTTATGTATTTTTGGAGGGTGTTGTAGGAGCTACAACAGAACACAAGACCAGAAGAAATTTGATTTGTATATGGAGAGTGTTTGCTGCTAGATATCATTGAGCTATCTTCTCCTTTGACTATGTTTTCAGAGGTACATTTAAATTTCCTTTGACCAATTTTCATATCTCAGGTTCAAAATAACATAAGAAGCAGTTGTCTTCGTATGCCCTACATGATGATGCCCTTTGGAAAGAATATGCAGCACTGCTTTTGGAGGAGATTATGGAGCACTGCTGATCAGCATCACTCAGTCTTTTGTATTCATGTGACTTGGAGAATGATCTTTGCTCTTCAGGCAACCTTTGGATTTATAACATGTATATTTTTTTCTCTTTACTCATTTCAATTCATTTGCTTCATTGATGGGAAAAACCCTTGAACAAGAGGGACCTATTTGAACTTGTCCCTTTGCTCTTATTTTGCTACTGATCATCATTCAATTACACCCCTGTAGAGATGTAAAAAAAAATGCTTTGGAACCTTGGAGAGCTCTTTTGGTGTTGCATGGAGATTATGCATGATCTAAGCATATTTCTTTAGACAGTGACAAACCTTCTCTTTTCTTGATTTGGATCTTTGTTGAACTTCTTTTGAAATGAGACAAAGTGACCCCTTAGTGGTGTGCGACTTATGGATAGAACAGTGCTTGTTTTGCATAATAGGAAATAATTCATGGTTGACTGGTACTAGACAGAGGCTTTTTGGCCTAGGATATCTTAGCCAAGGAAAAAATTCCCTAAAAACCACTATCTAACTTAGAGACAATAGTCACATATTCTGAATATTTTCTTAGGCATGATCAAATTTTCATATGACAAGATGATCAAGGATAGAGGAGCAAACACTTTTTCAACTATTGGAAAGTGAATTTGTATGAGAAACAAGGGAAAATGATAGCAGAGAAACAAAGTTATGATAGCTATAGATAGGGAGGTTTTGCTGACATGAGACATGACTTGAAAACTGAAGACTGCTCTCATCATAGACTGACCGGGAGGGGTAGGAGGACAAAAAATTGTTTGGGGTGTTTTCTAGATGACAAATTGACAGATTGAGATTAGCTTCTAGAAAACTCAGCTAAGGAATCTAGTCATCAACAACATGTAAAAAATACTGATGATTAATAGATCCATGATATAATATACAATAGAAGATAATGGGGTTTTCAGCTGTAAGCTTTTCCTGGGAAATTATTTGTGTTGTGTGTGATCTATCTTTCTTCATGCTTATGTAATTGGCGATTATGTTTTAAATTCCGTAAATATTTGTAGAATCGATTCAGTATTTAACTTTAGAAATTTTTTAGGTCGGGTGAATCCAAGATATACATGCATATTGTATAATTTATACATCAAAGCACAGGAAATTTCAGAAGTGAAGCAAGAGTTGAGTTTGTGACTGGATAGAATTCGAACTTGCAGAAATACTTTCTTGGTGCTACAACTGATTCAAGATCGAAATGGCTTTCAATGGCTTGAGGTTAGAGTATGCACTTGAGGGTAGCTAGAACTAAATTTCTTGGAAGGACAAGATGAATGCAGTACTCGAAGACAATGGCTTGAAGGAATCCATTGAAAAAGATGTTCCTAAGCCACATGTTGCGGATGCTGCAAATCTTGATGCATGGCAAAAGAAAGTGGCAAGGGAAAGGAGGATCCTACTGAAGGGAGTACAAGACCACATTGTCTCAAGCCTCCATGGGAAAGCTACACCATATGCAATGTGGAAGGCTTTGACGGATCTATTCCAAAGCAACAATGACCATAGGAAATTGGGGCTCAAAGATAAACTCAGGAAGATCAAGATGGAAAAGAACGACACTATTCTGGCATACTTAACAAAGTTTTTCCAATGTCAGGATGAACTTGGGAGTGTAGGAATAACTGTCGCTGATGACCATTTGGTGAGTTTGTCTCTCCTAGGACTTCCTAACAGTTGGAACAATTATGAAGACTCTTTCAATGGACAGGAAAAATTTCCGGATTGGGAACGACTGTGGTCGGATCTGGTGCAGGAGGAGTTCAGGCGGAACATCAAAGATGGATCTTCATCAAAGCATGATGATGAAGAGGATTGAAATTTAGCTGCCAAGGTGAAGAAGGGGAAGGGGAAGAAATTCCATTCTAAATCTGATGCCAGTGAAGATGGCAAGGAGCACAACATGTCCAAAGTGAATTATTTCTTCTATCACGAGTAGGGACATATTTCCACAAACTGTCCACAAAAGAAGAAGAACAAGAAGGTTGTTGGAGCTGCAACTGGTGAGGCCCATGCCTCGAAATTTCAGCTTTAATTCTCATTGATCACATGCATGGTGTCAAGTGAATTGGGATCAGGGTGCTACTTGGATAGTGGTGCTTCCTTTCACACGACGAGAGACAAGAAACTTTTCAATGACTTGGAGGAGAAGGATCTCCAGATGCATATTGAAATGGGTGACGATGGACAGTATAGTTCTACTGGGATTGGTACCATTACCTTTTAGGGGGCGTTAGGTAAACTCTTTTAATTAAAAAATGTAATGCATGTACCAAGTTTGAAGAAAAAATTAGTCTTAGTTGTAATGTTAGAGGATAGAGGCTATGATGCTTTTTTCAGTGAAGGAAAATTTTTCCTGCGATGCAAAGCAATAGGGCAAGCCAAGAAGATTGGGATTTTAGTTAAGAATATTTATAGACTTGATGTAGATGTGATTTCTACAGAGCTTCCTACCATTGTAACGTGTGAGAAAATCATGCAATTGACCCTTGAGAGGGAGCTGGATTTGCATGCAGGTGAGATTGAACCTCAAGATGTAGAGTAGCCACATGTGGAGGATCATGGAGTGAGAGAAACCACTCATGCAGAGAAATTTTGAGCTAGATAGGCAGAGGGAGTGCATACAAATATACCACCAACTGAGAGGTGGGGCGACATGCATAAATAATCCCAAGAAGAAATTTTGGGCAAGATTCATTGAGATGGTGTGGATCTCATGTATCAAACATGTCTACAAGAAGCCCATAGTACAACAGTAGCAGGATCAGTTAGATTGATGCAGTCAGATGTCAGGAGGACATGAAATCAAAGTGACAGTGTCAGATACTTGAGCATAGATCAAAGTTGGCAACAAGTGCAGAGTACATGGATGTAGATGTCAGCAGCGAAGAGGATCCAATAGACATGTATAGTAGGTACTATCAAGTTAGAAGACTTTTATGACAGATGCATTATACTGATTCAATTTTTTGGAGGCTATTTAGTTTCGGAAGTGTTGCATGCAAAGGTTGCATGTGCGATTAACAATAGTGAAGTGTTGCATGCAAGAGGTGCATGTGCGAGAAACACTAGAGAAGTGTTGCATGCATGAGTTGCATGTTTCATGCATGGTGTTGCATGTTACATGCAAGGGTTTCATGTCGCATGCATGGAGTTTCATGTCGCATGCAAGGACATTCCTTTCTTGTTGAGAGGGAGTGTTGAAGTTTGCAACAAGAAACAGTGAAGTTGGCATCCGGAAACAACATCCATGATCCTAGTGAAAATTAAGCACCTACACTAGGGTGGGGCCCACATAGGCTATTTTTTAGGTGTATGTTTATTTATAGATGTATGTGCATGTATATTTATATATGCATGTTTATTTTTATTATCCCTTAATATTAGATGGACAATAGACTATATTCTATTCTCAATGTGGACTTGAAAATATTTAACTGGAGTGGAAAATCAGTTAGATAAGTGAATTTCGAGTTAAGAGGTTGGTTGGTGGGACATGCAGGTTGAATTTAGTTGTAACTAAGTGATTCTAGTTGTAACAGAGTTGGAAGTGCATTGGTGTGTGAGTTGTGCAAGTTGTAAATCAGTTTAACTCAGTTAATTGATATAAAGTCAGTTGTGCTAGTTGTAACTACAGATACACTAGTGAGATATCAAGTGAATTAAATATTAATTAACTTGCATGTAGTGATTTCACATGCAACTGATGTTTTTACTATTATTAACTACATGCATGTCAGATCCAGTGGAGACCCAGTTGAGTTCTAGGTGAAAGGGAAGATAACTATCATTTGTGACATTTTCTGCTTGCACACATGCATGCACACACACATTGGATGAGCCCATGATATTTACGCAGTCAAGGAAGGAAAGGCATCCATAATTCAGGGTTCTTTACCATCAAGGATTTCAGAGTGGAGGCAGGATGTATGGAGACAATAAATTAAGCAAGTGATTTGCCAATTTTTGTATGACAGTGTGAGACAATTAGCTGGTGTACTGAGAGCTCTTGTGAGAATATTTTTGTATGTAATTGTTTCATGATCCATGATATAATATACAATAGAAGTTAGTGGGGTTTTTAGCTGTAAGATTTTCCTGGAAAATTTTCTATGTTGTGTGTGATTGATCTTTCTTCATGCTTATGTAATTGGCGATTGTGTTTTAAACTCCACAAAGATTTGTAGAAGTGATTCAATATTTAACTTTAGAAAATTGTTAGATCGGGCGAATCCAAGATATACATGCATATTGTATAATTTCTATAGGTCCTTCAACCCAATACCCTCAAGTATTGAGCCCTCAGACTCCAACTCCTTCGGTTGGTTTACAACAACCACTTGTATCCAGAATTATTTATTCACAAGTTGGATTACCCTATTATTGGATGTCGCAAGCTCAACCAGGTTTTACCTATTCACAAACGGGTCCAAGATATTCTAGTTTGGGCGATAATCTTGGTGGATAGACACCTTGGCATCCACAAGCCCAAATTCCACAACAATCATTCCAAGAACAAGTAGCTTACCTAGGTTTTGGTCAACAGAATCCTCAAGCGTTTTCTTATCAAAACAACCCCTATCTGGGTTACCAACAAAAAATTACTTATGCTGGTGCTCAAAGGCCTGTTGCCCAAGTAATTCCATCATTTCCTGGTTATGCTTAACCTAACTTAAATCGACAGTTGCCCTTTGTTGCAACTTTAGAAGTACCTGATTTAAATCGGATTACTAACGATCCAATCAACTATGCTCCTTGGTGGTCGGTGATACCACATAAATTATGCTCGGATATTCCAAATTTTAATGGAAACTCTGGATAAGACCTGTCGACGCATGTTATGACTTATCATTTATGGTGTTCATCCAACTCCTTAAATGATGACTCTATTCAACTGCATCTTTTCCAGCATACGCTCACTACTCTGGCCGCAAAGTGGTACATTGAGTTACCACTTGATTCATTTGATAATTTCACCGCTTTAGCTACTACCTTTCAGACCCACTTCTAGTTACCCATACAATATGAAATTGGAATAGAACTCTTGAAAAATTTTAAACAGACTAATGCTACTCAAATTTAGATCATATTTATGAGTGGCATAGTTGTCGTAGAATGGTCAAGACATTTGTTCCTGATCATCTCCTTGTTGAATAGTTCATTAAGTCCTTGTTTCCATCTATCACCGAGGATGTGGCTTAGTGTGGCATCATCACTAAAGAGCAGGTCATTGCTTGTGCCCAATACTTAGATTTTATTTATACTCAGTCTGGCATGCTCTACGAGAAAATTCCCAACGTGCTGCGATCTAATTTTATTGTTCCTCCTCCATCTAAGGACTCTCACACCGGTGATGGTATGATTGGTACTGTAAGCACACATCACTCTACTACTTTTGATCCTGCACCTTCTTCTAAAATTCATGTTGTGTCATCTAACAAAGGAAAAAGTGACAAGCAACCTGAAAGTAAGAAAAAGGGGAAAGCGAAGAAAAATCAAAATTCAACCCTGCAGGAACGATCATCTGATCAAAAAACTAGAAAAAATCAAAAACCTCGTTACCCTTGCATAATATGTAATTAGGAGCACTTTGTTCACGACTTTCCTCACTGCGTCGAAGTATCAAAATTAATTAATACCTCTCATGCATCCGCTGTGTTGACAGATCCATTCCAAACACAAATATGGTTGCTACGAATCCAACTTCTAGTTCCCAAGTGCTTATGTTATTTGTCACGAAGCCAAAAACTGATGTTTTGGTGTCAATGCATAATAAAGATTATGGTATTCAGGAAAATAATCAACCTACTACCTCGACCACGAATCCGTCCATGGAATTCCGCCAACTGTTATTACTGAGTTAACAATAAAGCCACGAAAGGGAGTCGTCCATAAATTGACATTCAATCCTCGAGCCCGAGCTGCTCAAAATTATAATATAGATGAATATTTGGCTCAATCCCCTTTAGCTATGTCGACGCTTGAGATACTCCAAAATTGTCCCTTCCAGAATTAAGCTTTGTTGTCAACAATTGGTGGAATCGATCCAACATATTCCAATCTTGTAGTCTTTAATCATATGGGCTATGTGCCGCAATTACCAGCAGATTTGGCATTCTCCATCCAAGTAAATGTTCTTAATCACCTCATTCATCATACTATTATTGATGAGGAATAATCTACCTGAATTATGTCTCTAAACTACTAGAAGTCACTTGGCTCTCCGCGCCTATCTCAATCGCCTACGACGTTAAAAGCTTTTGACGAACGTACATATAAGCTTTGTTGTATCACTAATAATCTGCATGTCGAACTAGGGAGCAAAATAATAACTGTTGAAGTTGAGGTTGTTGATGGACCCCTTGACTACAAAATTTTACTCGGAAGGCCATGGGTATATTCTATGACTGCGATCATCTCTACATGTTTTAGAATGATCACCTTTCCACATAAAGGTGTTATCAAAGTCATCAATCAACTCTCCTTCTTTTCCTCCAGTACCTAGGTAACTGGAAGCATTCCGTTAGTTCACGCACCCCAAATAGAACTTCAAAACATTGGTGTAGGACTCTTAAATTATTCTTCCCTAATGGGAAACTTTGCATTACCACTACCTGCAACGTTGGAAAACATTGCAAGCATAGAGACCTGCTACATGATATCTTCCACTCCATCTAGCTTAAGGAAGATTACTGGTGATTCTAAAGTTGTTACGTTGGATGAATTCCTGCAGCCTAGCCCAATTGAGCTGGCATAGCAATCAATCTACATGGCTTGGGAGGTGAATCAGAAATCATCGTCGCCAATCGTTTGGGTCGATCATTCTTAGATTTTGGTAGTCCATCTGATCCTTTTTCATCCAATTTCTTGACTGATGAGAGCATTGTGGAATCCATTATGCCAGAAGGAGAGCCATGGGAAGATCATCATCATTGTTCCCATCTTCAGGATTACGAAGAAGATAATATTATTGAACTATATCACCCATCGATAAAAACTTTCTTTTTGAATTCTTTTCCCATTAATGCAATCGAATTCGAGTGAAACTTATAAAATATTGAAGAAACCATTTCTATCGATATTTCGACCAAACCCGACATTGTAGAAAACATTCATGTCGACGTTTCTTGTTCTCCATTAGAACTTGAAACTTATCGCTCTCTCATTCATGAATTCCGTGATATATATTTGCATGGTATTATGAGGAAATTCTAGGCATAGATACTAGTATTGTTGAGCACACCATTAAAATGTACCCTGATGTCAAACTAGTACATCAATGCCTTCATCCTGTTCATCCAAAGAAGGTTGTTGCCATTAAAGTAGAAGTTGAAATATTTTTGTGTGCTATTTTCATTTACCTTGTTCTGCTTATTGATTGTGTTTCCAACATTGTTCCTGTCATGAAGAAATAAGGAACAATCAAAGTGTGCATCGATTATCGGGATGCCAATCTTGCTTGTCCAAAATACAACTATCCTACTCCATTTATCGACCAGATTATTAATGATTGTGCTGGATGTGAAATATTTTCGTTCATGGATGGATTTTATGGCTATAATCAAATCAATATCCACCCAGAGGACCAATATAAGACAACATTCATATGTCCCTAGGGCACATTCGTTTATCGTAAAATCCCATTTGGTTTAAATAATTCCAGGGCGAAATTTCAAAGAGTAATGGATTATGCTTTCAATGACATCAAGCACATTGTTCAACCTTATCTAGACGATCTACCCGCGCATTCACGAAACTAGGCTGATCACCCGGTGCATTTGAGAGCTATATTTCTACGCTGTCGACACTACAAAATATGCCTCAATCCACAAAAATGTGTGTTTTGTGTTAGTTTTGGTCATTTTCTAGGATTCGTCGTCTCAAAAGAAGGATTTTGAATCAACCCATGGAAGGTCCAGGCTATTCTTGATTTTCCTATGCCATCAAATCTACTTCAGTTACAGAAGCTTCAAGGAAAGGCTAACTTCCTAAGGAGGTTCATACCCAACTACGTTGAAATGGCTAAAGGATTTACTCATATCTTGAAAAATGGGATTCTATTCCATTGGGATAAGGTTTTGCAAGCTTATTTTGATGTTGTTAAAGATACACTTGTCCGGGCGTCATTAATGTATCCCCCCAATTATCAGAGTGATTATTTCTTATATATCACTGCGACTGATACGACCATTGCTATGGTATTGGTCCAAGAAGAATATGGGATAGAACATCCAATATATTATTTGAGTCATAATCTCAATGATACAGAAGTGAAGTATTCATACGTTGAAAAGCTTGCCTTGGTGGCCGTTCAAGCTATCCAAATATTTCGCCATTATATCATGTTCCGAAAGACCATTGTCATTTCATATTGCAACCCCATGACTTACATTCTGTCACGTCAATTGCTGGGGGGGAAATATTCAAAATGGATTGTCATTTTACAGGAATTTGATTGGAATTCATCAAATCCAAGTCAAAGAAGTCTTTAGTTTTGGCTGAGATTCTCTGCGACCTTCCCTCTTATAGTACTGCTACTACATTAGAACCATAAATTCCCGATGAGTCTTTGTTCATGATCGGATCATCTGATCCTTGGTATGGGGATTTTATCATTTATCTCCAAACCCAGACTTTCCGGCCCGATACCTCTTGCTCTGAACATCGACATATTTGATATCAAGCCAAATATTATTTGATCGGCGGTGATACACTTTATCGTCGTGGTGTCGATATGATTTTAAGAAGGTGCCTCACTCATGAGGAGGCCAAGAAGGTTTTAAATTATTGGCACATTGGGGCTTGTGGTGGACACTTGTCTGGATATGCTACTGCTCAGAAGATACTTCGCACCGGTTACCTTTGGCCTACCATATTTTGCGACTACATCCTTGTGGTCATAATTTTTCATGCATGCTAGATTTTTTTATCATAAATTCTGCAAACCTCCAGCGCCAATGCATCCTGTTATCACTGTGGGACCATTTTCAAAATGGGGCACCGAATTCATGACCTAAAACCCTCATTCGTCCATGGGGCATGGTTATATAATTGTCGCATTAGACTACTTTACCAAGTGGGCCAAAGCGATGCCTACATTCAACAACACAAGCAAAACAACTGCATTATTCTTTTTCAATCATGTAATCTCATGGTTTGGTGTTCCACAGGCTATAGTAACAGATCATGGTAAGCATTTTCACAATCACATGATGAATGAGTTGACTGCCAAATTAGGACCATCGCATGATATTTCTACTTCGTATTATCCCCAATCCAATGGAAAAGTTGAGGCTATTAACAAGATTCTTAAACAAATGCTTCAACGAATGATAGGAGTTCATAAACAAAATTGGAATTTGATCCTGTACTCTGTTGGCATATGTTGTCCTTGATGGCAACCTACTTGATGAAGTTGATGGTAACCTACTTGATGAAATAATATTGTTGGCAATATGATGCAGAGTGTTGTCCTTGATGGCAACCTACTTGATAAAGTTGATGACAACCTACTTGATGAGTTAAAGGGGAGATTGTTGGCAATGTGATACAATGTGTTGACTTTGATGGAACCTGCTTAATGAAGTTGTTCTTGATGGAAACTGACTTGATGAGTTGTAATAATGTAAATCTGATGTATCTACAGATCAGTTCAGAAGTAGCAGAAGAAAGGAATTCAGAAAGTGCCAGAATAACGATAAATAAGTTATGCTACAAAGCATACGCGGGTTTTTTAAGGTGAAGTAGCGTATGCACGCGGAAAATTACGTGTCAAGTCGCGTATGCCAATTTGCGCTCTATTTTTATAAAACCAGGGGGCATTACCATGGTATTGACCCATTGTATTGATCACTGGATTATCTATTTGATCCCGTCCAGGAATACCATCGGAAGTGGTGTGGTTTTGACTCATGGTATTGAAAAAGGCTAATTCTATTTAAGGAGAAGGAAATCATAGTGCAAGGGTGTGCAAGTCTCTGGGCTTTAATGAATACTTCACTTTGAAGTATATCTGCATGGTTGAAATATGTTCTTAATTGATCTGAATCTATGATGCACCTATGAATATGATGAAGGTTCAAGATCTCTAGATCTAGAAATGATGAATCTCTAGGATGATCTGAAAAGAAGTGATAAAGACCTGGCGCAAATCTGATGAAGAAAATGAAAAATCTAGGTAAGTTCATAGATCTGATCTGTTCTGCAAATTTTATCTTTCATAGATCTATACGTAGGTTCGTTTCATGAAAAACGCGTGTATACGTGGAACTGATGAAATAAAAGCGCGTATGGGAAGTTAGGGTTTTCTGAGAAATACACAGAGGTATATGCGGGTTCGTTTCATGAAAAGCGCGTGTATACGCGGGTCTGATTAAATAAAAGCGCGTATGGTATCTGAACTAATGATTGCTCAAGGTTGAATGTGTTTCTGCATATCTATTCTGAAGTCTGGGTTATCTCTGATATTCTGGTTACAGTGGTTTTACTGTTCTGTTTGAAACATTGGGCGAAGTATATTTGTTGATAAGTGAAGGGTTGTGTTGAAGCTGTTTGATCCAGTTTAAAAATTGATGAAACGTGGTCTGCAGTGGTGCTGAGGGTTGAAGCCTTCAGTGAGGGGGTAGTAGCTCCTTTCAGTGGTAGCTGGTAAACGAGAGCAGGGGGTAGTAGCTCCCTTCCAGGATAGGCTGGTAAACGAGAGCAGGGGGTTGTAGCTCTCTTCCAGGAAAGGCTGGTAAACGAGAGAAGGTTGTAGCCTTCTGCAGGTGGGTGTCTGCATGCTGGTATGAGTCTATGCCAGTACATGATTGTAAGAAGTTTTCTTTATATAATAAATATTGAAGACTGAGACGACGGCAGCGGTGGTTTTCTCCCGAATTGGGTTTCCACCTTAAATCCTGGTGTTCATGTGTGTTTCTTATGTGTGGTGATTTATTCTGTTCTTACTACACCTGTTTACTGCTTACTAAACATCTGATGAATGAATGATGCAATGATCTAAGTTAAGAATTAAATGCATATTTAGATCTCTGAGCATACGCGAGTTTACTTAAGGAAATCCACGTGTATACGCGAGTTGCTTTCATTAAAGTAGCATATGGGTTTAAAAGCTAGAAAAAGTTAAAAAGTTTTTAGTCAGCACTAAATACTGATTCACCCCCCCCCTTCTCAGTATTTTTCCCAACAATTGGTATCAGAGCAGGTCCTTCTGAAAAATCTTAGCCACTAGAAGGAAGATCAAGCAAGATGAGCAATCAAGATGGAACAACATCTATCAAGCCTCTGCTCTTTAATGGAAGCAATTTAATCTTCTGGAAAACAAGGATGAGATCCTATCTTCAGTCTATGGGAACAGATGTATGGGCCATTGTTCAACAAGGATATCAATATCCAGCTACAATACCAACAGATCTGACTGAAAAGAAGAATTATGAGTCAAATGCAAAGGCGGTCAATGCTATAACGGGAAGTTTGACTGAATCTGAATTTGTCAAAGTTATGCAGCTAAATACAACAAAGGAAATGTGGGACAAAATCATTCTAAGTTATGAAGGTGATGCAAAGGTAAAAAGTGCAAAACTCCAAACTCTCAGAATTGAATATGAAAATTTAAAGATGCATAGTGATGAGAGTATTGCCATTTTCTTTTCACGTATTGATGATGTTGTAAATCGTATGAGAAATCTGGGAGAAACAATAACCGAATCTACTTTGGTTGAGAAAATTCTAAGATCGCTAACGGAAAAATTTGAGTCAAAAGTTTCTGCTCTTGAAGAAAAACAGGATCTTCAAAATCTTACTGTGGTGCAACTTCATGGCATACTAACTGCATATGAAATGAGAAGAGGAGGACCATCTAAAGTCAAAGAGGCTATCTTCAGAGCTTCTACAAAAGGGAAAGAAGTACAAGAAGCAAAAGGATCAGGATATATCTCAGAAGAAGATGAGGTAAAATTTGTAAAGAAACTCCAACTTGGCACAGGACGGTTCAGAGGTAAACTTCCTTTCAAATGTTTTAAGTGTGGAAGAGTTGGTCATTATGCTGCTAAGTGTCCTCATAAAGAAACACCTGCAAAAGGGAAGGAGGTAGCAAGAAGGAATAAGAATCGGTTTAACACTAGAAAAAGTTACTATACTCATGAATATAGTGGTGGGTTATCCGATAGTGAGGAAGAATATGAACAAGATCTTAGACTTCTCATGGCATTTGAATCTAGAGAAGAAAATGATACTTTTGTGGATGGTCTAGAGGACAATGATTTTCTTGAAGAAAACAATCAACTCAAAATACGCTTAGAAGAAAGTAAAATACTCTTAGAATAAAGGAAAATAACCATAGAAACTCTGGAAAAGCAGTTTGAAGAAGCGAAGAAACACAATGAGAAATTAGAATGTGAAGTGGTAAGTCTAAGAAAAGAACTTGAGAACGTAAAGACTCTGAATCTTAGATTTACTAAAGGATCTGAAACCCTAGATGAGATTATCAAGGTACAACGTTCTCCTCTTATAAAGACAGGTCTTGGATATACCGGAGAATCTTCTCAGGCTTCAACACCAAATTATCTAAAAGCAGCTACAGCTGGTTTACAACATTCTGCCACTCAGCAAGGGAATAAAGAATCATTATAGGTAAAGCATGATCATCGCAATTCAAAGAACACCAACATGAATATCTTTTAAAGAAACAACAATCAACAGGTAAATTCAAGTAGAAGATTTCATGATCGCAGAAATTTCTTCTTCAATGGACAATGTTTCTCGTGTCACAATTTTGGTCATAAAGTTGTTCAATGTGTTGCATATAAAACCATCATGAAAATAGAAGCAAGAAAGAAAAGGATTGATATTGAAACAAAGAAGAATACCTATAACAACTTTTCTCCTCTTCTAAATGAAGTTGAATGTGCTTATTGCAATAACTTTGGCCATGAAGAATCTGAATGCAGGAGCAAAGTTCAGCCAAAAGAGCATGTTTCTTCAAGCTCCAAAGTATGGAAAAAGAAGGAATTGCAGGTTGAAAATTGTGGCATAGCATTATTTTCATAAGGTGAAGAAAATCAATGGTAAATTGATAGCAGATGCTCAAGACACATGACAGGTGACAAAAACAAACTTCTTACATATAATGCTCTAGAAAAGGAAAAGAAGGTTACATTTGGAAATGATACTCTTGCGGTAATTAAGGGAAAAGGGTCTGTGTTTCTAAAAGAAAAGGTGAAAGCTAATGATTTCATGTATGTGGATGGATTAAGGCATAACCTATTAAGTGTAAGTCAAATGTGTGATCAAGGAACTGAAGTTGTCTTTAGTTCAAAAGAATGTGTGGTACGTGATATTGATACAGGTAAAACAATTATAAAAGGAAAAATAACTCCAAGCAACCTGTATGTATTGAAGAACTGCAAAGAACAATGTTACTTGAGCAAATCTTCAGAAAAATGGCTATGGCATAGAAGGTTGGGGCATCTGAGCTTCTCTCAGATCAAAAAATCAAGCAGAATTAAAGCTATTCGTGATCTTCCCAATATTACTCCACCCGAAAATATCATATGCAAATCTTGCCAATTTGGTAAGCAAACCAGAGTACAGTTTAATGCCAAGGAAGGATCATCAAGTAAGCCTCTTGAACTTATTCATACTGACATATGTGGACCTGTGAGGAAAAATTCACCACGTGGTGAACAATACTATATCTTATTTATTGATGATTTCTCTAGAATGTGTTGGATTGGGCTGCTAAACACAAAGATGAAGCATTTGAGAAATTTCAGACCTTCAAAGCACTAGTTGAAAATGAATTGGATCTGAAAATCAAGTGTCTTAGATCTGATCGAGGAGGAGAATATACATCAAATGAATTCCTTGAATTTTGTGAACAAAATGGAATAAAAAGACAATTTTCTGTAGCTGGCACCCCACAACAAAATGGCGTAGTAGAAAGAATGAACAGAACAGTTCAACAAATGGCTAGAGCTATGCTTGATGATTCCAGAACACCTGACACTTTTTGGGGAGAAGCATCACATACATCGGTAAATATTCTTAACAAGGCTCATGTTCGAGTAAATAGTGATAAAACTCCATATGAACTCTGGTATGGTAATCCTCCCACTGTGAAGCATTTTAGAGTTTTTGGAAGCAGATGTTTTATCAAAAATAATGATGAAAAACTTGGCAAGATTGAATCCAGAGCAGATGAAGGAATACTTCTTGGCTACTCCTCTAGGAGTAGAGCATATAAATGTTACAATAAAAGACTTCGGAAGATTGTTGAATGTATTGATGTTGTTATTGATGAGTCTCCTACAGCCCCAAAAGAAGAAAAACAAACAACAAATGAAGACAATGGTGACATATGTCCTCCTACATCAAATAGTAATGATATAGACAGTGAACCCAATGAAGAACCTGAAGATGAGTTATCTGAAAAAGCTCCATCCAAATATGTTCAAAAGAATCATCCAGAATCTCAAATTTTGGGAGATAAGGGATCAGGTGTACAAACAAGAAGGACTCTTGTAGGATCTTCTAGCTATCTGGCATTTCTATCCACTATTGAACCACACAATGTCAATCAAGCTAGCAAAGATGAATGTTGGATTAAAGCCATGAATGAAGAGCTTGATCAAATTGAAAAGAATCACACTTGGGAATTAGTACCAAGACCTCATGACAAAAATGTCATTGGAACTAAATGGATATTCAAAAACAAGTTAAATGAGAATGGGGAGGTTATAAGAAATAAAGCTAGACTTGTTTGCAAGGGGTATGCTCAATAAGAAGGTATAGACTTTGAAGAAACTTTTGCTCCTGTAGCTAGACTTGAAGCCATAAGAATGTTTCTTGCTTTTTCAAGCTTCCAACAAATCAAAGTTTATCAAATGGATGTTAAATCTGTGTTTCTCAATGGTGATATAGAAGAAGAAGTTTATATAGAACAACCAGAAGGGTTCATTTTGGGAAATGATCAAAAACTTGTTTGCAGACTTAAAAAGGCTCTATATGGTCTCAAACAAGCTCCAAGGGCATGGTATTATCGTCTTGACAAATATCTCCATCAACAAGGATTTTCAAAGGGGTCTGCTGATAGCAATTTATACACAAAAACTGAAAATGATAAACTATTGATTGTGGTTGTATTTGTTGATGATATCATTTTTGGAAGCAATGAAGAATCTATGAGTCATAAATTTTCTTCTGTCATGCAGCAAGAATTTGAAATGTCTTTACTTGGGGAACTAACATTCTTTCTTGGTTTGCAAGTGCATCAAACTACAGATGGTATATTCTTATCACAAACAAAATACCTTAAGAAAATTCTGAAGAAGTATGGCATGGAAGAATGCAAACCTGTAAGTACACCAATGATAACCGGATGTAATCTCAGTTCTCATGATGATTCCCCCACGGTGAATCAACCAGAATATATATCTATGATAGGAAGTCTACTTTATCTCACTGGGACTAGACCGAAAATTATGCATGCTATTGGGATTGTTGGACGATTCCAAGCTAATCCAAAAGAGTCTCACCTTCAGGCTGTCAAAAGAATATTCAAATATCTACAAGGAACTCAAGACTTTGGACTATGGTATCCAAAGAATGCTGATCTTACTCTTCATGCTTACACTGATGCAGATTGGGCTGGAAATGTTGATGATTGGAAAAGCACTAGTGGTGGAGCATTCTATATGGGGCCCCGGTTAGTATCTTGGTTCAGCAAGAAGAAAAACTCTATTGCCTTATCTACAGCAGAAGCAGAATATGTGGCTGCTGCATCATGTTGCACGCAACTTCTTTGGATGATGCAAACCTTACAAGACTTTCAAATCAAGTGCTCACCTCCTATCTCCATTATGTGTGATAATACAAGTGCCATCAGTATTTCAAAGAATCCTGTTATGCATTCAAAGACCAAGCACATTCCCATCAAGTATCACTTCTTACGTGAACAAGTGCTTGAACAAAAGGTGAAGTTGGAGTATGTTCCCTCCAAAGAACAAGTTGCTGATATATTTACCAAACCTCTGCCTAGGGAAGCGTTCGAATATCTCAGACAGAAGCTGGGAGTAGTCTCTACCTTGCAGAAAATCAGAAATGCTTAAATTCAGAAGATTAAATTGGATACGCGGGTTTCCTGAAATACAGTCGCGTATATACGCGAGTTTATACACAGAAAATCGCGTATGGTTGGTTGCTGACAATTTTTTTTTGGGGTCATATTTCTTCATCACAGCTGCAGTGTTGTTTGATATCTTTGATGTTGTATGATATCTCTGGTAATGTTTCAACTCTCTTATTTTGAAAGTGTTCAGGTTGCACAAGCTAAGGAGGAGCTTTGGTCATATGGAAAGGATGCATTGATGCACAGTTTCAGGGGAAGCATTAGCATTACTAAATGTAATGCATTGTTGGCATTATGATGGTTCTAAAATATGATCTCTCTCTTGAGGTCTTTTTGGTCTTGGTTATAAAAATTCATATTTGTAATTTGATGAAAAGGTTATGTTGAGACCTATGATGTAAATTGTAATATTCAGTCATGTAAAGGGCTTAATCAATTTTGTAAACCCACTTGGTTGGGTAGTTGAGTCAAAATGTGTAAACCCACTTGGTTGGGTACTTGAGTCATATATGTAAATCCACTTGGTTGGATCCTTGATGTAAGTATGAGTCCTTGGTGATAGGAAAGGTCATAGAGTCATGTACTTCATTGAATATTATGTTGACGATTCAGCATGAACTCAGGGGGAGAATGGTAACTTCAATGCACATCAGATCTAAAGAGCTCTTCTTTCTACATGTGGAGAAAAACATTGTCTTGGCTTTGATCTGCCCTTTGCCCTTGATGTCAAAGGGGGAGAAGTGAAGTAGCATGGTGTTTGAATAGGGGGAGAATATCATGATGGTTACATAAAGTGAAGTAGCATGGTGTTTGAATAGGGGGAGAATATCATGATGGTTACATAATGGTTATAATCAATGTATCTATCTGTTGTGATGATCAAACACCATCATGGTTGCCATCAAGTCTAAAGGGGGATATTGTTGGCATATGTTGTCTGTTGAGTCTCAAATCTGCATCTTTTCCATACACTTTTCTATACCTTTTTCATCCACCTGAACCTCCCAAGTTTTCAATATCATTTTATATTAATTGCAAAAGAGCATCTAACATGGTTTTTAACTATATTTTTGTGTCTGCTGTTTGATTTAGATTTTGCTCATTTAGCTGCGGAATCTTGCCACTTTCCGCAGCTGCTGCAACTTTCCGCATCCATTTTGTGAAACTCTATGTTACAGGTGTCTACAAGAAAAACGAGCCACATGGGCAAGTCGAGAATGATGTGGACATGGATCGTGTCCTATTGGCTCGAGCAAATTCATCTAAGGAGGCTGCGGTCAAAGGTGGCCAAATGGAAGTCAACCGTAGAGTCCCACGGTGACAGGACTCTATTTCTCGTCACGTGGAGAGTTCTATGGCCGTTTCTGAGTTGCGGGAGACAAATCAACATCTGTACACAGCTCCATAGCCGAATTCAAACATCCACTCCTCATAGATTTACTCTTCAATACGGCCATGATCCTAGATCTGTGGACGTAATGGTCTACGTGTTCTCCATCAACATAAACTTTAGGAATCAGTTATATTTCTTTTGTTATAAATAACGCGTTTGTATACGCATATTAGATTAGTCTCGATTAGTCTGGAGATAGCTCTGTAATGTAATTACGTTGCCACTGTGCCGTAATATCACCTTTCTATTATGACTGCATTTTAATATAAGAAGATTGTTTCCAAACGTAATTCGTACTTGAAGATTGTTGCCAAGGCTGGTGTAGAGGGCCCCTGCACTTGCCAAGGTTCTGTGCATTATTGTATAGTTCTTTTTTTATTTCTTTAAAGCTCATTGTGCCATAATCCATTCACATGTTTATACATTGCATCTTTCATGGTATATATGCTTCATTTCTGTTTATAATCTTTCATGCTTTCCATTTTACTTTTGTCTTTCATGTTTTATGTTATTGTTAACTGATCAGTGTTCTTGTTTCAGATTATAAATAGGCAGCCCGGGCATTTGCATAAATTTTTGACTAATGACATGGAATTAATATTGTTCTGCTGCTAATTTGCTTTTCTTAGTTTCTGTTTAATTTCAGTACTTCTTTGTTTATTTCATTTTTTCTCATTTGCTTCAGTAGTTAGATTTAGATATATTAAATTGCTCATAACATCTTCAGTTGCCTCCGAAAGCCACAGCTGGACTGATGGTGAGGGATTGAATTATGGATGTGTAGTTTGATATTAGTTTCCTTTCTGCAAGTTAGAAATATTAAATTGTGCATGACATCTTGAGTTACCTCCGAAAGCCACAGCTGGACTGATGGTGAGGGATTGAATTATGAATGTGTGGTTTGATATTAGTTTACTTTCTGCAAGTTAGATATCAGTTACTCAAGTTGTTTATGGTTACTTCCGAAAATCATAGTTGGACTAATGATGAGGGATCAGAAGACAAGTTGATGTAATTTGATTTACATTTACTTTGTTGCAATTTTGGATTTCTTTAAGCATAGTTTCTTTTGTGTTTAGACAGCAGCAATAATAGTTTGGTTTTCATGCTCAATAGTTCATTGTTTTGATTTATTAGACTAGCAGCACCTTTTCATTTCAGCAGCACATTTTCATTTCCTTTCAAGTTTTGTCATTGTAAGTTTCAAATTCCTTTTTAAGTTTCAAGTTGGTAAATCATTATAGAGGATATCATTTCCTTGAATAAACATAACCATACTTGTTTTTATTTTAGAATTTCCATCTCACCTTAGAAAACCAAAAACGACAAAAAGTTAAGAAATAGGTTATCTTGCACATATAGTACGCCGCACTTCATCAGCTTACGAATCCCGGATTGATAAATTAATGTAACAATTTAGGACACACTAAATTGACCAAAAATTTTGGCGCCGTTGCCGGGGAAGTGTAACTAGGTAGCCAATTTCTTAAAAAAAAAAAACAAAATAATAGAAGAAGGGAAAACTTGATAACTTCTTGAAGTATGCTCTCCTCTTGCACCTAGTGTGATCTGGAGGATCAGAAAAGAGAGTTATTGGTTCAGTAATTTATTAAGTATGCTCTCTTCTTGCACCTAGTGTGACCTGGAAGATCAGAAAGAGGATTATTAGCCCAACTTAAAAAAAAATAAAAAATGACATGCATAGAGCAAGAGATTCTAGGGGAAGGTTTATAGCTAAAGCCAAGAGTTCGATTTTCACAACTCCATCTTCTTCAAGGCATAGACCAGATTCACCACCATCTACCCCTAGCCTTAAGATTTTTGGAATTCAAGGAGTAGCTGAATTAGAGGATTCTCCTATACCACCTACTAAATCCCATTTAGAAAAAAAAGAGACTCTCTCTCATCCTCCCTTGATAGAAGAACTAGAGGACTTTAAGGAATCTAAAGAAACTATCATGGCAGAGGAAGTAATAGATGGAGGTAGAGGTAGAGGTAGAAGAGAAGAAAATAATGGAAGAAATAGGGAAGGAGACAACTTGTTTGGATTCCCTATAGTTGATGAGGAAACTCATACAACAATGAAAAATATCTCACCATCTGTTCTTCCTAACTTTTATGGATTGCGAAGTGAGGATCCTGAAACATTTCTGTTTGAGTTTGAAGTTGTGTGCCGAACTTATGACTATATGGAAGACTCTCAAAAACTCAAACTATTTCCTTCAACTTTGAAGGGATCTACTTTGAAATGGTTCATGGGATTAGCTACTCAATATATTAGGACTTGGAATGATATGAAACAAACATTTTTGGATAGATACTTGGACTATTGTATGCCCACCAATCACAAGGATGAGGTATTCAAAATGATGCAAAAAAGAAGATGAAAATTTGGAAGACTTACTTGAAAGATTTCAATACAACTTGAAAAGAGCAAAGATGAGCAACTTAGATGATGAAACCTTGAAAGCCCTCATATTAAAAGCCATTAGAGATGAATGGATAGATATTTTAAACATGATGGGGAAAGGAGACATTTCTCAACTTCCACTTCGTGACATAACAGAATTATGTGTCCATCTCTCGAGGGGAAAATCTAAAACAGGAAAAGGGCCTAGGGATCCTTCTCTTATTAGGGCTAACAAATCTGCAACTGGATCAGTAAGTAGGGCAGAGATTGGTAATATGCTTGATGAGTTCAAAACTGATATCTTAGGGAGCCTTGGTGAACAACTAGACACCCTTAAAATCCAAAACAAGCAGAAAGCAGAAACAGATGCTTTAGCCATCTTTTGTCCGAAATGTAGGAAGAAACATGCTTTAAGGGAATGTCCCTTGGATGCAAAAGTTGTAGAAAAATGTATGATTTGCTCAGAGAATCATGAGATCAAGGATTGTCCTTCAATTCCTGGACTCAAAGCTGTCTTTCAAGAAGACCCAAATTCAGTAGAATCTCTCTATTTTGTTGCAAGGAGACCTTGGCAGGGACAACAAACTCAAGGGTTTAACAACCCTATGAATCTTCAAACCCCACCAAATTGGAATCCTTGGCAACAACCTTGGCCCCAACATAAAAATCCATATCAACCATGGGTACAAGGGATGCAAAATCCTTATGGGAGATTTGCTCAATTTTATCAATATCCTCCATCTTTTCAAAATCAACAAGCTCCATAACTTCCAAACCCAAATCCACAACTTTCATTGCCATTTCCACAACAACAACCTTCTCAACAAAATACAAATCCTCAACTCATGCTCCCATACCAACAGAAGACAAATCAACTTCCAGCTCAGACATTGCCAAATCCTAACAATAAGAATCCTCAAACTACTTATATGGTAGAAGGACAACAATTTCCTACCTATATGATTGTTCCTCTCAACGATGTACAACTCAGATCTGGTAGAGTTTTAGAAAAACCTTCTATAGATATTCAAGAGCAAGATACCTCTGAGGAGGACTCTCTTAAGGTCAATAAGGGTTATGAGGAAGAATCTCTTCAAAATTCAAACATTCAAAAAGAAAAAGAAAAGTTAACCTCCACAACTCCTATAATTGAGCAACCTGCATCTTCATCTACACCTCCTTTTCCTGAAAGACTACAAATTGACAAGGGGGTGGAAAGACAAATTTTGTTGCCTAACTATGACTTTCTAGATGAATTGAAGAATGTTTGTATCAAGATTCCCTTGCTACAAGCCATTCGAGAGATTCCTATTCTAGAAAAAACAATAAAGGAGTTGAGTTTCAAAAGACCAGGAAGGAAACTAAAAGACACAAGAAGAATCCACCTGGTAGGAAAAATTGCAGATATCATGATGGGAAAAATTACCATGCAGAAGTATGTAGATCCGGGAAGTCCAATTGTCAAGACACATATAAATGGGATAGAAATTCCAAACACATTGATTGAATTAGGGGCTGCTATCAACATTATGAGTAGACAGACTATGGAACAGCTAAAACTTCCTAACCTTCTTTTTACACCTACTTTACTGCAACTTGCAGATCGATCAGTTATTAAACGAGATGGTGTATTAGAAGATATTTCAGTCTCCTTAGATTCTTGGGAATATCCAGTAGATTTTATGATTTTGACTCCCAAGAGTAATCTAGGAGGGCACCCACTTATTTTAGGAAGACCTTGGCTAGCCACGGCTGATGCTTTTATTAGTTGTAGATCTGGGGACATGTACATTTCTAATGGTAATTCGACAAAGAAATTCAATTTGTATCCTCCAGCAAGAGCAATCACAGAAGTAGGAGACAATGAATGGGTTGATGATGAGGACACTATACAACCTGTCTTTACCATTTCTGAAATCAGTGAGGATAGTCAAATTCCGAACACATTAGAGAATTTTGAGATATCTTCAGAATATGACCCCACACAATTTCAGTTGGAATCTGACATAGAATATTTATCATCAAGACAAATGTCTCTTTACTCTATGGAAGAGTTTGGTAGTTCTACTATTGAGATTTTTCCAGGAAAAGCATTGAATATCAACAAGCATTTGGAAAAGTCACAACAAGAAGAACTAACCAAAGTCTTGCAAAAACATTCTACTGCATTTGCATGGGAGTATACTGACATGAAAGGTATTGATCCTAAGACTTGCATCCATCATATCTATATTGAGGAAAACAGTAGACCAATCAGACAACCTCAAAGAAGGATGAATCCAAATCTTAGGAGATAGTGAAAGAAGAGCTCCAAAAACTACTCAATGTAAACTTCATTTATCCAATTTCAGATAGCCGATGGGTTTCTCCTTTGGTTATAGTACCTAAAAAGAATGGTAAATGGAGGGTATGCATTGATTACAGGGAATTGAACAAAGCAACTTTGAAGGATCACTTTCCTTTGCCTTTTATCGATCAAGTATTAGACACATTAGCAGGTAAAAAGTAATTTTCATTTTTGGATGGTTTTAGTGGCTATAATCAAATTCAGGTAGCACCTGAAGATCAAGATAAGACCACATTTACTTGTCCATGGGGAACTTTTGCCTATCGAGTGCTTCCTTTTGGGTTATGTAATTCACCTGCAACATTCCAAAGAGCAGTACTAGGAATTTTTTCTGATCTAATCCATGATTGTGTAGAGGTTTATATGGATGATTTTACAGTTTATGGTAATTCATTTGAAGAGGCATTAGAAAATTTGGAAAAAGTTCTTATAAGATGTAAAAAAACAAACCTTTCATTAAGCCATGAAAAATGCTTTATGATGTTTACTGAAGGGATTGTTTTGGGGCATCATATTTCAGGAGATGGGATTAAGGTTGATAGATCAAAAGTTGGAGTCATCTCCAAGTTACCTATTCCAAATTGTCAAAGAGATGTTAGAAGTTTTCTAGGATTTACTGGTTACTATAGAAGATTTATAGAAAAATTCACTAAAATTGCATCTCCACTCTTCAAATTGCTTACAAAAGATTGTGAATTCAAATGGGATCCTGATTGTCAATCAGCCTTTGAAACTTTGAAAACAAGAATATCTGAAGCACCTATCTTGAGAGGACCAAATTGGAACTCCCTTTCCATATTTCTACGGATGCTTCAGATACAGCTCTAGGAGCTGTGTTGGGTCAAAAAGATTTAGTTCCTTATGCCATTTATTATACCGGTAAAAATTTGACTCCCACAGAGTTGAACTATACTGTGACTGAAAAAGAGTTTTTAGCTGTTGTTCATGCAATTAATAAGTTTAGACATTACATAACAGGCTATGAAACTTTTATTCATATTGACCATTCTGCAATTAGATATTTAATGAACAAACCTGTTACTAATGGCAGAGTGACAAGATGGCTCTTACTTTTGCAAGAATTCAATATTACTATGTTGGATAGACCGAGGGAAACAAAATACAGTAGCTGATTTCTTGTCTAGGATTCAAAATACTAAAGAAGATTCTCCCGTAGAGGATAAGTTTCCTGATGAATACTTATTTGCAGTAACTATTAAGACTCCTTGGTATGCAGATATTGCTAACTATTTGGTTACAGGGAAGCTGCCTTCACATTTATTTCCAAGTGAAAAACGAAAAATTATTCAGGAGAGTTCAAAATATTCATGGATTTCTAACGAATTGTTTAAAACAGGGCTAGATCTTGTGATCAGAAGATGTGTCAGGGAAGATGAAATGCCCGATATTCTTAAGGCATGTCATGATGAACCATGCGGCGGACACTTTGCAGACAAAAGGACGGCCTATAAAATCCTTTCTTTGGGATATTATTGGCCTTCCCTCTTCAAAGATGCAAAACAATATGTCAAAAGGTGTGACAATTGCCAAAGAGTAGGGAAACCTACCCTTTCAAATGAAATGCCATTGCAAACACAGGTACTCATTGAACCCTTTGAAAAATGGGCTTTAGATTTCATTGGACCTATTAATCCACCATCTAAGCAAAAGAAGTATATATTGGTTTGTACTAATTATGTTACTAAATGGGTAGAAGCCAAAGCATTATTATCTGCTACTGAAAATTCAGTTGTTCATTTTCTTTATGAGGATATTTTTACTCACTTTGGTGTTCCAAGAGAAATTGTGACAGATCAGGGAAGCCAATTCACATCCTACTTGGTGGAGAAGTTGATGGAAGAATAAAAAATCAAGCACAAAAGATCTACTCCTTACCATCCGCAAGCAAATGGTCAAGTGGAGTCCATAAACAAAGTTCTTGAAAGTATCATCACCAAAACTGTTCATCTACATAGAAGAGATTGGGCAGAAAGGCTTCCAGAAGCCTTGTGGGCCTACAGAACTACATGGAGGAATACAACGGGACATTCTCCCTATGAACTTGTTTATGGGAAAGAAGTCTTGCTCCCCATTGAGTTCCAAGTCAAGACCTTCAAGATAGCAGTTCAGTTGGGGATGGACTTATTAGAAGCCCAAAAGCATAGAATGGAGCAGTTGAATGAGCTAGATGAGATCAGACAAGAGGCAATTCTAAGAACTGATCTATTTCAATATCAAAGAGCTAAATGGCATGACAAGTACATCAAAGAGAAGAAGTTTCAAGAAGGAGATTGGGCATTGTTATTTGATTCCAAGTTTAAAGATTTTTAAGGAAAATTTCAGACTCATTGGCTTGGGCCATATGAGATTGACAAGATCTTTAGCAATGGAGCGGTAAGAATCAAGACCATTGATGAGTTTCAAACTCCTCTTATTGTGAATGGCCATATATTGAAAATTTATCATAAGCCACTCTCAAAAGAGGATTTTGTCAAAATGTTTCAAGAAAGTTCTGCAATCAGGCTGGTACAGAAGAATTCTTCTTCTTCACCAGCCTAGCTTTAGTTCTTTTCAGTTAAAAAAAAAAAAAAAAATGGTATAAGCCTGAAAACCAATCACTGATTGGCAGTCTTATACAGAAAATATAGGGTGAAAATCAGGAACACCTGACACTCTATATTTTCCAAAAAAAAAAAAATCTCTCTCTTTCATTTCACAAGTTTTGTGACCACCCATTCCACTTCATTCCACTTCATTTCACTCCATTCCACTTCATTTTATCTATTTCATTCCATTTCACCAATAAAATTCTTTTTCATGACCATTTCCATCTAGTCATTTGTCATCCGTTCATGTTCATTCATCCAAATAATAGCTGTGTCAGTTTCCGCAGCTGACATCTGTTTCCGCAGCTGACTCCAGTTTCCGCAGCCAGAAGCAGATTCCGTAGCTACCACTCTGTTTCAAAAGAATGTATAGCCAGATGTTATTTCCATAATCATGAAATAAAATGCAGGTGAGAGGATCAATTATGAAGACATGGGGCATTCAAGACACCAATGAAGAGCAACTAGTTGAAGACCAAGGAAAAAGGAAAAAGATTCCAAGGTATGAGTAAAATTCATTTCAAATAGCATTGAAAACACATTTTTATATAGTTCTAAACCATAAGCTCCATCCATTATGTGCAATGATTATATTGACAACTCCCGTAACCCTTTCACGATCTCCATATGATCCTCCCGCATTCATTCTCAAACGGTTCCATAATTAAACCCCGATCTTCACTCATACTCCAATATTCCACCGATGATAATGAGACGTAGTTGATTTGACCACGGACTCTTACAGCCGCATAAATCCATAGCCGTTGTTTAAACGTGCTCACATTTATTGTGCAGCCACCAAATTTCAAAACACTGCCGGATGTGTTATACTCCTCCTATTGTTCTATTAATCTCACAGCCGTATCTCTGTCGTGCTCACGAAACCCCTCTCTGTTCTGTCTCACTCCACTTCGTTCTCTATTACGCTACAGCCTGTATATCCACTCTTTGATATCTACCTATAGTCATTGTGCTCATCTCCGTGCATTCAGCCGTTCTATTTCCATTGAACCCTCACGCAGGCAAATTTTTGAAGAGCAGAAAGAAGGATGGGTAAATTGCTAAGAGCAGAACCAGAAGGACTTAAATTCATGGAAGGATATCCGCAAGTAAGGGATATATTGAAGAAAGAAAAGTGGCTGCGGTTTATCCAAAAGTTCAGAGGCTATCATAAAGAAGTGACAAAAGCATTTGCAAGGTCGTTCAATGGCCTGGAAGTAGAGATTGGAGACCTTAAGTTCACGGTGAATGAGGCATCTATAGCATCTGCCACAGAACTTCTTCAAGAGGGTGAACGATGGTTTAAGAATAAAAGCATTAGTGATGAAGCCTGGAGAATAATCTTACGAAACAAAGGTATGGACATAACTATTTTTAAAAGAGGAATTCCTGTTCATGCTTTGAAAGAGGAATGGGCTACTTTGCTGCTAGTTGTTCAAAAATTCATTACCTGTGAAGGCCGTTTTGGGTCCATGTATATGTACCATACCAGATTGCTGATGAATTTTCTAGATAATCAAGCTCTCAATCTTCCATATTTTCTATTAAATAGTTTGAAGAAAATGTCTGTGACTGTTCAGAAGCATTTAGGAGATGTAGAACCACATCTATATCACCACGGTCTTGTAAAAATTTTGATTGAAAAAGAGTTAAAGGAGAAGAAAAACACATGGGAACAATTTTTGATTAGAAATTTCTTTGAGGAACCTCAGGAAATTCCTGAAGGTAGCACAACAAAAAGGACTAGGAGAAAAAGAATAAATGATGAAACTAAAATTATTCCTACTCAAGAAATTCCTGAAGGTAGCACATCAAAGAGGAGTAGGAAAAAGAAAACAAATGATGAAATTCAAAATACTCCTACTACTACAATTGAAAGAACTGATAGAGAAGAGAGACTGTCAAAGAGGAAGAAGAAAGAAACTAAGGGTAAAAAGCCAATAACACCAAAAGAGAGAAAAACTATTGAGGCTATACATCAAACTTCTTCTTCCGAAGAAGGAGATCATCAAGTGTTATCTGAAAGACTGATTCACCTTCAAGCACAGTCATCTATGGCCAAGAAGACAGAGAAAGGGAAACAAAAGCAAAAATATAGTGGACCACAGCGTGTGAGAAGAAGCAGTAGAATTAAGGGGAAATTGAGGAAAACACAAATAAAAGGACCTCATTTCATCGATTTGGGAGAGGAAACATCTGAACAGTCCCCAGCTGACCATAGTCCATATCAGTCAGTTAGTGAACCTGGTTCATTTCATTCTCAGTCAGACATTGAACATAGTCCATCCCATTCTCAGCAAGATGTTGATGTGAGCCCTTCTCAGCTAGATTTTGAAGATAACTCTCCTTCACGGCATTTTGGGGACAGCCCAATAAAAATGACACCTGATATAGACCCCAAGCAGCAGGAAGTATATGATTATATAGAATCTTTGGAAAGAGCAGCTACGGGCCCCAGTACTTCGTCCATCCAGCCTCACACAGTACAAGATGATCTAGTCCAATCACTAAAACAAGAAGTCTTTGAGCTAGAGCTTTTAAATAGACACATCAAAAATGAAAATGAGACATTGAAGGAACAAGGTAAATTGGACAAAATCATTCATGATAATACCATGCTACATCTGGGAATATGGCAGAAGAAGAACAAGAAATTGAAAAGGAAATGCCAAAAGTTAAGCAGAGCACTGGTTAATATCAAATTTAGGTGCTTAATGAAGAAGCCCAGGATGATGGCAGCACCAAGGAAAAAGAGGAGAGGGTTGGATGTACTGGCTGAAGTGTCAAGGCATATGAACTGAGGAAGGATTATCAAAATTTTGGTTGCATGAGGACATGCAACACCTTCACAATGGGGGTATGTTGAGTCTCAAATCTGCATCTTTTCCATACACTTTTCTATACCTTTTTCATCCACCTGAACCTCCCAAGTTGTCAATATCATTGTATATTAATTGCAAAAGAGCATATAACATGGTTTTTAATTATATTTTTGTGTCTGCTGTTTGATTTAGATTTTGTTCATTTAGCTGCGGAATCTTGCCACTTTCCGCAGCTGCTGCAACTTTCCGCAGCCATTTTGTGAAACTCTATGTTACAGGTGTCTACAGGAAAAAAGAGCCACATGGGCAAGTCAGAAATGATGTGGACATGGTTCGTGTCCTATTGGCTCGAGCAAACTCATCTAAAGAAGCTGCGGTCAAAGGTGTCCAAATGGAAGTCAACCGTAGAGTCCCACGGTGACAGGACTCTGTTTCGTGTCACGTGAAGGTTCATATGGCCATTTTTGAATTGCGGAGGACAAATCAACATCTGTACATGGCTCCATAGCCGAATTCAAACATCCACTCCTCATAGATTTACTTTTCAATACGGCCATGATCCTAGATCTGTGGACGTAATGGTCTACGTGTTCTCCATCAGCATAAACTTTAGGAATCAGTTATATTTCTTTTGTTATAAATAACGCGTTTGTATACGCATATTGGATTAGTCTCGATTAGTCTGGAGATAGCTCTGTAATGTAATTACGTTGCCACTGTGCCGTAACATCACCTTTCTGTTATGACTGCATTTTAATATAAGAAGATTCTGTTTCCAAACGTAATTCATACTTGAAGATTGTTGCCAAGGCTGGTGTAGAGGGCCCCTGCACTTGCCAAGGTTCTGTGCATTATTGTATAGTTCTTGTTTTATTTCTTTAAAGCTCATTGTGCCATAATCCATTCACATGTTTATACATTGCATCTTTCATGGTATATATGCTTCATTTCTGTTTATAATCTTTCATGCTTTCCATGTTACTTCTGTCTTTCATGTTTTATGTTATTAATCACTGATCAGTGTTCTTGTTTAAGGCTATAAATAGGCAGCCCGGACATTTGCATAACTTTTTGACTAATGACATGGAATTAACATTGTTCTGCTGCTAATTTGTTTTTCTTAGTTTCTGTTTAATTTCAGTACTGCTTTGTTTAATTCAGTTTTTCTCATTTGCTTCAGTAGTTAAATTTAGATATATTAAACTTCTCATAACATCTTCAGTTGCCTCCGAAAGCCACAGCTGGACTGATGGTGAGGGATTGTATTATGAAATGTGTAGTTTGATATTAGTTTCCTTTCTGCAAGTTAGAAATATTAAATTGTGCATGACATCTTCAGTTACCTCCGAAAGCCACAGCTGGATTGATGGTGAGGGATTGAATTATGAATGTGTGGTTTGATATTAGTTTACTTTCTGCAAGTTAGATATCAGTTACTCAAGTTGTTTATGGTTACTTCCGAAAATCATAGCTGGACTAATGATGAGGGATCAGAAGACAAATTGATGTAATCTGATTTAGATTTACTTTGTTGCAATTTTGGATTTCTTTAAGCATAGTTTATTTTGTGTTTAGATAGCAGCAAGAATAGTTTGTTTTTCATGCTCAATAGTTCACTATTTTGATTTATTAGACTAGTAGCACCTTTTCATTTCAGCAACACATTTTCATTTCCTTTCAAGTTTTTTCATTGTAAGTTTCAAATTCCTTTTTTAAGTTTCAAGTTGGTAAATCATTATAGAGGATATCATTTCCTTGAACAAACATAACCATACTTGTTTTTATTTTAGAATTTCCATCTCACCTTAGAAAACCAAAAATGACAAAAAGTTAAGAAATAGGTTATCTTGCACATATAGTGCGCCGCACTTCATCAGCTTACGAATCCCGGATTGATAAATTAATGTAACAGTTTAGGACACACTAAATTGACCAAACATTGTCCTTGATGGAAACCTACTTGATGAAGTTGATGGTAACCTACTTGATGAAATAATATTGTTGGCAATATGATGCAGAGTGTTGTCCTTGATGGCAACCTACTTGATAAAGTTGATGACAACCTACTTGATGAGTTAAAGGGGATATTGTTGGCAATGTGATACAATGTGTTGACTTTGATGGAACCTGCTTAATGAAGTTGTTCTTGATGGAAACTGACTTGATGAGTTGTAATAATGTAAATCTGATGTATCTACAGATCAGTTCAAAAGTAGCAGAAGAAAGGAATTCAGAAAGTTCCAGAATAACGATAAATAAGTTATGCTAAAAAGCATACACGGGTTTGCTAAGGTGAAGTAGCGTATGCACGCAGAAAAGTACGTGTCAAGTCGCGTATGCCAATTTGCGCTCTATTTTTATAAAGCCAGGGGGCATTACCATGGTATTGATCCATTGTATTGAGCGCTGGATTATCTATTTGATCCCGTCCAGGAATACCATCGGAAGTGGTGTGGTTTTGACTCATGGTATTGACAAAAGCTAATTCTATTTAAGGAGAAGGAAATCATAGTGCAAGGGTGTGCAAGTGTCTGGGCTTTAATGAATACTTCACTCTGAAGTATATCTGCATGGTTGAAATATGTTCTTAATTGATCTAAATCTATGATGCACCTATGAATATGATGAAGGTTCAAGATCTCTAGATCTAGAAATGATGAATCTCTAGGATGATCTGAAAAGAAGTGATAAAGACCTGGCACAAATCTGATGAAGAAAATGAAAAATCTGGGTAAGTTCATAGATCTGATCTGTTCTGCAAAGTTTATCTTTCATAGATCTATACGCAGGTTCGTTTCATGAAAAACGCGTGTATACATGGAATTGATGAAATAAAAGCGCGTATGGCAAGTTAGGGTTTTCTGAGAAATATACAGAGGTATACGCGGGTTCGTTTCATGAAAAGCACGTGTATACGCGGGTCTGATTAAATAAAAGCACGTATGGTATCTGAACTAATGATTGCTCAAGGTTGAATGTGTTTCTGCATATCTATTCTGAAGTCTGGGTTATCTCTGATATTCTGGTTACAGTGATTTCACTGTTCTGTTTGAAACATTGGGCAAAGTATATTTGTTGATAAGTGAAGGGTTGTGTTGAAGCTGTTTGATTCAATTTGAAAATTGATGAAACGTGGTCTGCAGTGGTGTTGAGGGTCGAAGCCTTCAGTGAGGGGGTAGTAGCTCCTTTCAGTGGTAGCTGGTAAACGAGAGCAGGGGGTAGTAGCTCCCTTCCAGGAGAGGCTGGTAAACGAGAGCAGACGGTTGTAGCTCCCTTCTAGGAAAGGCTGGTAAACGAGAGAAGGTTGTAGCCTTCTGCAAGTGGGTGCCTGCGTGCTGGTATGAGTCTGCGCCAGTACATGATTGTAAGAAGTTTTCTTTATATAATAAATATTGAATACTGAGACGACGACAGCGGTGGTTTTCTCCCGAATTGGGTTTCCACCTTAAATCCAAGTGTTCATGTGTGTTGCTTATGTGTGGTGATTTATTCTGTTCTTACTACACCTGTTTACTGCTTACTAAACATCTGATGAATGAATGATGCAATGATATAAGTTAAGAATTAAATGCATATTTAGATCTCTGAGCATACGCGAGTTTACTTAAGGAAATCTGCGTGTATACACGAGTTGTGTTCATTAAAGTAGCGTATGGGTTTAAAAGCTAGAAAAAGTTAAAAAAATTTCAGTCAGCACTAAATACTGATTTACCCCCCCCCCTCTCAGTATTTTTCCCAACATACTCGACTTTGTGGACATACCAAACCTCATTGAGAAACGCAATCAGATCTACCCCCTTTCAATTGGTGTATGGTATGGAAGCTATCTTGCCTATCCAATGTGAAATATCGTCGTTAAAACTCTCTGTTGACTTGTTACCTAACACCTCTACTGAAGAAGCACATCTTTTTAACCTCATCCATCTTGATGAAACACGTCGTGAAGCCACATTGGTCAACGAAGCGCATAGGAGATGTATTAAGGCATAATACAACAAACATGTCTTGCCTCGCATCTTCTTAGAGGGTGACCTGGTCTTACTTTATGATCAGGAAGCTGATGTAATAGGTACAGGGAAATTTGAGCCGTTATGGCATGGCCCCTATATTTTCAAAAGATTTCTTGCTAAGGGTGCCTACGAGTTGGTAGATTATGGTGGAATTCCATTGGTGCAGCCCCAAAATGGGTTTTATCTCAAAAATTACTATGCTTAAACATGAGCATAGTGAATTGTTGTATTATATTGTATATATTATTTTGATTTTCATTTACTGTCTTAGTTTATTTTTCTAGAGTTTTCTTGAAGTTAGTAATCCACTTTACATTTCATTGCAAATGTCTGAATATTTGGAACCATTCGTTGGATATGCTGATGGTGCTAGTCGTAGTACACAAAATCTATCCTCTGCAGCATGGGCCATTTTTGCTCCGAATGACCAGTTAGTGACTTTTCAAGGGATTTGTATCAATCGATCTACAAAAAATATCACTTAGTATAGCGCATTGATCGAACTTCTCTATGATGCCATTTCATTTGGTATTAACCATGTCATCATTAGGTTAGAATCACAAGTTGTTGTACTACAACTTACTAGAATTTATCCTGTTCGAAATCCAACACTACATCGTATGTTCCTAAGAGTTCGAATTTTGGAAAGAAATTTTGATTTCATTAAATATCAACACAATTCCAGAAACTTGAACACATTAATTGATTCCTTAGTGAATTATGTTATAAATACCCATTTTCAACACATATAAAGACATATTTTCAATTCACATCACATAATTGAATAGCATTGCGCAATAAACATAGGAAAACACTAAAAATAAATAAATAGATAGTTATAGGTTTTTACAAAATTTGTGCCCAAGACACATTGGTCATATGACCTCAAAATGTATGAAAAATGTCAAAGTAAACTAGTGATACTCGTGATAACAAGCTATTGATCTAGCTATCCTATGCAATAACCGCATCCAATGGTTAGGAACAACAATAGTGTGGTGTTGCAGTCTCATGGGTAACTCTTCGATCCGGCAATCCAGAATCCCAAGAGTCAATTACTCTATGTGCTGCTATAGCTCTACAAGAGTCTCGGTCATATCCAAATCCCGAAGGACTTCACTCCTGACATCACTCTCTGCTGGCTCCTATGCTCTCTGCTCTGGCTGACCCACTGGTCGAACTTAAACTACATCTGCATACATCAAAACTTTAGTTTGTTCTTGGGAAACATAAAAATACAAAAACATGTATAAACCTTATAAAAATAAAAAAACATGGTTAAAAAATTCTTACCAATTGCACCCCATTGAGCGTCTTCTGGTAGAATCAAGTCTGGATCTCCTCGGAAGTCTACGCCTGCATATGCATAATCATTGATGGAAATAATCTTTCATCTAAACAAGGTGAATAATGCATTCGAGAATACGATGGTCGATTGACCAGCATGTCTAGCCATCAATTCTACCCATCTCTACATCCTTGGATCTCTAGGGTTAGTGTTGGTGAGGTAAATCCCCTCTGCAGAGGCGATCCAACTAGCCCTAGAGTGGGTCTAGCCACAAACAAGACATGCTATGACATCAATCCCTAGTTAATTAATGGATGGAGATTCGATAGATAACTTACCGTATATCCTGTGCTGTTTTCATCGTCGAACGAGTGGCTGCCTCTTGCTCTTTGTCTGACAGATCACGATCCGCTCATTCCTACGCTCGGATACCTGCACATACACAAGAAACAAAGATGATCTAAAACATACTATTTCACATCCATATCTATCAGTCAGTCAAACAAGACTAAATCAATGCATCAATAAACACAAAACAAATATGGAACCAATACCATAGTCGAGTATATTAATGAAAGGAAGGAAGAGTACAACCAAGCTTTGACGTTGCGGTCTCCTCCGATAGGGTTCCAGTGGAGCGTGTCTCACAAAGCTCATCAGGAATTCAGATGGGGGCTCTCTCTATGGAATTCTCCTTGGTTCTACCTTCTCGATGGAGATTACTCAGCTATAGTATCTCTTCTCCGAGTTCAGCTTCTTGGCTATATGTTCAACTAGATTTCATAAAGGGAGAAGGCCTGTTTATATAGAGGGAGATGGCGAGGTTAGGATCCCTATAATCATGGAAGGGAGACCTATCTTCAAGGAGTGTTCCATGGGAGGAGGAACCACTACCTAAAGAGGGAGATCTGGGCTCATCAGATTAACCACTTCCTGTGACTCATCCCCAATGTGGTTAAAGGAAACTTCCGCCTCTAGCTTGTTAAAAAAAATTCCCAAAAAGGTTGGCGTGGGCACAACAAAGAGACAGAGCGCCAGCTGGTGCGGACTCTAGTGTACATCCTCCACATTGGCGCAAGGGGTGAACTGGCTACCAGCGGCAATGCCAAAACATAGGTTTCTATGGGCTTTCTGAGGAAGTTCAACAGGAGAAATGATGTCCTTATGTAGAAAGATGCAAAGAAGGTGTTTGCAGAGTATGACACTGCTCGCAGGTTATATGAAATACCCTCTAATATGCGGGGCGAGGGATTGTAGGGATGGTGACAAAATGATGTGTAACAGATGCCCCGTAAAGCATGAGGTCTAAGAGAGAGGGAGGGGTGAAATTATTTATGAGAACGCGTTCGACCAAAAAACTGTTGTTAGAAAACCTACAAGTAGGAATACAACTGATACATCTGATACATGACATGTGGCATGGGCACAACCATCCATAATAGAGTACATAAACAATGAGATCCAAGGTATGGACACAGCCATCCAGCAGTAGGTGTCAACAAATAGACTCAGGTATGGTCGCAACCATCCAATAAAAAGAGTGATATAATAAGTCATATTAATCCACAAAGAACCCATAGCCTGGATTTCATCAGACAAAACCCAAGGTCTTGTGCTCCATCTCGACCCAAACGAAGTACAAATTCGAGCATGCGAATATGTGAGCTGAAGTCGAACATGCAAGAACATCGTCTGATTACCAGCCAATGATGAAAGCTGTTAACAAATGCGAGAGAAACCACCAGTAATGACAATGGCTCTCAAGGTATGAAAGGTACAATCCAAAAAATGTGAAGAGTGATCTGACGTCGAACACCCACAGAGTCAGTCGATCAAAGGCCAATGATGTGGACCTTGCGTCGAATGCGAAGAACCTGCCATTGAGGCATGCATGCTCCAAGGTACCTGAAGGGAGTCTCTAGATCAACTTCCTGGATAATGAGCTGGAGTTGACAGGAAGTGATCATGATCAAAGGTGGGCCATAATGTTTCCCAAATCATCGACACAAGATAGAGGAACATGATGTTTGTGAATCAAGACCAACGAAGAATCAGACGAAGGTTGAAAACTTCAAAGGAAAAAATTCTCTTGAACATATTGGCGGCACAACATTGGATTTGGCAGTATTTTACATCAATGGATCTGAGGTCATGGTGATGTGGCAAAGAGCAGATGAGCGGTCAAAAGAGATTACCCAAACCCATGGAGGAAAAAAAATAACGAGATGAGATGTCCCCAACCCGACACAAATGCAGACAAGTGCCATGTTCAAGAGCGACATACTGCCAAGATGACTATAATGTGGTTCCATTTTCCCCCACCATTTCTGGCGAGTACCCCAATTATTTTTGAAAAAATACTTGAAGGGGATAGCATATGCTTGCGATGTAAGTTTGTGTTTCGGAAAAATCCAACCTAGTACATTTTACGAGTCCTAGGAAGGAGGAAATCGAGTAATGTCATGACGACGGAGTTCGATGTCATCAGGTTTTAACGAGTCTGACAAAGGGAGAACTCGACATCTTTTCATGTTTAGAGAGTTTGAAAAGAAGGAGGAAAAGAAAATTCCAGCTGTCCTTTTTTGTAGGTAGTCTCACAGATCAGAAAAGTTAGAAAACTATGTCTGAGAGAACCTCTTAGTCGTGATCGGCTAAGGTATTCCTTTTTCGTAAATAATCTATCCCAGTCCGAAAAAGGGGTAAACATATACTGGGTAGATATCGTTTCGCAGCCAATTTAATGAGTTCAAAACAACAAGCATCTCGGCGATATTTTCAGTTTTAGAGAGTTAGAAAAGTGCTGAAAGGTGACTCCAGTAGTGACTTTTTAGTGTTTTTACCGAGTCCGAAAAAATATAAAATACAACTCGTTCCTTTTTCATAACCGCGCGAAAACCTGTCGTTGCACAAAAAGACACGTGTAAAATGTATTCCTAGAAAATAATATGAAAATATATCAACAAATATGTTTTAAAACCTATTTTAGGATTACGAAAAGTTATAAAATACCATAATTGGTAAATAATATTTACTTTTCAATTTTACCTCTTTGCAGAGCAACAGTGACCCGTTTTCCTTGCGATCTTGTGGCAACGATTGTGAACAATCCAATGAACCAATCTAGATTCCTTTTGTTTCAGGTAAGAGCCAACACCATTTCTATCTTTTGAGCTATATTTCATTTCATTTAAATGTCATTTTGGATCCCTTAGGGGAGCATTTGTAAAATTTAGGGCATCGCAGTTGGCGCGGGTTTCAGGTACGGACCCGCGCCAGTGGCTCTTTTTACACGAAGTTACTTTAATTTCAAGAAAATGCAACTAATTGATTAAAAATTTTAATTCCCAAGGGGACTTATAATGTTTATATGAAATATTCATGCAGGTACTAAGAAAAAAAGATGGTAATTAAGTGGAAAGAAAGAGAACATAGTGAGGAGGATGATTAGGCCATGGAAAATGAACAATGCATGAATGCCCTTAGAAATTGTGGGCTCAAGAAGTTCTTCCTGACACCGTGTCTCCGGGCTCAGCCTGAATTTCTTCAATATTTGATCAGCATTTGGGACAAAGATCAAGAGAAGTTTATACTTCGGGATCAAGAGCTTGAACTCGAAGTTTCTGATGTGTATTTCATCACTGGATTGTCACGTAGGGGTGTAGTCCCTATCTTGACCGGTATCTGTCCTTACGGGGAAAGCATGGCAGTGGTCATTGATAGGGTGTGTCGAGGGGCACAAAAAGGAATAGGGAGCGGAAAAGTGGACATCCAAACTATCCCTGATCTGGCACTAAGAGTAGTGCTACACACTATCACGCGGGCTGCGGGATCGCAAGTACCGCATGAGGCCACGAAGACCCAACTGCTTCTTGCCTCAGAGTGTATGAACTCGGCCCTCTTCAACTGGGCCGAGGCCGTGACCATTAACATCAAACGGAAACTGACTAAGTGCAAGAAGACCAAACTAAAGTAGTTTGGGAATGGATCGATTATGGTATCATTATTCTTAGAATGATTACCCATATTCCAACGTCAAGAGGTTATCATCCCGATGCCACCACCCAGTGAGCCATGGATGGCTCGATGGGCAGAACTGATGCCTAGAGCAAGGGGTGGCCAACAGATATCCTGGAGGCCAAAGTTTTTTTATTAGATCCAATGACAACTATTTGTCGTGGAGGATTGGCCCTACGTCGGCATAGACTTCACCGGAGACCCAGACCTCCCGCTCCTAGAGGGAGAGGATTAGGACGAAGAACTAGGTGAGAATCATTTTTTGTTTTCATGAGTTTATAATTTTTTGATATATATGCACGTTCTGACAGTTATTCTTATATGTATGCAGATGTTGGCCCAGAGCGACCCATAGGCATGTTGCCGATAGCGAGGTGAGTTCCTCATGATTTCGATCCTCATGGTGAGGGTGGCGAGGAAGAGCTAGTACAAAACCTGGAGGGGATCATCGTGGCGTCTCAGACTATGCTTGCTTGGATGATATGCCTCGGGCCTATTAGAGGCACATTGTAGGGGTGCCGAGTCGTATCCACCGCTTGCTGAGGCGGTTGGTATGGGCGGTGACATGCTATCATGAGCACCACGCCGATTAGGCACTTAGGCATTATTTCCACACATTTTTGAGAGACATGTTGTCTCACGATGTAACTGAAATAGACATATATTATTTTTTGGGTTTTATGATGCACACGTTGCAAACACACGATATATATATATATACATCTATTTTCCTGCACAAATTTTTGTACGTGTGATGATGCTTGTTACAAATTATGCAAATGCCTAATACAATGTTTAGGTAATGTATCAGTTAAATAATCTGCATAATAAGTAATGACCCAAGAATTGGGAAAAAAATTTCACAAAGGGTATAAAACCAAAATATTTCATTTTTATGCAAGCTCGAAAACAAAAGTAAACTATGCTTGAGATTGGTTTCATGTTGACACAAGCTTGAAAAAAAAGTAAACTATCCTTGAAAAACCAGGCATGCCCCTCAGCATGGTGACTCAATTCGAGGTGTACATGCCCCCCAAGCTTCAGTCCATAGGAAATGGAGTGAAGGTTCAAAAAAACGAGATCAAGAGAAATACTCGACTGGGATTTTACAAGATCTAGCAAAAATCGAATTGAACGGGAACGTGTTTCATTGTTTTAACTAGGTTGACACATTAAAAGAACCATCCTCAAGACCTAATTTCATTTTTTAACGAGGTTGACATAGAAAATGAATTATCCTTGAAAGAGCTTGTTTCATTTTTAAAGGAGCTTGCCACAAGAAAACGAACCGTGCGCCAATGAAATTTCATTATGACGAATAAGAGGTCATCGATTCCAAGAGGTTTGCCTCTGGTGGGAGAACAACATCTTGAAAATCAGGACCCAATGCCCCCAACACATGATGCACAATGGTACCATCACTGACTGCGGGCATAGGATAAGTAGCCACATAATTAACCTGCAGCAGGGAAGATACAATCGGCAGATAAAGACCCAGAAGGGAAGATGGTGGACCAGATGTCATGTCAGGACTAATGAATGAAATTTGATCAGTGGTCACGATCCGACCTTTGTGTGGAAAATAGATCACATGAAAGAGGGAAGAGACAACTTTCCCCATGACATAAATATATTCTCACCCTAAGAGAAAATTGAAATCCAAGGGGCCTGGAACAACCATCACGTCTATATGGACGGTTTTCCTTCCCAAATTAACAGGCAACTTTGGAAGGATCCCTAATGGTTGACTGGTTCCTCTGTTAAATGCCAACAGATTTTGGGTAACAAGCATAAGCGGTGGAGAACCAAAAGCTTGCCAAGTGGTGGAAAACAGAATACTAACAGACACGCCTTCATCTATAATGGTGCTGGGTATGACCAAATCAAAGGTTTGTACTGTTATCTCGAAAGGCACATAAGACGGAAGGTGGTATCCGGCAAATAGACTCCAATCAAAGGAAGCAACCAAACTACTTGGAGGGGATACCATTGAACTGAGAGGGTTTTCCCCTGGTGTTACCAAAGCAAGAGGAGCACTCTCCTGAACTTCCATCATGGGAGTAGGAGGAGCAACTTCTTGAACTACAGGGACGGAAGAATGTTTCTCCAAGTCCGAAGAATCTGAAGACACAAGAAGAATATGAGGGGGATGAAATCCACTCTCAAAGGAAAAGACCCGATGAACCACAGGATGGGGTCAGATCAACTGATTCCTCAATCAATGGTTGGTCAAGAACAGATTCCTAAATTTGAATTTCCGAGGGAGCAGGATCGACCAAGGATGACTCTTGACCGATCATGGAATAAACTAGCGGAGGACTCGAAGAAAGCTTCTGATAACCAGACGGAAGCCAAGGTATAGAAACAGTAGAGTCATCCAACACTCTCTTGGCTTCATCCATGTACGAAAAAAGGTGAATAGGGTGATGCCCTTCACACAACTTACTAGGATTGGTAATCTTACCCTGCTTCTTATGAGTCTTACCAAAGCTAGTCGAAGATGTGTTATCAATATGACTTCGAGAATTCAAAAGCAATGGTGGACGACTGTCAGACCATGCATCAAGTACCTTGGGAATGCCAGGGCAGTCTCGAAGAAGATGGTTACCTTTTCAAAGCATGCAAGAGGATTTGAATTTTCGTGGAAGTTTGGATGGTTCCACAAGGGAAGGTTCCTTAAGTGCAGTAGCTGCAATATTAGCCTCTCGCTTATCTAACTTCTTCTTATTTGTCTTCTTCTTCTTCTTCTTAGCAACCTGGTTACTAGAATCCAGACTTTCACCAGGCGAAGTAGAAGAGGAGGACGAAGAAATAGGTGAAGAAGGGGAGAGGTCCACCTTAGAAGCAACATGATATTGTTCTGGTAGAGGAGATGGTTGTATGGTAGATGGAACACTCGGGACCACCGAGGTTGAAAATAACCATACAGGCAACCCAACAGTTAACCTAGCCAGGGACAACGTTGCCATATAAGGAGCACCAAAATTCCCAAAATCAAGAAAAGGACCAAGATTCCCTTCGGAAGGGATTCCTGGGTTAGTGAAATCCAGAAATGCTGCCATCAGAAACAACTTTAAAACAATACCCTAAGGAAACTAAATTTAACCAGGAATATTTCGTGGGTAGTTAATTTTTAAGACATTGAAACAAAACTCTGTCGTTTCATATTTTAAGAGTCGAGAAATAAGAAAAAGGTGACTCTATCACTTTCAGGTTGAAACGAGCATGAAAGGACAAGTGCTCGATGATATTTTCAAATTTATGGAGTCAGTAAAGATTGAAAATGACTGCTCAGGTAGTCTAGGTAAAAGGGTGTACCAGGTTCCCGTGAACTACCATATACACCTTGGTTATAAAATGAAAGAAGAATCAACCAAGGACTTGACGTACAGGCAGGTAGTCTCCCCGAATGTTGTGTTCGGTGTATCACAGTTACAAGGCGGAAAAATCGGCTTCCTACGGATAAAAGGATTGCAACCTAGTGGGGTCTCCCTTTATATACTCGATGGTACGGGGAGCACAAGTCCGTACTAGTGTTGTCTGAAGCCAGATGGCAAGCGACAACTGCTAGGTTTAAAGACGCTGGAACATGTCTCTAACTTAGACCACTAAAGGTTTCGTTAAGTTTCAATGTTGCCTTAGGTTAATTGAATAAATTTTAAGTTGATCTTGTATTTACGTTTCAATTCCAAGGTCCTACCGAATGTTGGATCTCACAAATCCCTGAATTCAAGCTACATGCCATAAAATACCATTTCATTCGATGAAAAGCTATATAAGAGAAAGTTAGGAGTTTTCAAGCGATAGCGAACAATGAGAACACACAGAAGAATCCACTACAGAACCTGATGCAAAATAATGAGAACGAGAAATCTTTCCTAGAATGCCCAATGCTAGTTATGCAAAAGATTTTCCAATTCCACAATGCAAACAAGAATGCAAGAATGAAATATATTTTTTTATTTTTCAATGTAATAGAGCAAACAGAGCACTAAATGACATGAAAAACGAATCTTCACACTAGTTCGAGTATGCCAATGCAAGAGTTGAAGTGAAACAATTCAATCAACTCACAATCAGACAAAACAAAAATTCAAACCAAAGTCACAATCTCTCAAATCAAAGAAAGACGTCGAAACAGACCCATAAAAGCAATGTGAGCTATGCTTGGAGTGACAAGAAGAAAAACTGAATGAAAGAGGCAAGACTCACTCAGGACTCATTCTGCCAAATGTAATCACTCAAAACAGATCCAGGGAGCTGGATGCAATCAAGCAAATAATGAAGGTGACCGCGAAACAAAAGACCCAAACTCCTACAGGAGGCTTAGCATACCAAAGCACTAGAAAAACCTAAGGCCATGATGCTGAAAGAAATGGACAAAAAACCGAAGGAAGGAGGCTGTTCACAGTCACAAACAATCCCAAAGCACTTAAATCAAGTCAAGAAAACACCCAGAGACACCAGTATGGACCAAAAACTCTAAAACAGGGAAAGCCCTAGCACCTACAGGAAATGGCGCGACTATTTGGCTATAATCCACACCAAACAGGGGATGGCTTGGGTGATGAACTGGCAACAAGCGCCAGCGGGTGCGACTCTTATATTGGAAACCGCGCCAATCAAGCCAACCTTAGAAAAATGAAAATTTTGGAAAAACAGAGGTCAAATATGATCCTCTAGGGCTGAACAGGGGTCTAAGACTCAACAAAACAACTAGAAAAGGTAAGCTAAGCAAGAAAATAATAATAAGAAGACCTAATGGATGAAAGAAAAACTCGCACTGATCCCCAGTGGAGTCGCCAATCTTTTGGTGAGGTAAATCCCCTCTGTAGACAAAGGCGATCCCACTAGCCCTAGAGTGGGTTTATCCACAAACAAGACAGGCTATGACATCAATTCCTAGTTAACGAATGCAAGGAAATTCGATAGATAACTTACCATATATCTTGCGCTGTTGTCATCATCGAAAGAGTGGCTGCCTCTCGCTCCTTGTCTAACAGATCATGATCCTATTGTTCCCATGCTTAGATACCTGCACATACACAAGAAACAAAGACGATCTACAACATACTATTTCACATCCGTAACTATTAGTCAGTCGAAGAAGACTAAATCAATGCATCAATAAACACAACACAAAGATGGAACCAATACCATAGTTGAGTATATTAATGAAAGGAAGGTGTTGGGCCGTGAATACGACCACTTCTTAACACTTATTTCATCCATTTTCACTCTTTTTTATCATGTCATTTATTATAATTTATCATATAAATCCATTTTATAAGGATTTATGCTTTTATGGATGAATATTATTTATTCTCCTTTATTTTTAATAAATTGATGATTATTATGCATAATTTTATCAATGATGGTTTATTAATATCACTCACCATTTTAGCCTCCAAGATAATTGCCAGATTGCAGATTTGATTCCCAAATCATCATGAAATATTCCAACTTAGAAATTCGATGGAATAAGAAGTGACAGTTTTGCAGTTGAGATTCTGAGCAAATGAAGAAGAATATGGAAAATCTGGAACATGGGTTTTGTCCAAAACGGACCCAATTAACTTTATCAAAGAATGTCTTGTCCAAATTCGGCATGTATTAAGAGAAACACAGGGTTCTTTGAGCACGATTTTCTCAAATTTGTTGTTGCGGCCGTCCTCCAAATCTCAGCTGCAAAGCCAAATTCGCCTTGCTATTGTTGAAAGATTGTTGGAAATGTATTTTCTGGTTGATCAAGTTGTTGGGAACAATCCAATATTGTTATGGGAGATCATAATTTCTATTTAATTTCTCCTCCTTCTGATTATAAAAGGAGAAGCATGTATTGTGTATTGGGAGAGGATGGAGAGACTTTTCTTGTTGTAATTTGCATAATTGTGCATCGAATCTGGTTAAGAGAGTGCGAGCTGTTTGTAAAAATTATTCATGCCTGATTAATAAAAGAGTTTGTTCTCGTTCCATTTCTCAAATGCTGGAGTAAAGCGCAGCAGCGTTTCACCGATGGTTGAGGGCCCGGCCCTGGTGGAATCGTTCTGCTGTTGCTGTTCATTTAATTTATGATTTGTTATGATTAGCTGTTGCGTAGTGATTGATTATCGACAGGACTGAAGCGTGAAGAATTAGTTGTTTGATCACATCAGAATTGTAATTGCTGTTCATTTTATATTGCTGTTCCATTTTCTGTTCATTTTTTATTTACATCTTTCGATTTGCAAATAGATGAGTTATAGTTATCCACTGTCGTTCCTTTCTAGATTTAATTCCTTTAGTTATTTCCATTAGCGCAAAGAGTGAGTTTGTTTTATTTCGATTGTTTTAAGATCACCAACTGTAGAGGACAGAAGTTATTGCTCCCAAGTCCCCAGATTGGTTATCTTGCATCGATTTCTAAGAGAAAGAGTTATTGCTACTACATCCCTGATCGATGTTTTGCAAGATTGATGTAGTTTAATCTTTCCATTCATGTCACTGTAAGTAGGTTTCTTTACAAGCATTTTTTACCTTTGCATTTGTTATTCTGTACTACATCTTCAAAGCATTACTCTTGGATAAATTGCTGCCTCAGACTGAGTACACTCTTGAAATAAAAAGTCGCTCCCGGATTGATAATTAATGTAGGCTAATTAGGTGTTCAAACAATACCTTTTTAGGACCCGACATTTTGGCTCCGTTGCTGGGGAGAGTGTATGCTATTTAAAAGGAGTGATGCACATTTGACCTTTTTTTTTGCTTGGGAAGAATTGGGTATTAAAGACGGAACGTAAGAACATGCGCACCGAGCAAGAAACACACTTGTTCACTGGCCCGCTTCACAGCAGAATTGAGTGAAAGCTTAGGGTAAGAATGAATGCTTTCGTTTTTTGAATTTTAGAGGTAGAGTCTTTTTTGAAAAAAATCTTGTAATTCCCCTCGAGTGGTGATGTAAGCACCACCCATTTCACTAACCAATTGACAGGAACATTGGAAGGAGGATCCTTAAAGAAACACCTGAAGAACATCTTCTATTATGATAAGAAATGGCTAAGATTGCAACTTTTGAATTTCCTATCAAAGATCTAGGAGTGACACAAATGCACATAATTCCCCCATTGTCTCTACCAAATTTTCATGGTTTGACAAATGAAGATCCAGATACATTCTTATTTGAGTTTGAAATACTTTGTAGAGGATATGATTATTGTACTAACGATCAAAGATTGAAAGTGTTTCCTCTTATTCTAAAAGGAGCAACTTTGTGATGGCTCATGAGCCTAGGTGGGAACTGCATCAAAACATGGGAGGACATGAAGAACAAATTCTTGAAGAAGTACCAAGACTATTGCAAATCCAATGAAGATATTTTTGGTATGACACAAAGGGAAGATGAAAGCTTGGAGGATTATGTAGAGCGATTTCGATACAACCTTCAAAAATCAAGGCATAAGCATTTGGAAAAAGAGATCTTGAAAACACTCCTTCTTAAAGGAATCAAAGATAAATTTTTAGAACTCTTAAATCTAATAGGAAAAGGTTATGTTTTTCAGTTATCATATGATGATGTTTGTGAATTGTGCAAAAGGTATTCAAGAATAATTTCCAAGGCTGGTAAGAATTCTAGAGAAGTTTCTTCTTTATTTTCCAAATTTGCTACAAGAACAAGAGACATAAGAGCTGAAATCAATGTTTTATTTGAAAAATTGAAAGTTGATTTTATTAGCTCTCTAAATTCACAATTGAATGTTTTGCAGGTTCAGAGAAATCAAGAATTTGATGAAGTGTTTTGCCCTCATTACCAAAAGGAGCATCCCATAGATACTCACTCTTCCTTATCTAATTTGGAAGTAGCATATCAAAGAGATGGGGAAGCTGCAACAAGGTCAAAACCATGGAAATCATGGCCTACAGGTATGGTTCAAAACACTTCCTCTCCATTCTCTTACTTGCATAATTCGTTATGGAATACTCACATGTTAGGGCAGCCATGCCAATCTTGTCCACAAGATTGGCATGGTTCACCTTATGATTATATGACTACTCTTATAGCACAAACACATCTTCCAGCTCTTCCACAACACCTTGTGTGCCAATCAAAATCATTTACTCAACACAATCAACTACATCATCAAGAGGCTCCATTCCCTACAAAATCTCTTGCTCAACTCATTCCACACCTTCACCATAATAAACCAATACAACATGATTACAGTGTTGAACTGCAAAATTCACCGACCCTTCCCACCCATTTTATTTCACATGCACCATTGGAGAAAACTTACACTGAGACGCAGAATGTATCAAATCCAAAAATTGTAGAAGTTATGAGAGAAAATGAGGTTTCTTATAGTTTGCATCAACAAACCATTTTAAAAGCTCAAGAACTTCATGATACGATGGATATGGGAAATCAAAGAAGTAAAGAATATATCGAAGATTGGTTTCACTCCATCATTTGTTTGCAACATCACTCCATACTTCAACAATTTTTGGCACCATCTTTTCAAGGGAAGTTGGCTTCTCATACCCTAATTTTTATTAACATACATTTTTCAAATTTGGGTACGTATATACTAGAGTCCTTATTTCGGAAATGGCTCCTCTGGAAATACTCTTATACGTAATCTCATTCATTCTCCAAATAAGAGTAGGATAGTGGAGAAAATAAAATAAATAAATAAATAAAACAAAACATTTTTTTATTTTTGTAAAAATAGTTGTTTCTTTGTTGCAACACGCTGTGAAATCAATATTGATGATAAATATTTTAATTTATTCGTGTATGTAGATGAATTATATTGCAAATAAAAATTTTACAAACACTCATATTCATTTTTATCATCAATATGGAAAAATTTCTTGAATATCATATTTTTTTGGCTTGCGAGCTTGATGAAATTTCTGAAAACACAGTTGGGACAGTCATGTTTTGGGAGACCAAAATTGAATATTTTAAAAACTTGTTTCTATCATAAGTATCTCTTAATTTCTACTTTCCAACCCAATTGGAATCACTCAATTTGGATTTGAAACGAAAAATTTAGAACCAAAACATTGACAGGGTGTCTAGTAGACAACTCAGGAACAGAGTTGGAACAATCAGTTTTTGGAGGCCTAAATGAATATATTTTTAAAACTTGTTTCTACAGGAGATTCCTCTATGAATCTAGTTTAAAACGCAATTTGAATCACTCAATTTTGATATCATATGAGGAATTTATGACCAAAATATTGACTGCCTATCATAAATCAGCACTCTTGAAACTCTGTTTTCTCGGCTGTTCCTTAACGTATTTGACCCATAAATTCTTCTTTTCTTCAAAACCTGTTTTTACTGGAGATAAATAAATGAATCTAATTTAATCTCCAATTTTAATCGGTTCAATCCACTATCAAACGAAAAATTTATGCTTGAAATACTAACTGTTGGTCTGAGTTGGAAAATCGAAAATGACTCTATTATGCAGGTTGTTCTAAGCAAGTTTAACATACCATTACATGGAATTTTTAAAACCTGTTTGTATTGGAGATAAAAATTTTAATTAGCTCTCATTTGGCTTTGGAATCACTCAAATCAGACAAAAAACAAAGAAGGTATGATTAAAACACTGCTGGTTAGTATCGTCGACCACTGCTCTCCCGCTGGTAGCAAATATACTTTGTTTTATTTTTCCATGGAATTGTTATATAGAGTAACTACTTGTTAGTTTTTTTGCATAATTCTTAGATTAGGAGAGCCTGGCCACCTCTCTTTCTCCATGATTTAATGTTTTATTGCAGGTAGAGACTCGTTTTTTTGCAGGTCTTACGAGAACAAAGAAGGTCAATTTATGGACGAGTGATTCTTGAAAGAAATTTTAGTAAAACAAGGACATTTCATCCAGTTCATTACCTAATAGATTTATAACAAGAAGAAATGAAGAATTGATTCACATTTCAAGATTCATGTTACTGCTTCCAAAACATTTAAAAAAAAAAAAGAGATCATTTTTTTTTAGATTTGATATTCTCTTAGAAATAAAATCATAGCTGTTGTAACTTAATAAAGTGTTGTTTCTTTTCTGATTTCTTTTATGTTTTTGTGTTTCAGGTGTTAATCTCTTCAAATTGTAATTTCTGCTCTAGTGGAAATTGAACAACAAAGACCCCACCATGCAAGTTTCAATTGCAGAAGACAATTCTTCAGTGGCACCAATTCTGTAAAAAATTATTTTTTCTTGAAACCTGTACATAAAATTTTCTTTCCATTTGATTGGATTTTCTTGGCAATGGATTGCATATTAGCTTTGTTCTTTCTTCTATTTTTTTTCTTCCTTTTTGCGTGTTTATATTTGTTTGTTGTTCCTCTTAAGGAACAGTTATTATTCCTCTCAAGGAATAGCAACTGTTCCTCTTAAGAAACAATGTGTTTGTGTGTTTATTTTTGTTGTTCATTCCAAAAGGAATAACATTTTCGCTCATTAGTTTTGCTGTTTTTTTTTTTTTTTAAAGAACAGCATTTTTTTTTGCATGATTTCGCTGTTCCCTTCAAAAGGAACAACATTGCTCATTTTTTTGTTGTTCCTTTCAAAAGGAACAACACCGCTCGTTTTTGCTATTCCTTTCAAAAGGAACGGCACCGACTGTTCTTGTTGTTCCTTTCAAAAGGAACAACACTGCTCATTTTTGTTGTTCCTTATTTTTTTTGTTCCTTTTTTGATGTTCCTTTCTAAAGGAACATCAATTTCACTGTTCCTTTCAAAAGGAACAACACCGATTATTTTTGTTGTTCCTTTCCAAAGGAACAACACTTTTTGAGTGCATTTTTCTTGTTTGTGAACAATTTTTTGAGAATTTTTTTGAATTTTTCATGACTTTTTGAAAGACAAACATACAATTTATGGAAGGATATCAGATTAGAGCTTACTGTAATCAGCAAATCAAAAGAAATCATCATTTTTAAGAAAGTTGTTTAGTAATGATAAGAAAAAGGAAAAATGGACATAATCAATAACATGATTTTGTTGTCTTATTACCACTAAATTCATATGATCGATTATATTTATCATGTTGGTTCTTTCCCATATTTTATAACTTTCTTTGATTTTTACTTATGGAGTAGAAACAAGGGCATATTCTTTTCTATTGAGCTGTTCAGACTTCTTCCACCATCCCTACTCTTAAGGAGTGCTGAGCCATCCTTTATGAATAAATAGGAAAGTGCTATATGAAAAGAAAAATATTTACATATTTCATTAATTTTATAATTTGACAGATGGAGGATAGGGGGTCTCATCAAGAGCTGACCTACCATGTTCATAAGGAAGCAAGTGAAGTGGCATTCCCATCATGGCCACCAAACTAGGGATATGGTCCAATGGATAATTGAAAAAATTAAGAAGTCCTTGGAACAGGAGGTCTCATCACAAGCCGGCCTGCCCACTTTTCACTTCTTCCCAGTGAATGGCAATGTGATTTATCTGGTCACCAAGCCAGCACAATGGCCTCCATTATGACAATTCACAAGCACTTCCTCAGCATAAATAAAGGATAATGGTTCCAAGGGTGAGAGAGCAGCTCTGTCAAGGTTATGGACACCTGTGGGCAACAGAGCTCTGCTGATGGTATTGGAGTCACATTTATACACATCAATAGTAATATTAAACCCTTTTTCCTATATCTTTATTTAAATATCAGATGAAAGTATGAATCCTTAACCTTTGATTTTGAACCTATTATACATGAAAATCATCATAAATCGATCACATTAGTTTAAGTGGGTAATAAATGCATTTGTACTTATGTTTATCTTAAGCTGTCCCTTCTCCTTATCCTTGAATCATTACAAAACGCTTCTATATCTGTTTACGATTTATCACATGCATGGATTTCAGTAAATGCTATAATTTCATTGATTGTATCATAAGTATGTATGCCTTTCCATGTTGTACAATTGTTGTGCAATATGCTGCTCTTCTATTTTGCTGATTTGCCACAATATTCATACTGCATTTCTACATAATTTTTGTTGATTGAACTTTTTGCATGCATCTTATCTGTTGCCATTCAAAAATGAAACTATGGATTCAAGAAAATTGCATACACATTGTGATTTGTTTACAGGAGCACAACAAGTATGGGGAAAATTCTATCCTCAGCATGATCACTATTGCAACTAAACAACAAAGGCTCGCGAATGCACACAATTCTTCAGACATGATGTGCTTGCATGGCTTCTACCTTTTGCATCACTTTCCGTATTCGCTAAGCCTACATCAGCTTCAACAAAGGCCAGTCCCTACATGTCATTCCATTTTTTTCGGAGGTAACACTTGAGGTAAAATAGCATAATTTTCTGATTTATTATGAATTTAGGAGAATTTCATGAAAATCCATTGAGCATTATTTATTCTACATCTTTACCACTTCCCATTTTTTAGACACGTCTCATCTTTCAGTTTGGGGGAGTGTTGATTTATTTCATTTCTTTCTTGTGACCATGTCCGTAATATTCTTTATCATCCATTGATATTCTTATTCATTCTCAACACCTCCCTTATTCCATGTTGTTTTACACCAAGCATCGATTTCAACAAATTGTAGCAACCACCTCTCTTTGTTTTCTAGCATCGCATGAGGACATGCTAATTCTTCAGTTTGGGGGGGGGAATTGCTACACATGATGGATGTTTTCCACTTTCTTTCTCATTTAAGGCATACAATTTCATTTGTATATAGTGCAGAAATTGTTTTGCATATATCTTTAAAACTATGAACTGAATTCTTGTGATTTCTGGATAACAAAGAGGTATCATTAAAATACACAAACCCAGATAATTTCACACTAAATTAGTTCATAAAATTTCGAAAATTATGCACTATCACCTACAACCATTTTTTATATATATCTCATGATCCGTGCATCCAAATGATCTGATTTTTGAGGAAATGGTTAATGAAGTTTGTTGTTACTTATGTCACATTTTTCTACAACTTCATACACATGTAGTTGAATATCAACTCTAAAAATTGTTATGCCTTTATCAAGATTGCTAAAATTGAATATTCATTATTTGAGGAAACATGAAATTGTTCCATCCATTTCATGGGTTGGGATGAACAATTTTCTTTGCTCGGTTAACACATGGGTTTTGTCTTTGGATTGCATGAGGACATGCAATATATTCAGTTTTGGATTGCATGAGGGCATGCAATATATTCAGTTTGGGGGTATGTTGGGCCATGAATACGACCACTTCTTAACACTTATTTCATCCATTTTCACTCTTCTTTATCATGTCATTTATTATAATTTATCATATAAATCCATTTTATAATGATTTATGCTTTTATGGATGAATATTATTTATTCTCCTTTATTTTTAATAAATTGATGATTATTATACATAATTTTATCAATGATGGTTTATTAATATCACTCACCATTTTAGCCTCCAAGATAATTGCCAGATTGCAGATTTGATTCCCAAATCATCATGAAATATTCCAACTCAGAAATTCGCTGGAATAAGAAGTGACAGTTTTGCAGTTAAGGTTCTGAGAAAATGAAGAATAATATGGAAAATCCGGAACATGGGTTTTGTCCAGAACGGACCCAATTACCTTTAGTAAAAAACTTCTTTCCCAAATTCGGCATATATTGAGAGAAACACATGGTTCTTTGAGCACGATTTTCTCAAATTTGTTGTTGCGGCCATCCTCCAAATCTCAGCTGTAAAGCCAAATTCGCCTTGCTATTGTTGAAAGATTGTTGGAAATGTATTTTCTAGTTGATCAAGTTGTTGGGAACAATCCAATATTGTTATGGGAGATCATACTTGCTATTTAATTTCTCCTCCTTCTGATTATAAAAGGAGAAGCATGTATTGTGTATTGGGAGAGGATGGAGAGACTTTTCTTGTTGTAATTTGAATAATTGTGCATCGAATCTGGTTAAGAGAGTGCGAGCTGTTTGTAAACATTATTCATGCCTGATTAATAAAAGAGTTTATTCTCGTTCCATTTCTTAAACGCTGGAGTAAAGCGCAGCAGCGTTTCACCGGTGGTTGAGGGCCCGGCCCTGGTGGAATCGTTCTGCTGTTGCTGTTCATTTAATTTATGATTTGTTATGATTAGCTGTTGCATAGTGATTGAATGTCGACAAGATTGAAGCGTGAAGAATTAGTTGTTTGATCACATCAGAATTGTAATTGTTGTTCATTTTATACTGCTGTTCCATTTTCTGTTCATTGTTTATTTACAGCTTTCGATTTGCAAATAGATGAGTTATAGTTATACGCTGCTGTTCCTTTGTAGATTTCATTCCTTTAGTTATTTCCATTAGCGCAAAGAGTGATTTTGTTTTATTTCGATTGTTTTAAGATCATCAACTGTAGAGGACAGAGGTTATTTCTCCCAAGTCCCCAGATTGGTTGTCTTGCATCGATTTCTAAGGGAAAGAGTTATTGCTACTACATCCTTGATCGATGTTTTACAAGATTGATGTAGTTTAATTTTTCCATTCATGTCACTGTAAGTAGGTTTCTTTACAAGCATTTGTTACCTTTGCATTTTTTATTCTGTACTACATCTTCACAGCATTACTCTTGGATAAATTGCTGCCTCAGACTGAGTACACTCTTGAAATAAAAAGTCGCTCCTGGATTGATAATTAATGTAGGCTAATTAGGTGTTCAAACAATACCTTTTTATGACCCAACAGAAGGAAGAGTACAACCAAGCTTCAACGTTGCAGTCTCCTCCAATAGGGTTCCAACGGAGCGCATCTCACAAATCTCGTCGGGAATTTGGATGGGGGTTCTCTCCACGGAATTCTCCTTGGTTCTACCTTCTCGATGGCAATTACTTAGCTATAGTATCTCTTCTCCGAGTTCAACTTCTTGGCTATATTTTCAGCTAGCTTTCATAAAGAGAGAAGGCATGTTTATATAGAGGGAGAGGGAGAGGTTAGGATCCCTATAATCATGGAAGGGAGACCTATCTTTAAGGAGTTTTCCATGCGAGGAGGAACCACTACCTAAAAAGGGAGATCCATGGCTCATCAGATTAACCACTTCTTGTGACTCATCCCTGAGGTGGTTAAAGGAAACTTCCACCTCTAATTTGTTAAAAAAAATTCCCAAGAAGGTTGGCGCGGGCACAACAAAGAGATAGAGCACCGGCTGGCATGGCCTCTAGTGTACATCCTCCACATTGGCACAAAGGGGTGAACTGGCTACCCGTACCAATGCCAAAAAATAGGTTTTTATGGGCTTTTTGAGGAAATTTTCAACATGATAAATGATGTCCTTATGCAGAAGGATGCAAAGAAGGTGTTTGTAGAGTATGACACTACTCACAGGTTATGAGAAAGACCCTCCAATATGCGGGGTGAGGGATTTCAGGGATGATGACAAAATGTTGTGTAATAGTTAGGTATACCTAGTTTAACATGTTGGGGATGCATCAATGGAATCCACTCAAAGAGAAAATAAATTAGGATCAAGCCATAGTTTAAATTATTCTTCCTTCCTCCCTTTTCCTCGGTTAGTTTTTATTTCATCTGAAATAGGACAACTTCAACCTAGTTAAAAATTGTTGGCTCCAAACACTCTAGTGCATATTGCATGTATGATCTGTTTGCCACATGTAGCATAGCAGAACTTGCGATAGTAAATAGGATTGTCCTCAAAGTCAAATCACGTACATCATATATGTTTATTTTCCCATCCTTACTAGGTTCAGTCCCTGAATGGTAGTGCTGCAGTATGTAATCTCTCACCGTCTCTCCTCCAAGAGCAGACCCTGAAAGAGAAGGTTTATAACTCCAACTTGGATCGAACGGTGATGAAAATTGTCCACATAATTTTTCGCAATCAACTGCTAAAGTTCACGGGAAAAAATTAGTTTAGAGCTCCTATTTTCAAATGGCAACTTTGGAATGGTAAAAATGAATGATAAAATGTTGTGAAACCAACTCCAAAAAGAGAAGAAAATAGATATCAACACCTTAGAAATAAGCCACTTAGAGGGGGAAACCTCCAATACATTACATGAATGAACAATTCTTGGATAATTCAAATTACAAAACCTCCTTTCTATATATAGGAGTCCATGGGGCCACAATGTAATCCTAGCCGACCTCAAAATAATAATTTAAGGGCACAATAATAACAATATGGGGGTTACAAGGGTACAGTAATAACAATAAGAGGGTTACACTAACAACAATAAGGGACTATACTAGTAATATAGGGACCTAACATGCCCCTCTCCTTCAAAAAAGTGTTGTCCTCAACGCTTGAGCAGCTCTGGGTGCTTCTGTATAAAATTCTCATCCTCCCATGTAGAATCTTCAGTGGGTAAGTTCTTCCACTTGATGAGATACTCTGAAATTGATCGATTCCGTAGTTGTCGAGTTCTTGTTTCCATGACCGCTTCTGGTTCCAATATGATTTTTCCTTCCTCATCGAGTTCTGGCAATATTGTTTGAACTGGAAGATTTTCTCCTATAACCTTCTTTAAGCATGAAACATGGAAAACTGGATGTACTCGCGAAGAAGCAGGAAGCTCCGATTTGTATGCCATAGTACCAATCTTTTGCAACACCTTGTAAGGACCATAGTACTTTGGCGATAATTTATTATCCTTCTTAGCTTGCTTGAGAGACATTTGTTTGTATGGTTGTAGCCGTAAAAATACCCAATCTCCTACATCAAAACTTCTCTCGCTGCGATGTTGATCTGGCTGTTGTTTCATTCGATTTTGTGCCAAATTCAGGTTATCCTTTAAGAGTTGGAGAACTTCTTGCTGATGCTCGATGTGATCTTCCACTGCTTGAACCTTCAAATTTTCCCTTAAATATGATGTGATGGATGGTGGATGATATCCATAAAGTGCCATAAATGGGGTCTTTTTTGCTGCAGTATGGAAGGAAGTGTTATACCACCATTCAGCAAGAGGTAACCACTTGACCCATTGTGTTTGTTTATCAGATACAAAACAACGAAGATATCCTTCCAAACATTTATTTACGATCTCAGTTTGACCATCAGATTGAGGATGATAAGATGAGCTATGAGTTAATTGAGTACCCAAACAAGAAAATAACTCCGTCCAAAAATTTCCAGTAAAAATGGGATCTCTGTCGCTCACAATAACCCTTAGGTTTCCATGTAGCTTTTGAATTGTGTCCATAAATGTAGTAGCAACTATACTTGCTTTAAATGGATGAGATAATGCACAAAAGTGTGCATACTTGGTAATTCTATCAACTACCACCATGATGACACTCTTTCCTTCGGACTTAGGTAAACCTGTGATAAAATCCATTGAAATATCCTCCCAACGTTGAATTGGAATGGATAAAGGTTGTAGAAGACCCAGGGTCTTAATTCTCTCAACTTTATTCTGCTGGCAAACCAAACATTCCACCACAAACTTTTGAATATCAGATTTAAGGCCATACCAAAAAAATTCTTTCTTCACCCTATGGTAAGTTTTTAAAAATCCTAAGTGTCCTCCTAAAGGAGAAGTGTGAAATTCCAAAAGAATCTTTTGTTTTATTTGGGAATTCTTACAAAGATATAAGCTATCTTTGTACCATAAGGAATCATTTTTCCAACTAAATGTATCAGATGTACTAGGATCTTGCTGCAACTTTTGAATGAGTGTCTACACTTCTTCATCCTTATTCCATTCATCTCTTGCTTCGGTTATCCAATCTGGTTGAATAATAGAATGGCACAAAGCAATGCTTACACCTCTTCATTCTTTCTTGAGAGTGCATCTGCAACAACATTTATCTTCCCTTTTTTGTATATTATTTCAAAGGCATAACCCAACATATTTGTGACCCATTTTTGCTGCTCTTTTGAAGATAGTCTTTGTTACAAAAAGTGTTTAAGACTTTCATGATCAGTTTTTACCTTGAAGTGTCTTCTCATTAGGTAATTTCTCCATTTCTTTAGCGCATGCAGTATTGCTAACATTTCCTTCTCATAAATAGGTTTCTGTAAATACTTTCCTTTGATTGGACGACTTTAAAAAGAAATGGGTCTTCCTTCTTGCATTAAAACAACACCAATTTCATTTCCTGAGGCATCACATTCCACAATAAAGGTTTTTGTGAAGTCTGGCATAGCTAAGACTGGTGCTAGGCACATTGCCTCTTTAAGATGTTCAAAGGCCTTAGTTGCTTTAGGAGTCCACGAAAATGCATCTTTCTTCAATAATGTTGTTAAAGGTGCTGCTATTCTCCCATAATTCTTAACAAACTTTCGATAATACCTCGTTAACCTGAGAAATCCTCGCAACTACTTTATGTTTGTGGGGTATTTCCATTCCTTAATGGATTTAATTTTGTTAGGGTCTACCTTAACACCCTCATGAGATACAATATGACCCAAATATTCCACCTCTTGTACTCCAAAGAAACATTTGGATGTTTTTGCATATAATTGTTTCTCCTGCAATAGTTTGAGCACCCTCTCAACATGTTGAACATGATCCTTCCAAGACCTGCTGTAGATTAGTATATCATCAAAGAATACTAGCACACATTTTCTAAGGAAGGGTTTGAAAATGGAATTCATCAACACTTAAAATGTAGAAGGTGCATTGGTAAGGCCAAAATGCACGACCAAAAATTCATAATGACCCTCATGAGTTCGAAATGATGTTTTCGGAATATCTTCAATCTTCATTCTAATTTGATGATACCCTGAACGAAGATCCAATTTGGTAAAATAAATTGCTCCATGTAATTCATCCAATAATTCATCAATCACAGGAATGGGAAATTTATCTTTAATGGTGAGCTTATTGAGCTCCCTATAATCCGGACACATTCTCCATGATCCATCCTTCTTGTGTACCAATACTACAGGAGCAAAGAAAGAACTTTGACTAGGTTGAATTATACCCGCCTCTAACATTTCTGCAATCATACGTTCAATTTCGCTCTTTTGGAAGTAAGGATATCTATAAGGCCCGATGTTTGGAGGAACACTTCCTGGAATCAAATGAATAGCATGATCATGATCATGAATAGGTGGGAGTCCTTTGGGAGTTTCAAACACCTTGAAATGATTGTCCAAGACTTGTTGGAGATCTGCAGAAATAGATGATTTTGATGTTGGAACTTCTAGTGAGCATAATTGTGCAATTAAGCCTCGTTGTTCTTTCTTTAGAAGCTTTTTCATGACATTAGAGCTTATTATCTTTCCCAGTTTCCTTGCAATACCCCATAATTCGACTTCCTTTCCTTCTGAAAAAAATTTCAAGAAAAGTTCTTGAAAATTAAAAGCTACCGTCCCCAAAGATTGTAACCATTGTACTCCTAGTACAACATCAACACCTCCCATAGGAATGGAAAGCATTGTACTATTCAATACATATTCCCCCATGATTAGCTTGATATTATGGCATTTTCCAGAGAAATTTATAGTTCCTCCATTTGCAACCATCACTTGACATTCTGGTGCTGGGTATAGGAAACAATTCAATTCCTTGGCTACCTTACAATGAATAAAATTATGGGTACTACCTGAATCAATCAACACTATTACCTTTTTCTTCTCGATATGTCCTTCTATCTTGAGAGTTTGAGGAGTGGTAATTCCTGCCAATGCATTACACGATATGGTTGGAATCATTTATTCCTCTTCTAGGTTTGGTTCCTGGTGTATATCCTCTTCTTGTTCATTTTCTTCCTCTTCACAATCTATGTAAAATAATTTCTTCTCAGCACACTTATGACCTTTAGTGTATTTTCTATCACAACTGTAGCAAAGCCCTTTTGCTCTTTTTTCTTCCAATTTTTGTGGTGTCAACCTTGTAGGTTGTGGAAATCTAAGAGTAGCAACACTTCCCTCTTTATAGAAGTGAGTGGTAGGCTTCCTTGTCGCCATAATTTTACATTCAATTTTTCTTGCCAACCTGAATGCCTTCTCCAATGAATCAGGTTCCAAAACGCGAATTTCATGTTGGATGTTATCCTTTAAAGTGCCTATGAAGAGATCAATCTTGTGTTCCTCTGGAATATCAGTTACCCTTATATTCAATTTTTGGAAGTCCTCAATGTGCTGCCCCACTAAACCCTTTTGTTTGAGATTTATCAATTGGCTAAAGAAGGTGTTGCTCTTTGTATCCTCATAATGTGCTATCATTTCCTCCGTAAAATTGACCAAGTGACAATTTTTTTACGGGAGCAAAGCCATCGATACCATACAAATGTATTTTGTTCTAAATGTAAAGTTGCAATGCGTACCTTTTGTGTGTTTTGCACATTATGGAGATCAAAATATTTCTCCATCTGTAATATCCATGTTACAGGATCCTTTCCATCAAACTTCCACATATCCATTTTTGGAATATGGTGATTCTTCCCGCCAACATTAGATTTTATGAAATCACGATTAACATTTATTTTGTTCTCATCATGAGTTTTCTCTACTATCTTTTCACCATTAGGAAACATTTCTTGTATCAACTTTGTCAAACCTTCCATGTCTGCTTTTAGATCATTCTTCATGTTTTCCATTTTCTCTTCCATGTCATCCATCTTAGATTCCATGCCAGCTTCCATGCCATCTATCTTAGATTCCATGCCATACTTCAAACCATCCATCTTATATTCCACGCCTTTCTTCAAACCATCCATCTTAGTTTCCACGCCTTTCTTCAAAACTTCCATGTCATTTTTTGTTTCTCTTTGCGAGAGCGAAATTTTTTGCACTTGCTCTTGTAATTTTGATATTTCATGTTTCCATTCTTCGTCTTCATGAGTCATAGTAGAGCCTTCTAAAGGCTTAATGGGTGTTAAATTATTTTTAGGGGCCATTTTAGAATCCAATACTGATATCTATTCTACAATATTCCCTTGGAATCAATTCAACTTGCTTCTTCAAACAAGACTTATGTAATTCGGGAAAAAAAAATACACACCTTTTACTTGCTTTTGAGGAGCTCGATATTGAAATTGAATTATATCTATAATTGACGATCCTAAATATATGAAATTCAGCCCTATAGTAGCCCTCTGAAGCTACTTTCAAATGCCATAGGTCTGATCTGATTTGGATTCTTCAAGACAAAGTTATGTCCAATCTCCCACAATGACCCAATTTTGGACTGGTTCAGTAGAGCGAACTTGTATGACTTGCCACGTGTCATTGTTTCCTCCTTTGGCTCTAAAATTGATGTAAAGAAAACTAAAGTCCGTGTACTTGCGGCCACTTTTTATAGCATTCCAATATGATGTTCAGAGAGAGAGATATGAAGATTTTCCCACGATCACCTCTTTGAGAAGAAATTCAGAAGCCTCAAAAAGCCCTAACTTCCACAGATCATATCTCCAAAAATATTGCGAATTAATATCTAAAATTTTGAGATGATGTTCCTCAAGATTGCGGCTTCCTACTCTAAAAATTTCAGCTTTTGACCCTTCGTAGAAAAAATTTTATTACAAAAATACCACAATGACCTGTTTAGGTTAAATTCAGGAGCCTGCAAAATGACCTAACTTGCATAGATCATATCTCTGAAAATATTGCGAACCAAGCTCTGAAATTTTGCGACGATGTTCCTCAGGATTTTGGCTTCGCACTCTAAACATTTAAGATTCAGAACTTTCGTAGAAAAAAATTTATAGAAAAAATTCCACGATGACCTATTTGGAGTAGTGGAAACCTAAAATCTCAAAGCTCTAATACCAAATGTTGTGAAACCAGCTCCAAAAAGAGAAGAAAAGAGATATCAATGCCTTATAAATAAGCCACTTCGAGGGGGAAACCTCCAATACATTACATGAATGAACAATTCTTGGATGATTCAAATTACAAAACCTCCTTTCTATATATAGTCCATACAATGTAATCCTAATGACCTAACAATAATAATTTAAGGGCATAATAATAACAAAATGGGGGTTACAAGGGTACAATAATAACAATAAGGGGGTTACACTAACAACAATAAGGGACTATACTAGTAATATAGGGACCTAACATAAAAACTCTTTTAATTAGTTAATTTGATTATTTCAAATCATATTTAACGCTGTGACTATGGTTTACTCATTTTTTCTATGAAATAGGTATTTTTAATCTATTTGATGGTGTTTTGAACAGGTTTTAAAACATATACATCTAATTATTCGTGCACACTTATTTAAGAATGTTTTGACCACAAAGCATACTTGTATCCTTATTTTTTGAGACTTGATAAAAATGAAAAATGACATTAAGCGCACTTTTATCTCTTTCTCGAGCTTCGATAATAGTGAAAAAGGAACCCCTGGAGTCTTCTTTTAGCTCTTTTCAGACTCCGATAATGTGAAAATTTTGCTGAGCACTTGCCTTTTCGAGCTCGTAAAATTAAATGAAACGACATCTACTCAATATAAGTTTAACCCTTTTCTAGATTGAGATAGATTATTTACAAAAAAAGGAAAACCTTAGTAGAACATGGCTAAGAGATTTTCTCAGGTATTATTTTACACTTTTTCGGACCTGAGCGACAAATTTATGAAAAAGGACTCATGGAGTTTTCTTTTTTTAATTTTTTCAAACTCTCTAAACATGAAAAAGGACCAGGTTGTCACTGTCGTTAGGCTTGTTAAAACATAAAATAGCGACGGGCTTTTCGATCATGGAAAGAATCGAGTTTCATTTATTTCTAGACTCGTTAATTTATTAAATAGAGATGCATTCACCTGAAAGATTTAATTATAGATCAAGCATATGTTACCCTGCGCAGGCTTGTTAAAAAAATAAAGAGGACTGGTCGACAAATGACTGGGGAAAATTTGGGAAAAAGAACAGAACACTTTATGGTAGTAGGTCTCTCTTGAACATGAAAATTTCACTCCATCATCGTGACTTTTGGGTTGGGTAATCTTCTTTATGGTTCATTCATACCTATGGTTCATCGTACCTTCACTTTGCTTTCGGGTCAATGTTATCATCTCATCTTAGTGTCACCGATATGTTCTTGAGAAGTCATCCAGTGAATCCTCATCCTTCTGCAATACTCATAAACCTTCATTTTCATGACATTCATCCTTGAACATTGCTATATCAAGTCACATTTTGTCTGTGAAATCAGTAACTCTCATTTCGCGATAAAGTTGCTTCCTGTCGGCATCAACTCATTATCCAAGAAGTTTACTTAGAAACACCTTCCAGTACCCTGAGGCTTGTTACATCATCGACAAGTTTCTCACTTCCAGACCTTTGACCGAAAGATTTTGTTTGGCGTTCGACATAAAATCATCTATTCACACCTTGCAAACTGTACTGCAGTACCTTGAGATCCATTAACATCAATGGTGGTTCTCTCGCGTTTGTTAACAACTCACATCATCGGCTAGTTATCAAACGATGTGTTACCATCTTCAAATTCAAATCATATATTTGTGTGGCTAGATTTGTACCTAAATGATCAATTGAATGAGATAAGAAGACCCCAAATCTAGTTTCATCCATCTGGACTGCGATTTCAGGATTGTTATACACATCATCTGTACGATGGCTTTGCATACGGATCATCATCTGAACATGGGCCTATATCTATAGGCATGTCTATATTGGGCAACATTCCAATGTAGATGAATTTCTGAATTATGTACATGTTATTAGGTAGCTTATGTGCTAAGCATGAGAATACCTCCCTCAAAAATTCTTGATCAAAATGAAAATATCAGGATGTAATGTATTGCAATATTGATGCAGGTCATCGTCCACTTCAGTTCCTACTCATCACATTGTAAATCATCTCATCGAAATACTATTATTATTTTTACTTCGTGCTTTAGGGGGCAACTGTTATAGTTCAATTTTGGAATCATCCCCCAAGACCTGTTCAAACTAGACATAATCCCCAGGACCAAGGAAATAGGGTCTATCATTCCCTTATATTTCAGTTGCTATATGCCCTAAGAGAAGAACATTTCATTCATGGCTTCTACTGTGAGATTTCCAAGGTTTGAAGTATATGTTATATGACCTACTGACTCACCAACGCTCATTTGCAAGGGACTAACTACATTGTAGTGCCAAATCCTCCTTGAAATGGTGCACTACAGTGCACTTCTTGACACTCAAGGGTGCGTTCGTCACCTGGGAGCGGAATTCTCATTGTTCCTGGAATCTCCACATGGCTAGTGCCTTATAGAAGAGTCAATTTCCATCAAAATTCGAATCCAAGTGTCCATCTAACACTTATGAACTTGGAAACATGTCTTTCTTATTATTATAAAGTCATTCATTAAGAAACTACCATCAGCTTCCTTATAAATTGAGCACTCATCCTAGTGCTAGGGAGGGGAGAATTTTGGTAAAGTTATCCTGTTGTATTCTCATATGATAAGAGAGTGAAAGTACTGATATGCTGCTAAGATAATGCTGGATGTGATGAGGCTAGAATGAAGCTAGAGCAAGTTGACAACAAATCGATCCGTTGGTTGTAATATTCCCCTTCTACTCTTTAATAAAGATTGTTGTTCATTTTCCCATACATATGTCTCTATTTCTTGTGCAATGTATTCTTGAATGATGTATGTATTTCAAATCTAATCAACTTGATTTGATTAAGATAAGTAGATATTTGTATATTGTATGTTTTTTTCTGCTCTCTGTTTTTTTTTGCAGGAATTGATCTAGTTGCTTGAGTTAGATTGAGAGTGATGACAACAACGACATAAGGAGAAGGAGAAGCGAAAAAATCACAAGTAGGCTCCTTTCCCACTATGTATATCTGCTTGTTTTAGATAAAATAATAGTTATTATTTCCTCTTTTGTTCTAAGTGATATACACCACACTTAGGGAATTTGGTTTATCTGTAGATCACAATTCTGTATAACAAAGATAGTGATATTTTTTGAAAATTTTAGTTCTGTATATTTTATGTTATTGATCTTTTATTCAGCACCTCTAAAACTGTCCAAAAATGTTTCAATCATTATGTTTAAAAGAAATTAGATAAAAAATATCATATGAATTTGAAAATATCAAAATCATATGTCATCGGTGTTGAGATTCAACAAGATGATGAGCTTAGTGAAAAGAGTCACCTTCACTATGTGGGCTCACAGGCTATTTTTGGCGCAAGTCTATTTCTAGACATGGTGATCATATTTCAGAAGTTGCAGGATGCTATTTGTGGATGGTTGGTCAAGTTGGAAAAATAGATGAAATTATATTTTTATATATTTTGGGCGAAGTCTATTTTTAGACTACTAGTCTAAAAATAGACATGTCGGATATTATTAGCTCTTAATAATATTTGGACTCTAAACATTATCTTATTCTCTTGGAGCACTGACATTCAGTTAACAGATTGTTTAGATCAGCTATCTAAAGGAATTATGCAATTCCTAGAGCTATTGGTGGTTCATGCATGGAGGACTTCAGTTAGAACACAAGTGGTAGAGTTTGGTGGAGTTGGAGAAGTAGTTGGTGGAGTTGGTTTCTAGTTTAACTACACTTGTGGAGTTAAACTCAGTTGAACTGATTGTGTCTATTTCTAACTGATTGATACTTTCAGTGGAGTTGAGTGAATTAATTATTTAAATTAATTCACTAAATAATAACTCATTATTTAACTGGACAGAGACAACAGTTAACTACAGTGCATAACAGATCAGTGGAGACTCAGTGGAGAGATTAGTGAAAGAGCAAGTGTGACTATCAGTTGTGACTATAGTGTTGCATTGCATGCACCACACATTCATTGGAGATTCAAATGAGATCTCAATGAGCAAGGTCGAGCAATTAGGAAATGGGCTCGCTTAGTATGTAGGATTGTGTGATAGAGGTAGATACTGAAAGAGGGCAAAAATCAGTGCAGATTTTTGCTAATTGTTCTTGATTAGTGTGTAGCGATTGTATTGTACTAAGAGCTTGATATGATCATCTTTGTATGATGATTGTTACATGATATCTATGACATATATTATATACAGATACTTGGGGTTTTCAGCTTCAAACCTTCCCATTAAACAATTGTGTTAATGTATGTGAATTTTTATTGTTTCATGTGTGCATTGCAAACTTGATTTAATTTCCGCAAATGATCAATGGTGGAATAGATTCTGTATTTTGCATTAAGTTAAAATAGTGTGAGATCAGGAGAATATTGGACATATAACACATAAGTTACATAATTTCTACATGGTATCAGAGGAGTGTTGATCATTGGAGGAGATTTCAATTATTGAAGCGGTTGAGTTTTGTGCTGGTGGAGTTCGAATTTGCTGCAGTGTTTTCTTGGTGTCGAAGTTGAGCATTCATTGAAATTTCTTTCATCATTGTGGATTTGAGGACAAGTTCTGAGGGCAGCTCAAATTATGAGGAAAGGAATAGACAGATGGAGGGCGGTAATGATGACATGGCTAGTTGTTCAGATTATTCTGTTTCCGTTTTCATGCAAGGCACGCACTTGGATGCCACAAGAAGAAGGTGTGGAAAAGTGTCGAAGAATTTATCGAAGGTGTGAAGGATCACATTTGTCCAAATTCTTCACGGGAAAGCCACTCCATTCTTAATGTGGAAGGCTTTGACAGACTTGTTCCAAAGCAGAAGTGACCAGAGGAAGTTGGCGCTTAAAGACAAGCTCATAAAAATAAAAATGGAGAAAGGCGACAGTATTCCAAAATACCTCACGAAGTTTGTCCACTACAAGGATGAACTGGGAAGTGTGGGGGTTATTTTTGATGAAGAAGACTTGGTGAGCTTGGCTCTCCTCGATCAGTCAAGAGCTGGCAGAAGTTATGAAGACTCACACGGGGAATTTAAGGCTGCCGGATTGGGAGTGACTTTGCTGGACCATGTAGGAGAGATAAGGTGGACAACTAAGGATGGATCCCCATCGAAAGAATGATTATGAGGAAAATCGTGCTTCAGTTTCCCAAGCTCGTGAAGGAAAAGGGAAGAAATCTTCCAAATCCGAAGCTAAAGGCAAGAAGCATGACTTGTCCAAGGTGAAGTGTTTTCACTGTCACCAGCACGAGCATTTCGCCACTAATTTCCCACAGAAGAAGAAGAATAAGAGCGTTGTTGGTTCTACAGCAAGAGAGGCCTTAGCCTCGCAGTTTGAACTCGACTTTTCTTTGATCGCATGCTTGGTTTCAAGTGTGATGGGATTGGTGTGGTTTCTTGACAGTGGTGCATCTTTCCATATGACCGGAGACAAAGATTTGTTTAGTGATCTGGAGGAAAAGGATCTTGGATTTCACATCGAGATGGGCGATGATGGTAGATACAGTGCGACTGGTATCGGGACCATTTCCTTTGAGAGGGATTTCGGTAAACCTTTCATCTTGAAGGATGTCATGCATGTTCCAGGATTGAAGAAGAATTTGATCTCTGTGGAGATGTTGGAAGACAAGGGTTATGATGTTGTTTTTAGCGAGGGAAAAGCTTTCCTGCGCCATAAAACAACTGGTCAAACCAGGAGGATAGGGATTCAAGTTAAGAATATTTATCAATTGCAGGTAGATGGCTTCGCTGCAATGGCAGGCAAAGCATAAGGAGTGGTGAGCCGAGATGAGGGCGAATTGTGGCACAAGAGATTGGGCCATCTTCAACATGGCGCTTTGAAAATTTTGTAGCATATTTCTACCGGGCTTCCCAAAGGTACACTTGCACAGTCAGATCAGTGCAAGGGATGTATTTTGGGAAAATTTGTGAAGACCACTTTTCATGAGAAGGATAGTCGTGCTTCGATGATCCTTGAGAGAATTCACACAGACGTGTGTGGACCTTTCTCGGCTGTTTCAAAGAAAAGCACAAGTATTATGTGATATTTGTTGATGACTTTTCTCAAGAGGCCGGGATCTTCTTCTGCGAAGAAGAGCGAGACATACTCAAAGTTCTGTGAGTTCAAGGCGATGGTTGAGAAAGAGTCGGGGAAGCAAGTGAAAGCTCTCCAGAGCAATAATGGTGATGAATACATCTCTGGTGAATTCAAAGACTTATGTAGCAAAGAAGGAATTCGAAGAGAACTCATAGCACCTTATAACCCACAGCAAAATGGGGTCGCTGCGAGGAAGAACAAAATGATCGTGGGTGCTACACGGGCGATGTTGCATGATCAGGGCCTTCCCATACACTTGTGGGCTAAGGCATGCAACACTATGGTTTATGTGCAAAACCGTTGTCCTCATAGAGTACTTGGCATGAGTACACCCGAAGAGGCGTTTTCTGGTAAGAAGCCTGATATTTCTCATTTGAAGATTTTTGGCTCACCTGTTTACATTCATGTGACGAAGGATGCCAGGTGAAGTTGGAGCCAACCGTAGAGGTTGGATATTTGTGGGGTACATAGAAACACCCCACAATTATCATGTGTATTTTCGAGACAGTCGGATGACTGTCACGCGAGGGGATATCAAATTTCATGAGGAGAAAGCCATGAAGTTGTCGCTTGAGAGGGAGCTACACTTGCATGCAGAGGAGGAGCTACTTGTTCCTAAAGATAAGCCTTAAGATGTGGATCAGCCACAAGAGGAGGTTCATGGAGTGGAAGAAACCACTCATGCAATGCCAAACATCAGAGGGTGCAAGCGCACTACAGAAGCTGAGCGACTGAATCTTGATGCAGTGGAGAATGTAGGAGTTTCTACATCACAGCGCAGACAGAGACAGTCACCTGACCGATTTACTAGATACATGGCTCTGATGAGCAAGTGTATCATGATGGAGCCATCCTCTTTCGAGGAAGTTGTGGAGGATCCCACATGGGTAGATGCCATGGTGGAAGAGTATGATTCGATTTTCAGAAACAGTGCATGGGAGATTGTCCCAAGACTAGAAAGGAAATCAATGGTAGGTTCGAGATGGATCTACAAAGTGAAGAAAGCTGCTAATGGGAGTGTTGAGAAGTATAAGGCAAGATTTTTTCCTGAGGCTTCTCACAGGTCGAGGGGATCGACTATGAAGAAACTTTTGCACCTGTCACAAGGTATTCTTCCATACGGACCATCCTTGCTCTCTCAGCGCAGATGGGTTGGCACATTCATCAAATGGATGTGAAGACTGCGTTCCTCAACGGAATCATTGAGGAGGAGGTGTACATTGAGTAGCTTGAAGGATTAGAAATCTTTAGCAGTGAGTCACATGTGTGCAGGCTCAAAAGAGCAATGTATGGGTTGAAATAAGCACCTTGTGCTTGGTACACACGTATAGACAGTTATTTCACCGGACTTGGGTTCGCCAAGAGTGAGGCGGATCCAAACCTATACCAGATTGTGGTGGAGGGTAAGCTTTTGATCATTGTGCTTTATTTAGATGATTTAATACTAACAGGTGATGAACTGTTGATACAATCATGCAAGGCAGATCTTGCAAAGGAGTTCGAGATGAAGGACTTGGGCCTCCTTCATTATTTCCTAGGATTGGAAATTTGGCAGCGGAAAGGTGAACTGTTTGTGTCTCAAGGAAAGTACGCCCGGGAGATATTGGAGAAGTTTCACATGCAAGGCTGCAAGCCTATCGACTCTCCTCTTCCTGGTGGTTGGAGGAAGGAGGATACTACATCGACAGAGGTAGTGGATGCCACTGTTTATCGACAGTTGGTTGGTTCGCTCATGTATTTAGTCAATACACGACCGAACATATGCTATGCTGTGAACCAGCTTTCACAAGCGATGGTGAAGCCTACCATGCTCTTTTGGAAGGCAGGCAAGCATGTCTTGAGGTATCTCAGGGGCACATTTGAGTATGGATTGTGGTACAGACAGTCGGATGAGGTGAAGCTGCATGGCCTCATGGATGCAGATTGGGAAGGAAGCCCAACGGACAGAAAGAGCACATCTGGAGGGATTTTCAGTATCGGATCTACAACAGTTTCTTGGTACAACAGGAAACAAAGATCCATGGCACTCTGTTCAGCAGAGGTCAAGTACATGGCAGTAAGTTTGGTTGAATGCAAGGCTATATGGATGAGGAAGATCCTGGTCGGTTTGTTCAGTTCTCATTTAGATCCTACTGTGATATATTGTGATAATCAAAGTTGCATTAAAATCTCGGTTAATCCAGTATTTCATGATAGATCTAAACATATTGACATCCGGTACCATCATATCAGAGATTGTGTGCAGCAGAGGATCATGTTGCTTTCCTACATTCCTACGGAAGATCAGGATGCAGATATTCTGACGAAGGTGCTCACCAGGAGCAAATTCGAATACCATAGAGATAGGATTGGGGTGGCAGATGATCCCTATCTTTTTGAGAGGGAGTGTTGAGATTCAATAAGATGATGAGCTTACTGAAAAGATTTGCCTTCACTAAGTGGGCTCCGCAGGCCATTTTTGGTGCAAAGTCTATTTTTAGAATATGTCTATTTTTAGACGTGTCGATCATATTCTATGAGTCACAGGATGCTATTTGTGGATGGTTGGTCAAGTTGGAAAAATAGATGGACTTCTATTTTTAGACATTTTGGTCGAAGTCTATTTTTAGACTACCAGTCTAAAAATAGACATGTCAGATATTATTAGCTCTTAATAATATTTGGACTCTAAACATTATTTTATTCTCTTGGAGCACTGACATTCAGTTAATAGATTGTTCAGATCAGCTAGCTGAAGGAATTATGCAATTCCTAGAGCTACTAGTGGTTCATGCATGGAGGACTTCAGTTAGAACTCAAGTGGCAGAGTTTGGTGGAGTTGGAGAAGTAGTTGGTGGAGTTGGTTTCTAGTTTAACTACACTTGTGGAGTTAAACTCAGTTGAACTGATTGTATCTATTTCTAACTGATTGATACTTTCAGTGGAATTGAGTGAATTAATTAGTTAAATCAATTCACTAAATAATAACTCATTATTTAACTGGACAGAGACAACAGTTAACTATAGTGCAGAACACATCAGTGGAGACTCAGTGGAGAGATTGGTGAAAGAGCAAGTGTGACTATCAGTTGTGACTATAATGTTGCATTGTATGCACCACACATTCATTGGAGATGCCAAGGAGGATTGCATGAGCAAGGCTTGAGCAATTCGAACTCATCCAGAGCCATTCTTCAGCAGGGATTGTGCAGTAGAGGCAGGCTATCAGGAGGGAAAAAATCAGTGCAGATTTTTGCTGATTGTTCTTGAATAATGTGTAGCGATTGTATTATGCTGAGAGCTTGATATGATCAGCTTTGTATGAGGATTGTTACATGATCTCTATGACATATATTATATACAGATAGTTGGGGTTTTCAGCTTCAGGCTTTCTTATTAAACAACTGTGTTAATGTGTGTGAATTTTTATTGTTTCATGTGTGCATTGCAATCTTGATTTAATTTCCGCAAATGATCAATGGTGGAATAGATTATGTATTTTGCATGAAGTTAAAATAGTGTCAGATCAGGAGAATCTTGGACATATAACACATAATTTATATAATTTCTACAATCGGATAGAGGGTTCCTTCCTGAATCCAACATGATCAACTCCCCCACTTAAGGACAATTTTTTCTTGGAGTCCCCTAGGGTACGAAATGGTGTTTCAAAGAAATATGAAAAAGAGGGGCTAAAACTCTATTTTTTAGGTCCTCAATAGCTAAACTGAGTGTTTGAAATTAAAATTACAAAATGGTGTTGTAGAAAAATATGAAAAAAGGAGCTAAAACTCTATTTGTTAGGCCCTCAGTAGCTGGATTGAGTGCTTAATGCTAGATCGAGTGTTTGAAATTCAAATTTCAAATAATTTGATCCAGGGTTGAGCCCTTAATGTCATTAAACAAAGTCTCTAAAAAAAGAAAAGAAAACTAAGCCTCTCAAGACTTGTCTTTAAGGGAATTATAAAATTTAATTATTCCACAAAAATAATTTTTATAAATATTCAAATATATTCCAAACTCATTTTTCCTTAATTATAAATCCAAATTTTATTTTATTTTACCAAGAAAATAATTATAATAATATATAGATAAACTTCTCTAAAAATTTTTAACTTTTCTTTTTCAATTGTAAAATTCTTAAAAATGGTAATTTGTTTATTGTTTTGGTTTTAAATATAAGATATTTTTACACTTAATCATTTTATGATCATTTATGTAGAAATTTTCAATAAAAATAAATCAAATAATATTTAAAAAACAAACAACAACAATCTAAACTAAACTAAACTAAATTTTATAATATTATTATTTTAAAAATAATTTTACACACACATTTAAGTCTAGATTACTCAAATTCAAATTAGTCAAATAATGTTTTCATAGATATATATATATATATAAAGCTAGAATTGAGTGCAATCACATTTTACAGGTTGAGAGAGATTTATAACCCCACATACCATTGCATCCATTACAACTATATTAATTATAAATTATAACTATTACATTATTATAAATCATGTTTATTAACTCTTTAGTGAATTTGATAAAATATACATTTCCAACGTGAAATTCACATTTTTGAATTACACTTATTCATATAAAAAATTATAATATTTATTAAAATCAAATCTATAAATTTTCTTATGATTAATCAATTTATTATTTAAATTATATTTATAATAAATTCATTATTTAAATTATATCATTGATAATTTAAATCACAGTAAAAATAATTTTTTAAGTTACTAAATTATAAATATAAGAATATTACAATTTCAATTGCAACATAGATAGAATCATTTTTCAAATCTATATATCATTGTTAATCACCTATTCAAATATAATTAATAATTAAATTTGATTTTTTTTTAACTATCAAATACTTACAATTTTAAAGTTTGCATATCATTATTCATATTTGTATAAATTTTAAAATTTCCAGCTTTAAGGCTAGATGGAGCCATAAAGCTTGATGAATCGAGCTCCTAACTTGGGGTTACATAGGAGCTTGATTAAGGGTTTGTTTAAATGCTCAATCCAACTATTTTTTTGGGCCCCAACAACTAGATCAAATGCTTAAAAATTGCTCGATTGAGCGCTTAAAATTGCTCGATCAAGCAACCCTTTTTCACCAAAACCAACATACCTTTTTCACCAAAACGATGCCTAGTGTAGCCAAAAGGTGTAACCCAGCTCCATGTTATCACCCCTTCTTGCATAGTCAAACCATTGATTGAAAATAATATTATTTTCGATTTGCTTCTTCCTTACTTGAATTTCCTGCTAGAAAGCCTTTGTGTTATTCTTGCCCAGATATATTAATTCTTTTCACCTTGTTTGTATGAAATCACATTTTTCTCTTTTTAAGATTTGCTTATATAACTTTACATTCATCTTCTCCTTGTCTACCTTTTCCAAGGTTCTCCTTGTCATTTTGCTCTCCTCATCAAACCAAGCATTTACAAGAAAACAAACAATTTGATTATGATTTCCTAGTTTTTGCTCTTTTGCACTTCCCAAGTGCACTTTGAATTATATTTATTAACTCATGACGGTTAAAGTTTTGGGAACCTATTTTCTCCTTCTAATTGATATCTCTAACATTGTTTTCAAAATAATACAATTATTTGTGTTAGAAGAATTTTTCCCCTTAATAGTAATTGTGGAAAACATTTGATTTTCATTCTATGAAAAGAAAAACTTATCTAAAGTGGTTATAATAATAATAATAATAATAATAATAATTTACTTTTAAAATTATGAATAAATTAAATATTAAATTGTTGTATGAATTTTTTTGTTTGTGAAATAATAATTTTTTTTTTTCATATAAAATAATTGATTTTAAAAGTGTATATACTGTATCATCTCTCATTTTAAGCCATTAAATTTAAAAAATATATAAATTATTAATTATTAAATCCACACCTATAGCATATCACAAAATACAAAACTTATTATTTATTTTTAAATTAATTTTTTCAAAAATAATATATATAATTTTCTTTTGGGAAATAAATACATTTATATATAAATAAATGTGTGACAACATATATATATATATATATATATATATATATATATTTGAGATTTGAATACATTTACAATATAAATAAATGATCTGATCCGTAAAAATATGCTAGAAGGTGATCTGACATAAGGTTTGTCTAAGCTCATTGATGTGGGCAATCCAACAATTTAGATGAGGAGGTGTGAAGGAGGTGTTGGCTATGATCCCATCAATAAGTGATATTGATCCAGGTGGATATTCATGTCCACCCACCTATTCCATTTGGACTTGCATCATCGACTCTTTCAGTTTTTCACTTTCAACATAACTTACTATTTTTAGCAAGTTTTCGGGTACTGAACTTCCGGAGCCGTTTTGGGGCCCTAATGATCTAGGTGGATATTGGTTGTCACCCACCTATTCCATTTGAACCCCCACCATGAGTTCTTTCATTTGTTTTCAGTTTCGGTACAACTTACTAATTTTAGCAATTTTTCGGGTCCTGAACTTCCAGAGCCGTTTTGAGGCCCTAAACGACGTTTTTCTGGGAAAACTGGGAGAAAAATGGGTTCATGGACCGATGTTTCTCACACAAAAAAATTTACTCCTTGGATAGATCTTTCTAATGAGGTATGGTGCGCATCAAACAGAGATCGTATGCCAAAGTTACGTCCTCGGGAAGTTGAAACACCAATTTACCCAAACGGGGTCCTTAGTTTTGGCACTTCATCTCCTAGGGTTAGGATTTTGGATGTTTAGAGTTTTTCATTGTTTCTCAATAATAAATACGCCATCGAGCCTCATTGTAACATAGTTCAAAGTTTTGTAGCCGCCACATCTCTTCTCAGAGATATGCTACCAATGCCCTAGCTAGTTTATTTCCATCATGTCTGTAAGCATATTTCTGTTATTTGATATTAATGAAATGAAGTATTACTTCTGCTGCATCTATGTGTTTATGTCTATTTCTGTACTTTATTTCCTTCCTGCATAAATCCGGATCAGTGGTATCAGAGCAGTATGCTCTTTCTCTGTTTTTCTTTGCATGTCCCCAACGTGGCCAGGTTATAAGGAGTTAGCGCTCGATCTGGTTGAGTCGTTGCAAGATCAGCCTCGCAAGCCCCGCGACCTCCCATGGAGGAAGAAAATAAAGACGAGGGAGCATGAGATCGTATAAAAATATTGCTCGAGGAGGCCCTTGAGAAACAGAGGAACACAATGATGGATAACTTTGCCTAGATCCTTCAACGATTGCCCACTGGCAACGCATCTACATCCAACATCCAATTTGGAGGCACCTCTCCTTTCAAGGTACAAGTCAACTTTGACATTCCTGTATTTGAAGGCCAAATAGATGCAGAAACTATAGATATATGGTTGAATTTGCTGGAAGGGTATTTCTCGGTTCATGATTTCTCCGACTAAGAAAATATTATTTTTGCACTCCTCAAAGCCACCCCCCATGTCAAGGAATGGTGGGAAACCTACTAGGAGGAAAAGGATGAGAGGGAACCCTCTTTTTTCTCACCCACACCCACTTGGAATGTTGGGTATGTGTTATATTCTTTCCACGACTAGCCATGCGCGGGGGGGTGACAGGGGGGGGCGATAGACCCCAGTGTATGTTGCGCCAGGCACAAGAGGGGTGTCACAGGGGAGACGGTAGCCCCCCTGTTGGGGTCCAGCGCAGTACCCCAGGAAATTTTTTTTGGATCTTATTTTTCGGTGGGCGGACTCGCCCATGGTTTTGTGCATGCGTTTGCACATGGTTTTGGGGCATGATGATTTTCAGCCCTGGTATTTTGTAGATCTGGTCAAGGGAACTATAGTTATGTTCTAATCCAGGGTTAATGGATTGGGGTTTATGTATGCTTCAGCATGTATATATATGTGTTGTAACACTAAAAGGAATATAATGAAAAATCAAGCTAGTCGTGCTGATTTGGGATCCAGGGGAAAATCTTTGTGTATATATGTTTTATGTTTTATGCTCTTGGTATTGTTTATTTTATGTTTTTAAGATTTGTTTGCAAATAATTTCTGTACAGGGTTAACAAATACATGGAATTCGTTCTGAGATGACATCAATGAAAAATAATATCTTGTGGGGAGCTATGAGGACAAGTACATCCAATGGACCATGTTGCGGCAACAAAGGGATCAAGATTTGCATGAACTGACGAATCTGTTCTATACCCTGCACACAAAGTTGGGTATTAAAGATTCAGAGAGACATTTGGTGCTCAAGTACTGTAGCTATTTACACCAATAAATTCAGGAGGAAATGGAGTTCCTTGACATTACATCGCTTGGCATGACATATCGATATGCCCCCAAGATTGAGTAGAAATTTAAGCAGAAGAAGCGAGTCTTTGGATCCGCGAATCTGAAGCCAAGGAAAGGCGTCCCCTAACCGTAGAATAAGGGGAAAAGCCAAAGCAGGGTGACTCAAAACAACACCACAAATCTAAAGAAGGACATGGGAAAGTGGTGTGATTTTCATAATAGCACCACTCACAGCACAAATGAGTGTTGGGCCAAACAGTCATTAGTGGCCGAACTAAAGGCACTCAAATCAGATGCATGTTTTGATCCTGAGTTAGAACCAGAGAAGGGAAATGAAAAAGGAAAGAAAATCATTGATGTCGATCCCAGTGCCATTGTTGCCACCACCAAGCTCCAGGGGGAGAAACCTGAGGATCCAGAGGAGGGGGAGCACCTCTTCCATTCACAGATGTGGGTAAATGGTTCTCCACTGCAATTCCTTGTTGATAGCGGAAGCCAAAAGAACCCCATATCAGCAAAGGTCATGAAGCAGCTTGGCCTACCAAACATAGCACACTCGCAGTTGTATACTATTGGGTGGCTTCATGAAGGAAGAGACCTCCGCGTCTGCCAGTAGTGTCGCCTTTCGTACAACATCAAGCCATTCACAAATGAGGTACTGTGTGATGTTTCTCCTCTTGATGTGTCTAATGTATTATTGGGCCAACCATACTTGTGGAGGAAACATGTTGTGTATGAGTCTAGGCCTCGTGTTGTTATTATTACTTTGGGAAATAACTTGTACAGGATACCAGAGGTAGTACCTCCACCTGCCATCTCTTTGAATATTGCAAAACAATTCAATAATATTGTTTCCCAAACTAGGAAATTTATTTTCATTACCATTCGCCCACAAGGAAAGAAGAAGATTATGGCCACAACCTTGAAACAGGGCTCCGCTGCATGACAACAATAGATGGACAAAGGCATGGAGGAATACGAGGACATATTCTCCTCACCCACAGAGGTTCCTCTACACTGTCAGGTCAAGAACTCCATTGATCTAATGCTAGGCATACCACCGCCTGATATTTCCATACCTTATCTCACCACAAAGACAAAATCCACACATGTACTCTCTAAGGCTGATAAATACACCAAATTTATTGAACGCATCTAGCATGTCTGCCCGCGGGTCCATGACATCTTCAACAAATCCAATACCCAGTTCAGCAAAATTTGCCTCATCTCATGGAGGATCTCAATGAAATGGGGACCACTAATTCCTAAGGGGGGAGGAATGATCCAGGTGGATATTAGTGGCCACCCACCTATTCCATTTGGACCCGCACCATCGACTCTTTTAGTTTTTCACTTTCAGCACAACTTACTATTTTTAGCAGGTTTTCGTGTACTGAACTTCCAGAGCCGTTTTGGCGCCCTAATGATCCAAGTGGATATTGGTGGTCACCCACCTATTCCATTTTAACCCCCACCATCAGTTCTTTTATTTTTTCAGTTTTGGCACAACTTACTATTTTTAGTAGTTTTTCGGGTCTTGAACTTTCGAAGTCATTTTGAGGCCCTAAACGACGTTTTTTTGGGAAAATCAGGAGCAAAGTGGATCCATGGACCAATATTTCTCACACCAAAATTTGTACTCCTCGAATAGATATTTCTAAAGAGGTATTGTGCGTGTCAAACGAAGATCGTATGCCAAAGTTACGTCCCCGAGAAGTTGAAACATCACTTTACCCAAACAGGGCCCATAGTTTTGGCGCTTCATATCCTAGGGTTATGTTTTTGGATATTTAGAGTTTTCCATTGTTTCTCAATAATAAATAGGCCCTCAAGCCTCATTGTAACACAGTTCAGAGGCCTGTAGCCACCACATCTCTTCTCAGAGATACGCTACCAATGCCCTTGCTAGTTTATTTCCATTATGTCTGTAAGCATATTTTTGTTATTTGATATTAATGAAATGAAGTATTATTTCTACTACATCTCTGTGTTTATGTCTATTTCTATATTTTATTGCGTTCCTGCGTTAGTAATGGCCAGTATTCTAGAGAACCAAAGTGGCCCCCAAAAAACCAACACCTTTGTCCGCATATTCGTTCCAGCACCTGCGAACCATAGAGTTTTATAATGTGACCAGTGGTCCATCCTTAACCATGTTGTGTAGCCACAATGACCTCTCTGTCCCGCTCCATCAAATTATCTTGCAGGAAAAATAATCGATGGAGGAGAGTTTAGCTTGTAAGGTACTTAACTCTCTGTGTGCCATCTATAAGTGTGTCGAGCCATGTATGAACCTTATAAGTAATTCTATAGATGTAGAAGATGAAAATTAGCGCGACTTGTAGTCGCTCCCCCCATTCATTCCACCATTTTAGGCATTTCTCTATTGAGTAAAAAAGTATATTTGGAACATTTCGTTGTAGAATAGTGAATCTCCATACCTGAAGAGAAATGGGACATTCCAAGACTAGGTGTGTGTTTGTCTCCAGTGTATATTTACACAGAGCACATCTACCAGGACTGTGCATGCCTCTTTTTCAAAGGTTCTCCCATGTCAAAATTTTATTATGCCAAACTAACCAAGTATACAAAATAATTTTGAATGGCACATTATACTTCCAAATTTTAAAAAACCAACAGGTTTGTGTGAAAGAGTGTATGGAAGTCATACTGTACCTGTACATGTATCAACAACAACAATCGAGTTGTCCCGCATACACCCTTCCCAGGTGAGTTGATCACCATATTCTCTCTTGCAAAGCCCCGCTTGGCTCAGGGATAAGATATATAAATTCCATTCCTTGATAGAAATTCCAAATAAACCCATATCTTATGTAGTTCACCACATAGGGAAATGCCCACACCATACACGAATAATCTGCGCTAAGATAAAGAAGCCCCTGGCATATATGCCATGTAATGTGAGCTCAGATAGCTTATGACTCCGATCAACACCTAAGATGTTATCCATACCGATAATGATATTATTTCCCGTCCCAAAATCCCATGTAATCCATCGGAGAAACCATCTTTTGAGCTTGAGAAATCCATTCCATATGCATGATCCATTATTAATTCCAATACGAATGGATCTGATCTAGTCAACCACCACCTTGTGTCTCAGATATTTAGAAGATATAATATCTTTCCATACTCCCTCCCAGAATAGTTCTCTCCAGATAGATTTTATTATAAGAGCCCATCCAAAATATTTAATACTAAGCATTCCCCATTAGCGAAAATCCTTAGAGACAATGATTGTCTCCCATTGGATTAAATGATATTTGTGTCTAGAATCTGATCCTGCCTAGATGAAATGAGACATAATATTTTTTATTTTGTTAGACACATATGAAGGAAGAATATAAATATGTGCCCAATAAACCATGATTTGTTGTAGAAATTCTTGTTCCAAAATAAATATTCCACCTACAGATAAGCAACGATGAGCCCATATATATAGCTTCATGTGAAACTTTTCAAATAACCACTGCGAGTATGTAAATATATAATTTTTTGGCTTCAATCGAAAACCTAAATAACTAAAGCCACCATCCATGGTATGTGTGCACAAATGGAAAATTGTGGTAATATATTCAATATCCTCCTCAACACCATGAGAAAAAATAATCAAAGATTTTTCTTCATTAATCATCATACTTGAAGCTTCTCTGAATATTTGAATGATGTGGTAGAATTCTGTCCATTGTGCTCTGTCCACCATCCCATAGGAAAGAAAACCATCCACAAAGAAACTATGTGTGATATATGCCCAAGATCCAAACTTAATACCACTAAATACACCTGACAAGTGTGTTGCATTAATCTTATGGCCAAGATCATTCATCACCAATATAAAAAGAAGTGGCTAGAGTGAGCATCCCTATCATAGACATCTCCTAGATTTGAATACAATAGTCTTCACTAACACCAAATTTTGGACAGTGGAAACAAAACCCATGATCCATTCAACCATCTGGATTGATAGACCAATTTTATATAGAATGAGATGAAGGAGAGACCAATCCACACATTCATATGCCTTCTTTAAGTCAATTTTCATAACCAAAGCCTACAATTTCTTTGTGTGTATAATGTGTATGGCTTCTTGTGCTATAGACAGAACATCATGGATCAACCTGTTATGTAGAAATCCAATTTTTTCTCAAAATATCTAATTTGACAGAGTATCCTTAATCCGTGTAGCAATAATATTATAAATTAGCTTGTAACAAGTATTGCACAGTGAAATTGGTCGAAAGTCTAAGAAGGAGGAGGTATCAGTTACTTTCGAGATCAAAGAAATAAATTTATAGTTTATAGTAGTAATATGTGCTTCTTCCACCATGTCCCTAAGTTCCATACCGATCAAATAAAAAAATTGAAGAAATATATCAACCGTACAACCATTGGGTTGTGGGAATTTATCTTTTATGAAGGACCTAAGTAAACATAGAATTTCATCAGTGGAGACATAACAATACAAAGAATTATTTTTTTCGTCATTGAATTTCATCAAGAAATCTCTCGTGGCCTAGATATGTGCTTCAATATCCACTCCCATCCTAACTTGATAAAGGGTATCAAAATAATATACAACCTCTCGTTGAATCTCCTTAGTTGTCAATACCTTCATATCATACCTATCTAATATATGGAAAATAGAATTGATGTTTTTCTGGTGATTAAAAAATGTATGGAAGAAACGAGTGTTCTTGTCACTGTCCTGAAGCCATAAAGCTCTGATTTTCAACCTCCGTGTAATTTCTTGTATTTTTAGAGTTTTATGTCATCGTTGTTCTAGTTCCTTGAGGGATTCCCACATGGAGATTGGGGGGGGAGCCCAATTCCATGTTCTTCTGAATGTTTTACATCTCCACCATAATGTCATTAAGCTCTTTTCATAAATCCTTCTTCTTATTTCATTCCCAAATCATGACCTTGATTTTAATTATTTTTATTTTTTCCAACATATTTGTCATCAGATATGTTGAAATGACACCCCAAAGCAGGGCTTCTAATTTAATTTCCCCTTAATTAAATTAGAAGACAAATTCCAATTTCATCTCATAACAACTTGTATTAGTTAACTAAGTTAGAATGACTGAGTTAGCTTAGGAAATTCGAGTTGAGAGTCAGAGAGGATGCATGTAGTGTGATTCCATGATTTAAGGGGGTCTAGTTGCAGTTTAGCATGAGTTGTAATTAGTTAACTCAATTAATTGAGTTAAAATCAGTTTAACTAGTTCTAACTGAGTGACGAGATAGAGATAGGTCCAGTGAAATAAATCTAATTTAATTAACAATGAATGATTAATCAGTTAACTGATAATTCACTATAAATAGCTATTGCATGTCAGTTCTAAGGAAGTCTCAGTTGAGACAGAGGTTAAAGGGAAGATAACTATCCGTTGTATAATTAGAAAATTGTGCAATTCAGTTATAGAGTCAGTTGGAGACGTAGGGAGGATTGCACAATCAAGGCAAGGGATTTTTCTATTTAATAGGGATTTAATTCCTCAAGGAATGCATGAGAAAGGTAGGCTGAGCAGAGGTAAAGAATGGCTAAGAATTTGTCTGATTTTTCCTAGATCAGTGTGAGACAATTGGCACAATGTAGGAGTTCTCTTATGAGGGAAAGCATTGTATTGTTTCATGATCCTTGAATTTATAAAATATATAGATATCAGGGTTTTAGGCAGTGCGCTTTCCCCAGATACATCTTGTGTTATGCAATTGATTGTCTCTTTCTCTTAATTGTTTATGTGATTGTGTGACCGTGTTTTGTTTCCGCAAATTGTATAAGGGATTTAGTATCTTGTTTTAGTACATGATAAGATCAGATTGAATCTCTTGATTATATTTTCTACATGGTATAAGAGCACTTCACAATAAGAAGAGAAGAGCAGAGTTTTTTTTATTAGGTTCGAATTTGTTGATTTATTCTTTAGTATCTAGTGATAGATCAAGATGTCTTTCAATGGCTTGAGATTCGAATATGCACTCAAGGGAAATTAAAATTATATTGCATGGAAGGAAATGATGGAGGCACTGCTTGAGGAAAACATACTGAAGGATTTCATAGATGCTGATGTTCAGCAGCCTGCAACAGCATATGCTCAACTTCTTGATGCATGGAAGAATAATGTTGCAAACGTGAGAAGGATCTTGTTATAGGGAATTCGAGACCATATTGTCTCGATCCTCCATGGGAAGGCAGCTCCATATGCAATGTGGAAGGCCTTGACATGTTTGTATCAGAATAACAACGATCACAAGAATTTGGTGCTGAAATCCAAGCGTGCGAAGATAAAAATGGAAAAGGGTGACAAGATCCAGAAATACATGACCAAGTTCACTCAATGTTGAGATGAGATTGGAAATGTTGGGGTCACTGTTTCCATGGATGATTTAATGAGCCTATCCCTTCTAGGCCTTACCAAGATTTGGCATAACTATCAGGACTCTGTTAATGGGAGGAAGAAGTTGCCAGATTGGGAGCGACTTTGGTTCGATTTGGCACAAGAAGAAATTTGGCGGAGCACCAGAGATGGATCCTCATCAAAGACTGATGATGGGGAAAATTGTACCTTGGTTGGAAAAGTGAAGAAATGAAAAGGGAACTCATCCCATTCCAAATCCAAGACTGGAAAGGCAGGCAAGAAGCGAGACTTTTCAAAGGTGAAATGTTTCAACTGTTATGAGCATGGACACTATGCCACAAATTTTCCATAAAATAAGAACAACAAGAAGGCCTTAGAAGGAGTAGCAGGTGAAGCATTGGCTTCAAAATTTGAGTTGGACTTCACCCTCATCGCATGCATGGTTTCATCGGTTTTGGGATCTATGTGGTACTTGGATAGTGGAGCCTCATTTCACATGACCAACAATAAAGAATTCTTCAACAGCTTCGAGGAGAAGGATCTCTATATGCACATCAAGATGGGTGATGATGGGATGTATAACACTACTAGTATTGGTACAGTTACTTTCTAGAGAGAGTCAGGTAAACCCCTCATACTAAAATATGTCATGCATGTACTTGGTTTAAGGAAGAAATAGGTTTCTATTGCTATCTTGGAATATTGTGGATATGATGTGGTTTTCAATGAAGGAAAGTCATTCCTTTGTCACAAGGTCACGTGACAGATGAAAAATATTGGCGATCAGGTGCAAAACCTGTATAAAATTGATGTGGATGACTGCGCAACATTGAGAAGTAAAGCATAGAAGGTGGTGAGCTGAGGCATCGGTGACTTATGGCACAAGATACTTTTCCATATACACCATAGTGCTTTGAGGATCATGCATTAGATTTCTACAGGGCTTCTGATCAGGTGCTCAGTGTTAAAGCTCAAAAATGAAAGTGCTCAAAATCAAATGGAAACTAAACAACAACGAAGAAATCATCTCCAAGAATCTGACACAATTCGTTTCGTCGAAAGAAGAACCCAGATGAGGAAGATAGAACCTACTATTTGTTTTCCTAAATAGCTAAAATAATTGTGGAACATGATAGAATGGTGACATGGCATCCTAGTGAATAGAAAACGGATATTCTAGGAATATTCTGTCATTTTTTCCCATTGACACTGTGACAAGTGTCACTGCAGGATCCACCGGTCAAGTTTGGAAGGTGGATTTTTTTTATTTATGCTAAGGTCGGATTCGAATTTTTTTTAAAGGTTGGGGATAGTCCAACCAAAGGTGGACACGTGGTACAGCCAGGGGCCGCCATGTGCCCTGTCCGGTGGACCAATATTAAGGCTTCATTGTTATATGGTCGAATTTATTTTTTATTATATGGTGGGCATCCATACATTATGGTTCTGAAATATCAATGGTCGAATTTTTTTTATATTCAAAGGCCAGGTTCAAAGTCTGAATTACATACATATACCATAGTCTGAATATATTATTTACAAAGGTTGGGTTATAATTTTTATGGAGAAAAATATATGTTGGCAGAAGGGCAGAGGTCAGGGCTCGACCCCGCGACCTCCCCCATACTACGCTCCCATCTTACCATTGGACCACTACAATAGTTCTTAACTATAGTGGACTGTGAATTATATTTCAATTTGAATGTGATGACCGACGGGGGTAAGGACGGGGCTAGCCCCATCACCACATGACCACAACGAAAGACCAAGAGAAAATTTTAAACATAATACGCAGGGTTAGTGTTAATATAGGTTTATTTAAACCCTTAATCTATTATTAATACACTAATCCTTTTTTTAATTCAGGTTTATGCCAGAACACACTTTTAATGCTAATTCACACTTATCCATAAGATAATCCTGCTTTACCTTAATAAAATCTGAGTTTAAAATGGCAGAGAATTTGGTGGAGCCCCAAAATTTGGCTCCAACTCCAAATTTGGCGGCCCTAACTGGATTTATCTCTAGATTTAGTGGAGATTTCCTAGGCCAAACTGTTTTGGCCATAACTTTTGCAAAATTCGAACAAATTTGGAGCAGGAAGAGTCATTTCTAAATGATTTTGACATTCTGAACACATTTAAGTAGGTTTTAGGAGCAGTAAATGAATGTAAACAACACTTTTCTCACATTTGAGCTAATATAGAGGCCCATTCCATGGAAGCTGGACCAAGGAGATGTAGCCCAAGAGGGGTGAAATCCTTCATAAAAACACTATGTTAATGGATCATCGTGATGGTTTTCTATACACGTTATTTCTGTTGTTCAACATTTGTTTTTAATGATTTTATGCTCATGAATTTAACATAAAATTTAGTACATTTACTTGTTGTAACACTTACAAACACCATGGAAACCTATGCACATAAAATAAGTGATCAACAATTTAATTATAAATATGAAGATGAAATTAGCACAACAAAACTAACAATTAGATTTAGATCAACGTGGTATCAGATCCAAGTTGAAAGGTTTCAAAGGTTATTTGCTTGATCTACTTGATTTTTGTGCAAGTAGGTTTTAATGGTTGCAAATTTGTGATGCATACAAGGTTGAAGTTGTAGAGAGGATAAGGGAAACTATTGGGTGTGAGTCCTAAGGTTAGGAATAGAAGAAGGAGAGCCACAAGGGCACCATCTCCACCCAAATTTCCCCTCACAGCTGCACTTGAAGCACCTCAAGTTTTATCTATAGTTGAGATTGAGGAGGTACAAGTTGCACCAGAAGTTGAGATTGAAGAGGTACAAGTTGCCCCAGAAGTTGATCTTGAATCCATAGCCATCATGTCAGGTTTTGGAGAGAGTGATTTCAAAAGAGGAAGCATAGAATAAGGACTTCTATGAAATGACTGAAAGAGTTAGGATCCTCTTTGAAGAGAGGGACACTAGGATGGTTGGAGAGAATTATAAGTCTCCACATGGGGAGGGAACCTCAGAAGGCAAGGAGGATGAAGAGAATGATTCAAAGGGTAGTGGAAGAAATCCTCCTCCATCTCCACCATCTTCATCATCATCCACATCCTCTCCATCAGCATAATCTTCCACTTCCACCACAAAAACCACCCATGCTCACTCAAAAACCACAAAAGGAAAACTCCCTTACTCAAACTCGATGTCAAATTTGAGCTTCCAATGTATAATGACAAGATAAATGTAGAGATGTTGGACAATTGGATTCATCAATTGGAGGTTTATTTTATAATTTATAACCTTCAAGAGGGTGACATAAATACTCAATTGGCTTCCTTGAGGATGGAAGGATCAACATTTGTATGGTGGGAAGCAAGGACTCAAGAATAGATTAAAAACTATGGTAAGATATCAATGTCTTGGTTAAGTTTTATTTCTGCCATTAAAAGGAAATTTTATCCTCTAGCTTACATGCAAAAAGCCATTATGGACTGGAAACATGTTAGATAATTGAAAGGGAAAAGTGTGCAAGATTATCCTCATGAAAATAGGAGAAGAGCTCTTATTTTGGGTATTAATTTGTATTCTCAAGAAACTTTGTTAAAGTATATTGGGGGTTTGAATAGTTACCTTAGACACACTATCCTCATGTTCAATCCCACAAACTTAGATGAGGCTTGTGTTCAAGACACACATTTAGAAGAAAGAGGGAAATAAAATATAGATGAGAAAAGTGATAGTGAGGGTTAAAGGAAAGGGCACATTTTATGGAAGAGGAAAGAGAAATAGCTATGTCAAAAGAGAGAAAGATAAACTCACATGTAAAAATTGTTTGAAGAATGGACATGATGAAGACAATTGTTGGAAAATTCATCCAAAGTGGAAGCCAAACAAACTGAAAGCCAAAGAAATGGGGAAAATTGTTGCTATCATTGAACATGACTTAGGATCAGATTCAGGAGATGAAACAAAGATTACAGCCATGGGTTTGAAAGGTAAGAACATAGGAAGCACTAGTTCTTCAAATTTTTCCAATGTCACTCAAAAAGAAGATACAAGAATTGAACTCTTTCATATTAGATTCATTTCTAAACATACCAAGATAGACACACTTTTTGATAGTGGGTGTCAAGCTAATTTTATTTACGAAGACTTAGTTAAGAAAATAAACCTTGAAACTATTAGACATCCAGGACCTTATCCTTTAGGGTGTATATGCAAGAATGAAACCTTGCAGGTAACAACGAAGTGCATACTAAGATTCACCATTAATTCAAGCTTTATTGATGAAGTTGAACTTGATGTGGTGTCGCTTGAGATATCAGGTATTATTTTAGGAATTCCATATCTTTATGAAAGTAAAGGAATATTTCATCACTATGGGAATAAGGATCACTTGTTTGAAGATGGAATTGAGTACATAGTTAGAGCACATAAGAAGAAGACAATTTTGTCTCTTATACATGCAGGAGAAATGAAGAGAATAGTGAATGCAAGTTGAAGTTTGACATTGTTAATGATCAAACATAGAGATGTTTTGAATCAGCTCTTTCAAAAAGATGCATGAAATGAACAAGTTGATTTCATTGAAGTTGCTTATTCTTGTAATGACGTGTTTCAGGACTCAAACATGTTTCCTTTGAAAGGAGGTAAACAATATGTGACATATTTGTAGTAGTCAACATCAGTGTTGAGTAGTGTTAGAAACAGGATGTCGGTGCAAGAGAGTGCAAAGGTCAAAGAGAAAGCGCCAACGCAATTTGACAAAGAAGGCATGGGTTACACAAGTTATTTTTTTGGTTTCCAAAGGGTACATGGAAATGGTGAAGATAATTGGTCAATATTCGATGCAAGTACAAAGCAAGATCAGCTAAGAATTGCCATGACGACAGTGTGCAAGGTGAGACAGTTTTTAAGTTTCCTTTGATTGATTACCAAGGTAGGAACAAGTTTGTTTCTACAAGGACAACTTGAGACTCTAAAATTTTAGGGAAATTGAAATTTTCAGCATGACGGTACCTACAACAGCACGAGAGGGTCGTAAGATTCAAGGAAAAAGCTTAGTTTTTATGAAAAGCTCCAATTGATGAAAATGGGAAAATTTAAGTGGATTGAGACTAGAAGGGTGAGGGGACTGTACCCTCATCCACATGATCAGTAATAAAAAATATTTTAGGGTCCAAAAGGCTACTAGTGGGGAGGAATGATCAGGTGCTCAGTGTTAAAGATAAAAAATGAAAGTGCTCAAAATCGAATGGAGGTTGAATGACAGTGAAGAGCTCGTTGCCAGGAATCCGACACAATTCGTTTCGTTGAAAACATAGTTCGGATGAGGAAGATAGAGCATGTTGTGCATTTTCCTAAACAGCTAAAAAAATTGCAGAACATGACAGAATGGTGACATGGTAGCCCAATCGACAAAAAAGGGATATTCTGGAAATATTCTGTCATTTTTGCCTTAATGACACTATGACAAGTGTCACTGAAGGATTCACCAGCCATGTTTTGTTGGAAAGGGGTCCCCTAGTTGCATTATATATATATATATATATATATATATATATATATATATATATATTGTAGTAATTAGTCTAACGCAGGGGATTTGGGGTAGGTCAAAGCCCCCAATGTATTGTAATGGGTCAAAGGGTAGACCTAGAGTCCACAAACCATGGTTTGGGGACCACAGGATAGCACAGCCTGTGATGATACAAATAGATAGATAGTTTGAGTCCAAGAAGTAAGATAGATGCTAACTATGAACTATTGAGATCTGTTTTGGGTAGTATTGGGTAAGGAATCCCACTGGCTGTGTGCACGGATATCCTCAGTCCTGGTGTGTGTAGACCCTGCTCGCTGTGTGCACGGGCTAAGACTTTGGTTTGTAACTTGGTTTTGGATGTTAATGAATGTGGAATCTATTGAAGTATCTCTATGTTACCTGAACTAGTTGCGTTTACTATTGAATTACCTCTGTGTTATCTGAATTAGCTGCAATTGTGTCTGTGTTATTTGAATTAGTTGTGATTGTGTTATTATGTGACGATAATTACTGATGTGCACGTGGATGTGAAGGTTTTGCTAAGATCTTCTTAATAATAGTAGATTTGTTTATTTTTACATGTTTTTTATACTGTTAAGGGATCAGTAATAAGATTGCTTCTGTGTGAACCTGATAGATCTCAATAGGACTGCCTTAATTACCCGCTTTCTCCCAGGGTTTGGAAACCTGGTTCCAACACCCACCCATACTACTTCGGGTGAGACCTTGGCCTGCGAAAGTAGGTCATTGTCGAAAGGGCTAGTAGTATAGGGGTTTGTTGGCAAACCTTAAATCCAAACCTGGGTTAGGACCCCTTAAGCCAACAAATGGTTCCATTGTCGCGACCGGGAGCATTTTGAGAGAGAGATCGGGTAATTTCATGAGGTCATTGGCGACCTGAGAAATTGGATCCCAAAGACCAGTTCAAAAACCTGTTTCAGGAATTTCCCATAAAAGAGAATCGCAGCACAAAGCTAATAGCTGAAAAGTGGAAGAACAAATATATTTTCATAGAAGTATATGAATTTTTCTTTGTAACTTTTGCGCACGAGTTACAGGAGTGGCTAGCAAGGCTAGTATAATTCCAGACGTGTTGGAAGGACGATCAGGTTACACAGTGGATTCCAGAATCGATTTAACAATTGGAGAAGGCTGACAACAAAATCACCTGGACCGTAGATCCCTGGGTGGATAGTGTGCTAGGAGGATTTGTAACAGAATTTGTAGTTGATTAGTTCGTATCCTACTCTGAAGCAGAGTGGAGGTTCTTCAAAGGATTCAGAGGTAAGTTCTTGCGAACATTGCCGCTACTAATTAAAATTTATTGTGAGAAAAAAGAATTTTGTGAAGCCACATTGAATGAATGACCTCCGATCAGGGTGAGAGTACAACACGAAGTGGTAAGTACTATAGATTAAATCAAGAAGGGGATAGATCCATCTACAGCCCCTTAAGAGATCCATCTGTGCATGCAGGAACTAGTCCTCCAGCTACACCATCGTCGAATTAGCGTAAGGGAAAGAACTCCCCTACCCCTCCGCGACTACCAGAAGAAGATATGGCCACACACATGAAGCTGCCCACCTTCAAGGATGTGGGGGATGAAGACATGGACTGATTTTGGTTCGTATTGGAATCAGTATGGACTACACAAAATATTTCTAGCGATGTTGTAAAAAGGGTACATCTATCCCTAGCCTTTGAGGAAGGGCCATGGATTGGTTCATGGGGTATATGGGCCAGCATGCAGATCCATCAATAGAAGAAATTAAGGATGCTTTAAAACAACAGTTTCAAAAGCCTAAGTCCTACGCTCAACTGGTGGTTGACTTGAAATACTTTAAACAGGGACCCACTGAGTCTGTATGGGAGGCTGATCAGTAGCTAAAGAAGGTTATCAATGATGGGGAATTTAAGTATGAATATAGAAAACACAAGGAATGTTTCATTGCCATGCTATTACCTCACCTGCGCGGGCCTATGTGTCAGCAAGTGATTGATACACAAGAGAAAGCCTTGGATATTGCCATGAAGCTAGAAGTTATGCCAAGAGACGATGCCCAGTTTGGTGTATAGCAGATCTAGGGACAGCTGGAAGAAATGCACCTCGAAATCTAGAATTTGCGAAAGGAGCAAGGAAAAGAAGTTATTTGAGACGTTTGGTGCATAAGATCTTGGGTGTCAGGCCACACCAAGGATCAGTGCCCTCTATTAGCCCCCTAATTTTCTCTCTTTTTACCATTTTCCCCTTCCTAAATCATAACCATTTACCTCTGTTTCACCTCCTTTATACACCCTCATCTTGTACCAGTCCGAGCACAGTGAGATATTTCGTATAAACCTTTATTATTCATATTTTAATTCAATTTAGCATTAAGTAAATATTTATCACATGATTTCTTACTTTTAAATCACTTTTGTAACTTACCAATATCTCCAATGGTTATTTGATAGTTAGAGTGCTTAACGTGACTGCTGATCTTAGTGCAGGATTGGATCTTGCACCATTGCCAGCACAATAGATCTTCATGGCAGATACGAACCTCCTCGATCACCACCTCATCTTGATCCATTTCAGCCACGACAACGAATGATTCAAAGGCAGCCAAGACCAATCCGTGAAGGGCGAAAGATGGTTAGCTACGGCCAGTTTTGCAAAACCATCTTATCTTGAAGGCCGAAACTAAATTCTGCATTTTGTTATGAATCAGTTGAACGATCTGTTTTGGCCTTTAGCCAATAGATCTATATAATATAAAGTGTAAATAGGACGTAGAGGAGAAGAATTTTTTAGAGAAGAGTTTTAGAGCGAAGTTGATAGGCGGTAACCGGTTGTTTTGTTATTTCCCGAATATGGGCTGGACATTGTATTAACGCATGTATTCACCTCAATGAATTAATAAAAGGTTTTTCTGCCTCATGTTTCAGAAATTATGTTTTTGTTTTTAAGCTGATGAATCAATTAATTTACTGAGCAGTGTTTTAATTTAAAAAGGAAATGCGCTGGTTGGCTAGGGCCCAGCCAACCCAGCACGTTTACCCCAATTTCTGTTTCTTGTAATTTGTGTTTCTATTATTAAAGTGTGATTTAAATTTAAACACATGTATTCCTATCTGAGTGAAAACGGATCCGTCGTGTGAAGTAGATACACTTTCTTTCCCTTCAATTTACTTTCCTGCACTTGATTGCAGCTTGGCTTTCGTCCACCTGGTACAAGTAGGAGAAACGAACCTGCATCAGTGCACGTTGGTGTGATATTTCGTTTTCCTGCAATTCTGTTTAATTGGTTTTCTGCCTGATCCAAGCAGGAGAAGTGAACCTACAGCAATGCATGTTGGTGTGATGCAACAAGTTTCTTAGTCTACTTTCCACAATTTCCTTTCTTTCTTTAAATGTTTATGACAGGATAAATGATTGTTTCTTTATTTTTGTATTTTGCTAAGATCATAAACATTCAATTTTATGTGTGCGATTTGATTCGATAGTAAACTAGCACTTGCAAATTGAACACTTGTTTTAAGGATTAAAAGCTAAGTGCAGGAAGCTCTGATCCGGTGCAAGAACTAGTTTCTTGCCACAAGATCTGAGTGCTCTGAACCTTGAAAAGCTCGAGCCCTTGCATGAAGTAAAAAAATCCTTCAGCAAAGACACTATTTATACCTTCTACATAAATCTCTGATCCTGCACTAGTGCACGACAGATTAATGCAAGAATGAAATCTCTAATGAAGCAGGTTTAAGGGCCCATCTAACGAGACTGCTAAAGTGTGTCTGCTAAGGGAAAACACACACTCAATGGATTAAACAACCACTAGTTGGAGTAATTGCCTTTTATCTTTAATTCTCTCTTGCAAATGCATACTTCCTCATTCCAGTCTTAGATTATTTTTTGGTTCAAGTTGCCTTCTTCTCTTTTGATTTGATTCTGCAATCTTTCCTTTAAATAAAGTAGGGATTTACATTAGAAATATTCATACCATCTCTGGCATTGCCTATGCTTCGTCTCTAAGTTTACGAATCCCCCGGGTTGATAAATTAAGTGTTGAGGAGTTTTCTTAAGTGTAATTCCTGCACCCAACATTTTGGCGCCATTGTCGGGGAGGCGATTTGATTTGGTAAGAATTTTCTAATTATACAATAGAGGTAATTTTTCTTTATTTTTGTAGTGTTGTTTATTTGAAGGAATTTTACTGGTGTTAATTGATTTCTGACAGAATTTTTTAGAAGTTGTCTGTTATTTTTTAATTTCTTTTTTCCTTTTTGAAATGAATGCCTAAGAAAGGTAAGGGTTCGAAGCCCACTAAGGGCCGAAATAATTCTGAAAAAAAATTCATATTGGGTCTCCTTCTGTAAGCAGGAAGCCCAATCAAATTCAAACCCATCACGCAGGAACAATCCACCTGGATTCTGGTGATAACAGCTCAGGTGTGGATTAGCCTGTGGAGAGCGGTACAAGTAAAATGGGAACAATGGTGGACCAAGAAGATCATTTGGAAGGGACTGGTGACAACCAGGTAAGTGAAGAACAATCCACTTTTGTGTTTCTAATTGTGGATCCTGATACTGTGGCACACATGAATAATATTCCACCATCATCTCTCCCTCATTTCCATGGTAAAGTTCATGAAGATCCTGAATCTTTTCTATTTGAGTTTGATATTCTGTGTAGAAGTTATGATTATGCAACTGATGCTCAGAAGTTAAGATTATTTCCTGTTACCCTCAAGGACTCAGCTCTACGCTGATTTATGGGGTTAGGAGGAAACACTATAACCTCTTGGGATCAGATGAAGAGATTGTTTTTATCTAAATATCAAGAATATTGCAAAACTCGAGACATGCAAGATTAAATTTTTACAATCATACAAGATGATGATGAAATTCTTGAAGATTATCTAAAAAGATTTTTGTATATTTTACAGAGGTCAAAACTTAAGCTTGATCCCAACACTATTAGAACCTTGTTCTTAAGATGACTTACTGATAATGCTAGAAATAATTTGAATCTGTTAGGACAAGTTGATATTTCTCAGCAAAATTTTGATCAAATTTGTGAATTATGCAGGAAAATTTCAAAAAACCAGTATAGATCCGTTAGAGGAACTCGAAACAGAAATAGAAAAACTGAATCTACTGATGCTATGATTATTGGACTAGAAAATAAAATGGAAAACATGAAAATTGATATAATGAACACTGTTACAAAACAATTAGACTCCTTAAAATTTCAGCAGAAACTCATGAAGGAACAAGAGTCATTATGTATTTTCTGTCCTAAATGTAGAGACAAGCATCCTCCTAAAGAGTGTCCTCTTAATTTGAAAGAAACTAATAAGTGTGTTATTTGTGCAAAAGACCATATCAAAAAAAAATGTCCCTCTATTCCAGGACTTAAAGCTGTATTTATAGGGGGACAGCCTGAAGCTGAATACTTGAATGCTATAGGAGCAAGAAGGAATTGGCCTCAGGTAGGTATAGGTATGGCTTCTGAATTTTCTCCATACTATTTTGGTTATAATTCACATGCATATTCTTATCCTAACTCTCATTAGCAGTGGCAGTATGGGAATCAATATTAGCATGGGCAACCTTCTCAACCATGGAAACAAGGTTGGAGAGGGCCAACTCATTCTCCATATTCCTACTAGCCACCTATGTAGTCATATCCATCTACACATGCACCTTATTCAATGCATCAACTTCTGAGTCAGTCCACTCCACCATTGCCTTTACCTCCACCCTTTCGACCTCCTCAGTTTCCTGCTCAACCTATGCCCAATCCTAATAATAATAAATTAGTGAAAATTATCTATGTAACAAACCCACCTTTATCATTCGAATACCAATCTATTCCAGTTTGGGTTCATGATATTCAATTAAGATCGGGAAGGACTGTAACATCAGAAAATCAGAAGCAGCCTATGGTGATCTTTGAAGAGAAAGGAGAAGAGGAAAGTCTCAACCATTCTCTAAAAGTTGTCAATAAGTAGCCCTTACCCTCTGAATCCTTGCCATCTTCTTCCAACCAACCTCCCTTCCCAGAGAGGCTAGTAGTGGAAAGGAGTCAGCCTATTTTTGAGATTAGTTTAGCATCTGAGCTTTAGAATATTTTTATTAAGATATATTTGCATCAAGCCATCAAAGAGATCCACATTTGTACCAATATTATTAAAGAACTCTGTCTCAATAAACCCGAGAGGAATAGATTAGAACCCCAAACCATTCAATTTGTTGGTAGGGCAGCAGAGTTGATGATGGGATGTGTGTCTATGGAAAAATATACTGATCCTGGAAACCCTGTTGTCTCATTTCAGATTGGTAATGTCCTTGTCTCTAATTTTCTTATAGACATGGGGGCAGCCATTAATGTCATGAATAAGAAAACCATGGATCAACTTCGGTTATCTCATATTCGCCCTACTCCCACTGTGCTTGAATTAGCAGATAGATCTAAAATTAAGCCAGAAGGAGTATTGGATGATGTGATCATCTCATTAGATTCCTGGGAATATCCTACTGATTTAATTGTGCTTGAGAAAAAGAACCCAGTAGGGGGACATCCCTTGATCTTGGGTCGACCATGGCTTGCTACAGTCGTTGCATATATTAGATGTTGTTCCGGTGATATGTATATTTCACATGGATATTCTAGGAAGAAAGTTACCTTATACCCCCCTGCCAGATCCATTAAGGACCTTTGAGATACTTTATGGTTGGATCAAAGAAGTGACGAGGAGACTCAGTATATTTCCCTTATCCATCATTATACTGGGTCCTCACAAGAAGATGAGATTCAAGATTTTCTGAATAATCTAGACACTATGCCTAATTTTGAGCCTTTGAACCAAATTTTCAGCCTATATTTTCAAGAAAATCATGATTCTCATTCTTCTGTACCACTGAATTTGACCACTCCCTTGAGTACTCCTGAGCCTGATACCACTCTTGTTGAGATTAGCCTTGGCAAGTCCTTGCATATTAGTTCAGATTTGGACTCATCTCAACAAGAGCAACTTGTGAATTTGTTGCAAAACCATCTTAGTGCCTTTGCTTGGGGCTATGAAGATATGAAGGGTATCCCTCCTGAAACTTGTGCACATCATATCTATATTCAGGAAGGAACCCAACCTGTCTGACAACCCCAAAGGCGAATGAATCCATATCTAAGAGATATTGTGAAGGAAGAAGTACATAAACTCTTAGATGTCGATTTTATCTATCCTATTTACGACAGTTAGTGGGTCTCTCCATTAGTGCTAGTACTTAATAAATATGGAAGATGGCATATTTGTATTGATTATCAAGAATTGAATAAAGCCACTCTTATAGATTACTTCACTCTCCCTTTCATTGACCAAGTGCTTGATACCCTTGCAGGAAAGAAATATTTCTCCTTTTTGGATGGCTTCAGTGGTTATAACCAGACACATATTGCACCCGAAGACCAGGATAGAACTACTTTTACATGTCCATGGGGGACATTTTCTTATAAAGTGCTTCCCTTTGGTTTATGTAATGCCCCGGCTACCTTTCAAAGGGCAGTCCTGGCCATTTTTGCTAATCTAGAATTTGTAGAAATTTACATGGATGACTTTTCTGTGTTTGGTGATTCTTTTCAGGAAGCTCTCAAAAATCTAGAGAAAGTACTTCTTCGTTGTCTAGAATCCCATCTCACTTTGAGTGACAATAAATGTAGATTAATGTGCAAAGAGGGAGTGGTGCTTGGCAATTTTATTTCTGATAAAGGTATCCAGGTTGATCTGGTAAAGATTGAAATCATTTTTCATCTTCCTGCACCCAAAACTCAAAGGGAAGTAAGAGGTTTTTTAGGAAATGTTGGTTACTATAGAATATTCATTGAAAATTTTTCAAAGATAGTTGCTCCACTTTTCCAACTTCTAGCTAAGGATAGTGAATTTTCCTGGTCCACGGCTTGCCAACAATCTTTTGAAACATTGAAGGAAAAGTTGGTACAAGCACCAGTTTTGCGAGGTCCAAACTGGTCCCTGCCTTTTCACATTTCCTCTGATGCTTCATATTTGGCTATTGGGGCAGCTTTAGGACAAGAGGAAAATAAGAAATCCTATGATATTTATTATATTAGTAAGAATTTTTCTTCCACTGAATTGAATTATACAGTTACAAAGAAAGAGTTTTTAGCTGTGATTTTTGCAATTAATAGGTTCAGGCACTATATTACAGGATATGAAGTATTTGTACATACTGATCATTCCACGATTAAATATTTGATGAAAAAACCATTGACAAGCAGTAGAGTGACTAGGTGGTTACTATTGTTGCATGAGTTTAATGTTACTATTGTTGATAGACCAGGGAAATCTAATGTTGTAGCAGATTTTCTTTCTAGATTAGATAATCCTGGTGAAGCAACTCTTGTTAATGATGATTTTCCAGATGAACATATTTTTTCTATGTCTACAGATTCTCCATGGTTTGTTGACATTTCTAATTACTTGGTTACTGGAAAAACACCACCCCACTTGTCCACTCGCGAAAAGCAGAATATTATTCAGAAAAGTGCTGCATATTCCTGGATTCAAGGAGATCTCTTTTACACTAGTTCAGATCTGATTATCCGTAGATGTGTAAGAGAGGAGGAAGTGTTTGACATATTGAAATCTGCTCATGATGAACCTTGTGGAGGCCACTTCACTGATAAGAGGACTGAATATAAAGTATTACGTGTTGATTACTTTTGGCCTTCCTTGTTTAAAGTTCCAAACAGTATGTCAGGCGATGTGATAGTTGTCAACGAATGGGCCAGCCTAATCAAACCAATGAAATTCCTTTATGCCCCCAAGTTATGATTGAACCATTTGAAAAATGGGCTATTGATTTTATAGGGCCAATAAATCCAACATCCTTAAGTAAAAAGCATATTTTGGTTTGTATATATTTCGTTACAAAATGGGTAGAAGCTAAAGTTGTTTCTTTTGCTACAGAAAAAGTTGTTGTTGATTTTATTTTTACTAAAATCTTTACTAGATTTGGTGTGCCTAGATAAATTGTTTCTGACAATGGTCCGCAATTTATTTCTAATCTGGTACAGGGTGTGATGGAGCAATACAAGATCCGGCACAGGAAATCCATGTTGTATCACCTGCAAGAAAATGGCCAGGTGGAATCTACAAACAAAGTGATCGAGTCCATTCTTACAAAGACAGTCAATATGCATCAGAAAGATTGGGCTAAAAGATTACCAGAAGCTCTGTGGGCATATAGAACCACTTGGAGAAATAGCACGGGACATACACCATATGAGCTGATATATGGAAAACAGGTTCTGTTACCAATTTAATTCCAAATCAAAACCTTTAGAACTGTAGTTAAGTTAGGACTAGATCTCTCTGAGGCACAACAATAATGTCTTCTCCAATTAAATGAGCTAGATCAATTTTGTAGAGATGTTGTTCAGCAAAACATCGTAATTCAGTAGCAATGAAAAAGGTGGCATGACAAGTCTATTCAGAAAAAGCAGTTCCAACCAGGTGATTGGGTACTCCTTTATGATTCTAGATTTAAAATTTTTAAAGGGAAGTTCCATACACATTGGATGGGACCTTATGAAGTGATCCGAGTATTCGAGAATGGAGCAGTAGAAGTCAAAACTATTGATGGACAAAATTTAGTATTCTTGGTAAATGGACATAGATTAGAAAAGTATTTTCAGCCACTTGCCAAGAAATATTTTACACAGCAAGTCCAATATAAATTCGGGACGGTAGTGGTAAATGGTAATACCAACCTTTTGAAAACATGAATTCTTCTTCTTCTCAAAGAAAAATAAATAAATTTAATAAAAAAGTAAAGAAAAAATATTTTCCTGTAATTCTGAAAATAAATTCGCTGACATGATTGCAGAAGGTCAACTTGAAAATCAGCTTGCTGGCAGGAAGATCAAAAATTTCTAATAAACAGAGAATGTTGCTTGATCTTTAGATATTCTAGCGACCACCGAGTAAAATCAGGTTCAGCAGGACCAACCTTTATACATTGGGGTAATTAGCATGGATATTTTTATTCAAGTAACACTTAATTATCGCTGCAGTTATTTTTCTTCATATCCCATTTCTTAATATTCCCTTAGTTTTCTTCTTTAAATCCTAGAATGATTAACCTTCCCACATTCTTCTGAATTTACCCTACCCGCTTCGTAAAAATCCCACTTTACCCTTGAATTTTTTCCCTATCCCACTTCTATTTATCCCCTCTTTGGTACTATTCCTGGAATCCTTGTAACAAAATTCATTCCCATTCTGAAATTTTCCCCTTTCCCACTTCTTTTTTCCCTCATGAATTCATTGCAGGATCTCATACACAAAGAGCAAAAAGATGCCCTGAAGCATCAAGAAAGGGCGAAACAAATTTCCAGTATCAGTCGAGGAAGCCATGTTAGAAGTCCAGCATATATTTTACTTAAATTCCCTGTTCTTTTTTCAGACAGTATGCTTGCACTAGTGCAAGCATATCGTCCTATATAATAATACAAGTAGAATGATACCAACAGAACAACATAGTAAGCAGTGTAAATAGATCGGTGCAAGCATGCACCTTGATAGAAACAGAGTACAATTTTTTCTTTTCATGAGCATGTGTCATAGGAAGTGGTCATCATAAAATTTTACAAGAAGCCTTTTTCATTTATTTAAGGAGTACTTGTGCTATCATATTAACTAAGAGAAAATTATTTAAAGTACAAAGTGCTTTTAGTTAAGAATCATGATCATTTTTTTTAATAAAAGCTAAAGCTTTTTGTATTATGAAGGAGTGCGGAAATATTTAACCATTGCTTGGATATAATTATCCTTTCTGCCATGATACTAATCGTCCTTCACTTATAATGATTACCTCACTTAGCCGTTAAAAACGCCATCGTAAGTACCAATCCCGCACGATTCTAAACATGTCGTGCCCCCATGACTATTTTGGTGGGATGAATCAGTGATAAGACAGAAGGGATGGTGGACGGTTGGATCCCTATCTATAAAGAGCCAAATTTTCTAGTATTGCATGAAATTTTTTTACTGTTCATAACTGTTAAGCAGAGATGTCGCCTGTTAGATGTGACCCTTCGTCCCTCAGTGAGGTAGATCAGACCACCGAGTTTCGCAATAGTCTTGCACTATTGCGAGACTCAAGCTTTCTTCATTTTTTGCATAAATTTGACGAGCACAGTAGTGAAGTGGCCCTACAGTTTGCAAAGAGTTTTATAAACGACCGTGTAAAGATTGGGCCCCTGAAATTTAAAGTCACGGAAAAATCGATAGCAGCAGTGATGAGCTTCCAAAACACTGGTGTGAAGTACTTCAAAAATCAAAAGATCGAGAGGAAGTGCTGGCAGCATTTCGTTGTTGATAAGGACATGAAGGTAGACTAGAAGAAAGGAGTTCTGCACAATGCCCTGCTGGGATAGTGGCGTGACATCCTTTTCATCCTCCAGAAATTCGTGACTTGTGAGGGAAGGTACTCCCTCACCTTTTTGTATCATTTCAGGATGCTGCAACACTTCGAACTAGGCTGGCATGTCCGGTGAAGGATGGATTTCACTTATTTTTTGCTTAAGAGTTTAGAAAATATGGCCAAGAGTGTGCAGGGCGCACAGGCAGATCAAGCTGACAAGAAATTATATCACCACGGCCTAACCAAAATCTTGGTCCAAAAACAATTGGAAATTAAGGGCATGACCTGGAAGGAGTTGTTGAAGTAGCTAGATAAAAATCCCTCTGAAGGAAAGAAGATAGTTTCTGAAAAGAAAACAGAGACCCTCGCTAGCACAAGCAAGGGTCCAAGTGTAAAGAGAAGTCCTTCTTGCACCAGTGCAAGAAGGAAACGACCCAGGAAATCAACAGAAGAAAAGGGCCCATCTCCAAAGAAACAGAAGACGGAGGGTACACCTGTTGAATAAACTCCTTCGATGCCACCAGTGCATGAATGGACCCCCAAAGAAGACGATTTGCTATCAGTCCTTGCGAATGCAACAAATCTGTGGAAGTTGAAGATGACACTCTGTTGGCCGATTTTATTAAGGCCCAGAAAAAGAATGAAGAACCTGGTGTAGAACCACAGTCCCCACAGAACATTGAATCTCCTCCTACACTAGTGCAAGAAGAACCAGCACAAGAAGAAGAAGAATTGGAAGAGCAAGAATAAAAACAAGAACCGGAAGAAGTGCAAGAAGAAGAAGAACCAGAAGAAATACAAGAAGAAGAAGAACCATAAGAGTAAGAAGAAGAAGAAGAACTGGAAGAGGAAGAAGTATTTACTGAAGTTATGAGGTATACTGAGGTCCCTGAAGAAAATACAGCCCCTGTCAGGACAGAAAGGAAGAAGACTCGGTAGCTCCTACTGCTCGGATAGTCAAGCTAGAGTTTCAAGTACAGAACTTAGAGCAGCTCGTAGCTAAAGCAAAGGAGGAAAAATAACAGAATAAAGAATAATTCACGGCGGAAATCCAGAAAAATAAAGGAGATGTCAAGGTATGGAAGTACCGTGCTTTGCAATGTTTTAGATGACTTAAAAAGGTGATGAAGAAATTGAAGAACAAAAAAAATAAGAAGTCTAAAACATTGCAGACTGATGATAGTATGCTAGAGCAGGAGTGATCTGGAATGCTCAAAGTTTTGAAGGTTTTTTGCAGAGGTAAAGAGTTGTGTGAGGAAACACAACATCTTAGGGATGGGAGGATGTTAGCCCCCTAATTTTCTCTCTTTTTACCATTTCCCCCTTCCTAAATCATAACCATTTACCTTTGTTTCACCTCCTTTATGCACCCTCATCTTGCACCAGTCCAAGCACGGTGACATATTTCGTATAAACCTTTATTCTTTATATTTTAATTCAATTTAGCATTAATTAAATATTTATTACATGATTTCTTACTTTTAAATCACTTTTGTAACTTATCGATATCTCCAATGGTTATTTGATAGTTAGAGTGCTTACCGTGACCACTGATCTTAGTTCAGGATCAGATCTTGCACCATTGCCAGCACAACAGATCTTCGCGGTAGATTCGAACCTCCTCAATCACCGCCTCGTCTTGAGCCATTTCAGCCACGACAGCAAATGATTCAAAGGAAGCCGAGACCAATCCATGAAGGGCGAAAGCTGGTTAGCGACGTCTAGTTTTACAAAACCATCTTATCTTGAAGATAGAAACTAAATTCTACATTTTGTTATGAATCAGTTGAACGATCTGTTTTGGCCTTCAGCCAACAGAACTATATAATGTAAAGTGTAAATAGGACCTAGAGGAGAAGAGTTTTTTAGAGCAGAGTTTTCAGAGCGAAGTTGATAGGCGGTAACCGATTGTTTTGTTATCACCCGAATCTGGGCTGGACATTGTATTAACGCGTGTATTCACCTCAATGAATTAATAAAAGGTTTTCCCGCCTCATGTTTCAGAAATTATGTTTTTGTTTTTAAGCTGATGAATCGATTAATTTACTGAGCAGTGTTTTAATTTAAAAGGGAAATGCATTGGTTGGCTAGGGCCCAGCCAACCCAGCACGTTTACCCCAATTTTTGTTTCTTGTAATTTGTGTTTATATTATTAAAGTGTGATTTAACTTTCAGCACATGTATTCCTGTCTGATTGAAAACAGATCCATCGTGTGAAGTAGATACACTTTCTTTCCCTACAATTTACTTTCCTACACTTGATTTCAGCTTGGATTTCATCTGCTTGGTACAAGCAGGAGAATTGAACCTGTGCCAAATCACGTTGGTGTGATATTTCCTTTTCCTGCAATTCTGCTTAATTGGTTTTCTACCTGGTCCAAGCAGGAGAAATGAACCTACACTAGTGCATGTTGGTGTGATGCAGCAAGTTTATTAGTCTACTTTCCACAATTTCCTTTATTTCTTTAAATGCTTATGACAGGATAAATGATTGTTTCTTTATTTCTGCATTTTGTTAAGATCAGAAACATTCACTTTTATGTCTTCCATTTGATTCGATAGTAAACTAGCACTTGCAATAATTGAACACTTGTTTTAAGGATTTAAAGCTAAGTGCAGGAAGCTCTGATCCGGTGCAAGAACCAGTTTCTTGCCACAATATCTGAGTGCTCTGAACCTTGAAAAGTTCGAGCCCTTGCATGAAGTAAAAAAATCCTTCAGCAAAGACACTATTTATACCTTCTACATAAATCTTTGATCCTGCACTAGTGCAGGACAGATTAATGCAAGAAGGAAATCTCTAAGGAAGCAGGTTTAAGGGCCCATCTAAGGAGACTGCTAAAGTGTGTCTGCTAAGGGAAAACACACACTCAGTAGATTAAACAATCATTAGTTGGAGTGATTTCCTTTTATCTTTAATTCTCTCTTGCAAATGCATACTTCCTCGTTTCAGTCTTAGATTATTTTTTGGTTCAAGTTTCCTTCTTCTCTTTTGATTTGATTCTACAATCTTTCCTTTAAAGAAAGTATGGATTTAAATTAGAAAGATTCATACCATATATGGCATTGCCTATGCTTCGTCTCTAAGTTTACGAATCCCCTGGGTTGAAAAATTAAGTGTTGAGGAGTTTGCTTAAGTGTAATTCACCTCCTAACACCCTTTCTTGGTAAGTACATGCAAGGCCCCAGGGGCCCAACCATTACGCCCTAAGGGCTGTGGGACCAAGCACCCCCACGTTGGGTATACGCATTTGTCATGTGGTTGGACTACATAGTACCAACTTGTTCTTGCATCTTGGTGTGCTGTTCGGAAGTTTACAACAATAATGGTGTCCAATTAAATAACGTCTGTAGGACATGGTGAACACAATTGCAGGACATGTGACTTAATGATAAACCGAGAGGAAGCCAACTGAGTACGAGATGACCTTCATTACCACTGTCCCCCCCTCGGAGAGGAGGCTCACAACACTGAGGCAAACAACAGGAGAGGGCGAGGGTGAGGTCGGGGAAGAGGGCAATTGATTTGGTATAATTGTGGAGAATTAGGGCACTTCTCAAGGGACTGTCAAAACCCTGCATGACAATCTTGCAGCTATTGCAGACAATTGGATCATGTGATCGAAGATTGTTCGGTACTGATAGCAAAGATGCAGGAGAGACAACAGACACCAACACATAATTGACAAAGGGTTAAGGCATAAGCACGTGATAAGGAGCCCAATATTAATGTCTTTACACGCAGTGGCATGGCTACGGGAGGAGCTGAGGAAAGAGCTGCGGCTGAACCCCTTAATCAATAGCATCAAAGAAAGCTTGGACCTGAAAGGAGAATAAGCTTCCTTGATCCGGTGAATGCTGCAGTGACCTCCACCTATTCCATTTTGGACGCGGCATCCCCAATTATTTCGATTTTCAGCTTCGGCCTAACACTATTTATAGCGGTTTTCGGGTCTGCACATTGGGTACAGGGCATTAATCCGGGGTGGATATTGGTGACACGACCCCAGAGAGGTCATTTGAACCCCCATCTATTATTTCAGTTTTGTAAGTTTGGCTACAACCTGTTTTAGCAGGTTAGGGTCTTAAAACTTACGGAACGGTTTGAGGCCTAAACGCGCTTTGAGAAAACGAGGAAGTAACAGGTGTGGTAAGTGCTTGCTCGTTCAAGTCGGGTCTGGATAGGTCTTTCTGAGAACTGTTGGTAACATCGTGAAGATCGGATGCCAAAGTTACGCCCCTGGGAAGTTGAATCACCAATTTACCCAAACGGGACCCACAGTTTTGGCGCTTCATCTCCTACGGTTAGGGTTTTGGATGTTTCGGATTCTACATTGTTTCTCAACAATAAATAGGCCCTTGAGCCTCATTGTAATACAGTTCAGGGGGCTGGGAGCCGATACATCTCTTCTTAGAGATAAGCGCTACCAGTGCCCTAGCTCGCCATATCTCCATTATGTCTGCATTGTAACACAGTTCTAGGGCTGGTAGCTGCCACATCTCTTCTCAGGGATACGCTGCCATTACCATAGCTCTTTTATTTCCATTATGTCTGTAATAGGCCTACGAGCCTCAATGTAACACAGTTCAGAGGCCTGCGTACGCCACATCTCTTCTCAGAGATACGCTACCAATGCCCTAGCTTGTTTCCATTATGTTTGTAAGCTTATTTGATCGTTGTTTATTAATAAATTGAAGCATTACTTCCTTCATCTACTGTATCTAAGGTTATATATATGTATTGTTGCGTTCTGCATAAAATCCGGATCGGTGGTATGAGAGTGGGGATTTTAATGATCCGGGTGGATATCGGTGGCCTCCCACACTATTCCATTTGGACCATGACATCGATTTTTCTAGTTTCCCATTCAATACAACTAGACATTTATAGCAGGTTTTCAGGTCCTGCACACCCGGAGCCGTTTTGGGGCATTAATAATCCAGGTGGATATTGGTGGCCACCCATCGAGTCCATTTGAACCCCCACCATCATTTATTTCAGTTTGTAAGTTTCGGCACAACTTACTATTTTTAGCAGTTTTTCGGGTCCTGAACTTCCGGAGCCGTTTTGAGGCCCTAAACGACGTTTTTTGGGAAAACGGAGAGCAACATGGGTCCATGGACCGATGTTGCTCATTCAAAAGTTGTACTCCTCGGACAGATATTTCTAAAGAGCTATTGAGCGCATCAAACGGAGATCGGATGCCAAAGTTACGTCCCCGGGAAGTTGAACCACCAATTTACCCAAATGGGACCCACAGTTTTGGCGCTTCATCTCCTACGGTTAGGGTTTTGGATGTTTCGGATTCTACATTGTTTCTCAACAATAAATAGGCCCTCGAGCCTCATTGTAAGATAGTTCAGGGGGTTGGGAGCCGATACATCTCTTCTCAGAGATAAGCGCTACCAGTGCCCTAGCTCGCCACATCTCCATCATGTCTGCATTGTAACACAGTTCAAGGGCTGGTAGCCGCCACATCTCTTCTCAGGGATACGCTGCCAGTACCATAGCTCTTTTATTTCCATTATGTCTATAATAGGCCTGCGAGCCTCAATGTAACACAGTTCAGAGGCTTGCGTACGCCACATCTCTTCTCAGAGATACGCTACCAGCGCCCTAGCTTGTTTCCATTATGTTTGTAAGCTTATTTCAGTCATTCGTTTATTAATAAATTGAAGCATTACTTCCGCTGCATCTCTGTATCTATGGTTATATATGTATTCTGTTGCGTTCCTGCATAAAATCCGGATCAGTGGTATCAGAGCGGGTCTGCTCTTTCTCTGTTTTTCTCTTCATGTCCCCAATGCGGCCAGGGTATAAGGAGTTCAACCTTGCAACCCCGACGACCCCCCATGGCGGAAGGAAAGAAAGACGAGGGAGCAGGAGATCCTGTCAAAATCTTGCTCGAGGATGCCCTCGAGAAACAGAGGACCGCGATGATGGACAATTTTTTTTTCAGATCCTTCAATGGCTGCCCAGCGGTGGCACATCTACATCCAGCACGGCTGCCAACACCCAGTTCAGCAAAATTCCCCTCCCCCCCCCATGGAGGAACTTAACGCAATGGAGACCATTGCTTCCTAAGGAGGGAGGAATGATCCAAGTGGATATCGGTGGCCTCCCACCTATTCCATTTGGACCCGCAGCATCAATTCTTTCAGTTTTTCAGCTTCAGCACAACTTACTATTTATAGCAGGTTTTCGGGTCCTGCACACCCGGAGCTGTTTTGGGGCATTAATAATCCAGGTGGATATTGGTGGCCACCCATTGAGTCCATTTGAACCCCCACCATCAGTTATTTCAGTTTGTAAGTTTCGGCACAACTTACTATTTTTGGCAGTTTTTCGGGTCTTGAACTTCCGGAGCCGTTTTGAGGCCCTAAACGACGCTTTTTGGGAAAACGGAGAGCAACATGGGTCCATGGACCGATGTTGCTCGTTCAAAAATTGAAGTCCTCGGATAGATCTTTCTAACGAGCTATTGAGCGCGTCAAACGGAGATCGAGTGCCAAAGTTATGCCCCCGGGAAGTTGAACCACCAATTTACCCAAACGGGCGCCCACAGTTTTGGCGCCTCATCTCCTACGGTTAGGTTTTTGGACGTTTTGGATTCTACATTGTTTCTCAATAATAAATAGGCCCTCGAGCCTCATTGTAATACGATTCGAAATTTGGGAACCGATACATCTCTTCTCGGAGATGGCTACCAGGGTGCCTGGCTCGCCATATCTCCACGTATACTGCATTGTAACAGGATTCAAGTGTGTTGCCACATCTCTTCTCGGGGATACGCGCCGGCCACCATAAGCTCTTTTATTTCCATTATGTACGTAATAGGCCTCCGAGCCTGTGTAACACGGTTCGGGAGAGCTGCTTGTCCGCCCGTCTCTTCTCGGAGATACGCTGGCGCCCCAGCTTGTTTTCCATTATGTTTACCAAGCTTATTTAGTCATTCGTTTAATAAATTAGGCTTGTGCACTTCATTGCATCTCTGTATCTATGGTTATATATGTATTATTGCGTTCCTGCCATAAAATCCAGATCGGTGGTATCGAGAGGTTAGGGTTTAAATATCGGTGGATATGGTGGCCTTGTGGCCTCCCACCTATTCCATTTGGACCTGCAGCATTAATTCTTTCAGTTTTTCAGCTTCAGCACATCTTACTATTTATAGCAGGTTTTCGGGTCCTGCACACCCGGAGCCATTTTCGGGCATTAATAATCCAGGTGGATATTGATGGCCACCCATCAAGTCCATTTGAACCCCCACCATCAGTTATTTCAGTTTGTAAGTTTTATTTAACACTATTTTTAGCAATTTTTCGGGTCCTAAACTTCCGGAGCCGTTTTGAGGCCCTAAACGACGTTTTTTGGGAAAACGGAGAGCAACATGGGTCTATGGACCGATGTTGCTCATTCCAAATTTGTAGTCCTCGGATAGATCTTTCTAACGAGGTATGGTACGCGTCAAACGGAGATCGTATGCCAAAGTTACGCCCATGGGAAGTTGAAACACCAATTTACCCAAACGGGGCCCATAGTTTTGGCGCTTCATCTCCTAGGGTTAGGGTTTTGGCTATTTAGGATTTCCCATTGTTTCTAAATAATAAATAGGCCCTCGAAGCCTCATTGTAATGCAAGTTCGGGGGTGGGAGCCGATACATCTCTTCCTCGAGAATAAAGTGCCGGTGCCCTAGCTCGCCATATCTCCATTATACGCATTGTAACACGGTTCAAAGGGTGTGTTTGCCACATCTCTTCTCGAGGATACGCTTGCGGTCACCATGGCTCTTTATTTCCATTATGTACATGTCGGCTGCGAGCCTCAATGCACGAGTTCAGAGGCCTGCGTACGCCACATCTCTTCTCAGAGATACGCTACCAGCGCCCTAGCTTGTTTCCATTATGTTTGTAAGCTTATTTCAGTCATTCGTTTATTAATAAATTGAAGCATTACTTCCGCTGCATCTCTGTATCTATGGTTATATATGTATTCTGTTGTGTTCCTGCATAAAATCCGGATCATTCCTAGAAGCTCACAGAGACTTTAACAAAAATGAGGCATCTACCTCCAAGGCTCCAACAAACCTAAAAATAGACGAAGAAGTTAAACCATTCCTACATGCATGTATGAAGTTGCTACGCAACCAGAAGGTAGTAGAAAATATTCAAGCATTGATAGACAGTTGCACGGAAAGGACTAACCCTCCAATAGAATTTAAATATGTCCACAAACTTTATAGGCATAAGAAATGCACTGGTCAAGAAAATTGGCTAACTGTGTAGATTGGTGATTATGAAATGGATCAGGTCATCCTAGAATTGGGATTTGATGCGAATGTCCTACCCAAACAGACATGGCAGAGGATGGGAGAACTTAAGCTGGAATGGTCTACTATACAGCTGCACATGGCTAACAACAAAAGGTCATACCATTGGGGAGACTATCAAAAATTATCGTAGATATTGCAGGAGTTAACGTATATGTGGATTTTGAGGTAATTCAAATTGTAGAGGATGTGGACCCTTAGCCTGTGCTTCTATCACTCGACTGGGCTATAGACATGGGAGGCATTATCAACTTGAAAAAAAGGAGCATTGTTTTTAGAATGAGGGGACGAGAGTAATATGCCCTCTAGACTCAGCAGAGGGAGAGCAGTATACAAAACCCGTGCGCGAAGAAGACGGCATTGATCATATCTATAAACTAACCGCCCAGGATGAGGATTAGATTAACCCTACGGCTGATGGTGTGCTTTGTTGGGAGAAATATAGTGAATTCCTCTCTGATTTTGATGGGGAGATCAAAAATTGGTAGAACCAGTAGCATGACGTATTTGTGCTACATTGCCTTAGGATCACAAAGAACTTCCGATGTATCTCCTCAGAGGTAAGAGAGCTGCCTTACTTTGATGATTTTGGTAGTATTAGGGATTTTCTTAGAGCATTTGAAGCAGAAGTCCCAAGAGAACGAATAATGTGGGCACTTAACCTAGCCATGCGTGCGCCCCTGCATGGTGGTGGGAAACTCATAAGGGAACTTTTCAGGATTGGGAGGAATGTCGCAGGATGATGATCCTATGATTTGAACCCCCAGTTCACCTACACATGGATATTTTCCTTGGCCAAGGGGACCCATGCAAGTACTTGTCCGCATGGATGGAGGTGTGGGGCAACAGGACCTAGGACGAATGGGTCCACCTTTTTATTCATACCTTGGGACCAATCCCCACCGTATGGTATTTGGATGCAGAGCTACACCAGCGCACCTGCCATTGGGATACCATGAGGGATGATTTTGTGGGGACGTTCGGATTGATAGGAGGAACTGAGGAATTAAATGAAGCCCTGCAAGACATAGATGCTCTAGTATTTGATGAATCACACCCTCGTGTGGAGTATGGGGAACTAGCTTGGGATATGCAGATGCAGGATATTGCTAACTATTTTAATCTATCAATGGAGGAATGTGACAAAGACCCGTGAAATATCACTATCCTGGAATCTGAGGGTGAATGAGCAGTTTCTAGACCCCCATTGCAAGCCGTCAATGTGACCAAGCCTCTTAAGCTAAGGGAAGTCAACATTGGAACAGAGGAACAACCTAAGCTGGCTAGAATTGGGGATTACTGGGATGATGATATCATTGGTAAAGTCGCGGAACTTCTCACAGAGTACCAGGATCTGTTTCCCATGAAATTTTCAAAACTCAAAGGTATCATAGAGGAACTGGGGGTCATGCGAATCACTTTAAAACCATATGCACGCCCCGTCAAGTAGTGACCTCACTAATTGAACCCCAAGTATAAGCAGAAACTCAGAGAAAAATTTGACAAAATGCTAGCCACAGATATCATCAAACTAGTAGAACAGTCAGATTGGGTAAGCCCTATGGTGGTCCAAAAGAAAAATACTAAAGGAGAAATAAGAATCTACGTCAACCTACATAAGTTGAATAATGCTTGCATACATGATCCCTTCCCTACACCATTCTCTAATGAAATACTCGACAGTGTGGGAGGGAAGGAAGCATACTCGTTCACTGACATGTTTTCGGGCTACCATCAGATCAGGTTCGCACCTGAAGATTGCAAAAAAAATACTTTCGCCACCGAATGGGGATCCTTCCAATACATTGTCATGTCGTTTGGGCTAAAAAATTCCCCTGCCATCTTTTTGCGAGTAGTGGTCGCAGTATTCAAGGAGTTCATTCACAAATTCCTGGAAGTATACTTTGAGTATTGAACAGTATTTGGATTGGTAAAGAATCACGTCTCAAACCTCCACATGATGTTGGATACATGTAGAAAGCACCAGATTTCCCTAAATATTAAGAAGTGCATATTCTGTGTACCTTTCGGGATATTTTTAGGCCACATAGTCTGTCGGCAGGGATTGATGGTTGAACCCGCCAAAGTGGTAGTTATCATCAGTTTAACAGTCCCCATAACCGAGAAACATCTACACTCCATCCTCAATCACACGGGCTACTATAGGAAGTCTATTCAAGGGCACACACTGATCATGTCACCCATGGAAAAGCTGCTAAAAAAGGACGTATCGTTTTTTTGGGATGCGGAGTGTCAGAAGAGTTTTGAGCTACTAAGGAAAAGATAGTCTCTGCACCTATTCTCATATTTCCTGATTGGGCGAAGGTTTTCCATGTCCATGTGGATGCTTCAGGGATATCCGTAGGAGTTGTCCTTACGCAGCCCGGGGAGAGGGACATTGACCACTCGGTTGCGTTTGCTAGTATAAAAATCTATAGCACGGAGCGTAACTAATCCACTGCTGAACATGAGGGGCTGGAAATGGTGCATGCCCTGCAGAAATACTGGAATTATCTGCTGGGAGGCCACTTAAAGATGTTCACGGATCACTCAACTTTGAAGTACCTCATCAATAAGCCTATGTTGGGGGGAAGATTTGCCGATGGTTAATGCTATTTCATACACTTTGTAGATTCGTAAAGCCTAGGAAATTAAATGCTGGACCAAACCACTTGTCCTGAATCGAGAGTGGTGAAGAACCAACCAACCAAGAGGAAGGATTGCCTGATGCACAACTATTTTCTATTAAGGTGGTTAATGAGCACTTTGCTGATATTATTCAATTCTTAACTATAGGGATGGCACCTGCAAAATATTCGGTACAAAAAAAAAAAGAGCTAGTAACCCACGCAGCTGACTTTACCATCATTGCGGGCCACTTGTATAAGCTGCGAGCTGATGAGGTACTATGAAGATATGTACTGGAGCATGAAAGACAAGCCATTTTAGCAGAAGCCCATGGAGGCATAGCAGGAGGTCACTACACAAGAAAAGCGACGACAAAGAATATCTTAAGAGTTGGGCTATGGTGGCCCACACTGCATAGCGACTCTCACGACTATTGCAAAGCCTGTGACACATGCCAATAGATAGGAAGACCGTCGCGCAGGGATAAAATTCCCGTACAACCACAAATGGCCCTACAGGTGTTTGATAAATGGGCAATAGACTTCATTGGGCCCATCAACCCACCAGGTAAGAAGACAGGTGCCTAATACATCCTCACTATGATTGATTATGTAACTAGATGGGTGGAAGCGCAAGCTATGAAGGATTGCATTGTAGATACCGTTGCGCACTTTATTTTTGAGCATATTTTAACCAGGTTTGGTTTTCCTAAGATCTTGATGAGCGATAGAGGTACGCATTTCATTAATGACACAATTCAAGATTTGACTAAGGAGTTTCGAATCCACCATGCAAAAAGTACCCCATATCACCCACAGGAAAATGGAACAGTAGAAGCTTTTAATAAAATTCTGGAACAAACGCTTACTGTTAGTATGAATCTTAATCGCAAGTGTACGAAAATGCTCACTTTAGCTGCACATAACAAACAATGCTAACAAAAAATATGGCTACCAATATCTTTAGATCTGCAATTATTTGACTAAGATAAATGCTGCAAAAATCTATATCTATTCATTAAAATACATTATGCAGTAAATAAAAGTAAGAGTTGTTCCATGCATCCAACAGACAAGACAAGAATGTTTTTGAAGAATTTTTGTATTTTCTTGACACCTGGGAAGGGAACATAGAAAGATGTTACCAGTCCCCCTCAACGGGATGGGTTATTGTAAGTCCTTAGCACTTCAGATCTAAAATCCCTCTCTCTTGATGGTGTAGAAAACCTAGAAAAAAATGGAACTCAAAGGGAGCTCACAAGAAAAAATGGTAGCAAAATATGACAATGAGGATCAAAGTCAGACCAAAAGTATAGATCCAGAGTGATCTTTAGGCAACAAAAGGTAGTGAGTGAATGGAAAAACCCTTCTATTTATAACAAAATATTGAGTTGGTCTAGATATTGGTGCATAGTTAAAATATTATTAACCAAATCCAGATCCATGTTTTATGGAATATTTTATTATATTTGTTGGAGGGAAAAAGAATTTGACTTGGGTCAAATCCCTTTATTTGTAAATAATAAATAAATAAATGATTTATTTATTATTTTAAGGATGTGGTTGAGTAATAATCAAATAAATAATTATTTATTTAATTATTTATGAGTGATTTAGTCAAATTTAACAAGGAATATTATTTAAATAAATTTTAAATAATTATTCCTGGAGAATAATAAGATAAATAATAATTTATCTAATTAATTTTCTTGTTTTGGGTTAAATATGACTAGGAATATTAATTAAATTGTTGTTTAACTAATTATTCCTTGAGGAAAATCAAACAAATGTAGATTTATTTGATATTTCCTCATGGGGTTTCCTGTTTAGACCATAAAAAACTTAATAAAGGTGGTTTACTAAGTTATTTTTCATAGTGAAAGCAATTTTAATTAGGGTAAAGTCGGTCTTACATGGTGTACTTAGGTCCATCTAATAGTAATAGGTTAGATGACCAAAAAATGGTGTAACACTTACCAAGGTCTGTAATGTTGATAGAAGTGATTGGGACGTGCACATCCCATCAGTAATTTGGGCCTATCGGACCACGTGAAAGAAATTTACTGGGAAAATGCCGTTTCAGAAGGTCTATGGGAAGGAGGCCATTATGCCCATGGAGTATATCATTCCTAGCCTACATATCGCGGCCTTTACAAACATGGCGGAGCCTGATATCATGGAGGAACGCTTAGTGTAGCTAGTCGTCTTGGAGGAAGATCGATTCATTGCTAACTTTCATTAGCAAACTTAGAAGGCCCAAGAAAAAGCCTGGCACGATAGGCATATCCGGCAGAAGTCGTTTAAAGAAGATGAGCTAGTATTATTATATGATAGCCAGTTTGTCCGCCACCCAGGGAAATTTCGCCAACATTGGTTGGGACCTTATATCGTAACAAAAATTACGAATGGTGGTGCGATGAGATTGGATATGTTGCGCAGGGAACCCCTGCTAGGATACGTTAATGGAAGTCGTCTAAAACCATACCGGACCAACTTGGCACAAACCAAATGACTATATGGCCGGAGTAGCTATATTAGGATAGATACGCGCAGGCAAGAGGAAAAATGCAGGCAAACCTATTATATGCGCAGGGGTCGACTGCAGCCTGGAAAGGTGCGTTGGTCACGCAGGGGTCGACCGCAGTGCAGAAAGGTGCGCTGGGCATGTAGGGGTAATATGCAGCTGCGAAAACTAGCTGTTGGAATAGTAAAGCTGGGTAAAAAGCCAATTTTACCATTGGAAGGAGCGGGAAGTAGGCAATTAATGCGGCGATTTCTGAGGATTTTTTACTGTTTCCTTGATGGTAAGTTTTAGCTAAGTTTCATCCAACTATTGTTCACTATCCAAAGCTATAAATGGAGGAGGGAAGATCAGAATTGGGTTTCACATGTCCTGAAAGTATTGTGCCTTGAAAATTTCGGTAACTATTGTGCTCTGTTCATGTTTAGGCATGCTACCCCCTCTGAGAGCAGCAACCCCGAGTTCATCTTCTGAGCAAGAATGATTGTGACCAATCCCACTGATTCATCACAAACCGTGGCCTCTACTGAGAGAGAATCCGATGAAGTATTGGAGGTAACCCTTGAATTTGAAGAGATCATGTCCACACTGACCAAGGGGAAGAAGGTGGAGAAAAAAAAGAGTAAGGGGAAAGGCTAGGAGCAGGGGCAGGGGAGGACTACTAAATGGGCAAGGGTGAAGTCATGCACCTCCCCTCGGAACTTGCGATCCCCCCGAAAGGTGCCTAAGGCATGCTTGCCTAACTTGGCAATGTGACCTTTGTCTACTCAGGAAGAAGCTCTTATCGCTGCCTCGCTAACCTAGATACCGCTCTCTGTTCGGCCTAGAAGACCCTCGGTACGCACACCCAAGAATCTCGATTGTGTGCACTCCTATCTACAAATGCCACTGATTCCAGATGAAGTCCCCATAATTGGAGAAGCATTTGGAAGACTCCCCTTAGTTAAGTGTGATGATCATGACCTTGCCAACCTGGAGGCCTTCCTAGAATCGACACCTAAGCTATATCTCGAAAGAGTACTGGAGGATGATGTGCTAAAGGTAGTACCAATGCCATAGGCGCATGGGTTAGAAGGTTTAGGATTATTAAACTTTCTGTGAATACCTCACTTTGGCCGATATAATATCACTGACTTAGTTGTGCGATAGCTACTAGCCTTGATATATGATGGAAGCTTGTGGATCCGAGACCGCATTCCCATCAATGCTGCCCTAATTCACCACATTACTGGTCTCCCCTTGGAGGGGCCGAATCCCATGGAGTGCATCGGCAAGAAGTATGAGAAACAGATTGATGACAAGGTGCGAGAAGACTACCTGTTTAGCGAAACACAAGAGGGTTCCTGATCAACACTATTGCCGACCCTGGAGTGCGTATGGGTACCCTGCTGCTGGCTTGTAAAATGATGTGCAAGTGCCATGCTAGGACTGTCCCTGCCTATGTAATTCAACTTACTGGTCACTGCGAAAATGGGGTCTGCTTTAACTGGTCATAGTTCATCTGCACCGAGTTTCTAGAAAACGTGAGCAAGGCCTAGGACCACGGGAGGGCGTTCTATTACTCTTGGTTGTTTCTCCTAATTGCATTAGTCGCATGGGAAGCCCCTGAAGGATCAGTCCTCCTTGAGCTCGAATCAGGCATGTTTGAAGGGGCGCGCTACGCAAACTTGTGGGATTCAAAGGATGTGAAGTGTATTGAGAAAAATAAAGTATTTTGGGTACTGTTTGAGGGCGCGCTCGTAGTATCAATTCTCTTTTGGCCACGCCTATCACCAACGATCTATGAAAAGTATAAGCGAATCACGACATTCTAGGTTACAATGCACAACATGAAAATTTGTGGCCATAAGGATCTAGATTGGCTGTCGGTGCCTTACATGGTCTTCGATGAAGAAATATATTGGGTCATCGCCACTTGGCCACTGCACTGGAAATTGGGATTCAAATCAAATGGCCCTGTAACGACCGACACTACTAGTACAAGCGCAGCTTTTAACACCACCGCCCCACCTAATACTACTAATAACTCAAAAGGCTGTGGCCCGAAAGGCTCCACCAGGACAAAGGATGCAACGCAGTGCATGGAGAAAAAGTCGCAGCGGGACATGGAGACTGAGGGCCTGGATGCACAGGGCGCTGGTTCCCCACGGGACACAAAACAAACAAATGAACCTCTCAAGGGTTGGCGAACGAAACGACGGGCTACGAGGCCCAATAGGGAGATCGAGGTTACCTTAAATGAGGAATATTTGGAGGAAATTGTAGACGTAGTCACCCTTGCTTCGGAGGATAGGTGGCTTTCCTTGGAAGCGCAGAAGAAGGCTGCATTCGTTGCATTACAGTCTAAGCTCCAAGCTCTTCAGCTCAAATCCGATACCCTGTAGACGAGCGTGGTTCAAGCGAGGCTGCCTCAAGCGACCAACAATAAGTTTATCTCCACGAGTGAGAGCCGCCTCTGCCCCCTGCTAGGCGTAACAATCACTTTGAGACCACCCAGTTTATGTGCGCAAGTCCAGGCCTACGTGGAAGTACATCTGGACTTGCCCCAGCTTCAGGGCGAGCCACTGTAGACTCTTCACACATCCCTCTTTGAGGAAATCTAGCACAGAGACTGACGAGTACAAAAATAGCTAAGTACAGCCGAGCAGACCATCGTAGAAAAGGCTACCGAGGTGTCTCAGGCACAAGCAGTGTATCCTTACCACTTCACAGCAGACCAAGTTGGAGTGTCTGATCAGAAAACACTGCGCGGATGTGATGGAAGACATTCTGGCCTCTGCCACCACCCACGCCAATATTGAGGGACTCGCCGCAGCTTTGAAAGCTTCTCGGACTAATATCCAGAGCGTAAAGGTTGAGATGGAGCAGCAAATTGCTGTGTTGCAAGCTAAGCTGCAGTCGGAAACCCCTCTTGAGGTACACACCCAGAGATTTGTGCTGGTCACAGAAGCCACGAACACCATTACAGCACAAATTTCTCAGGGCACCGAATTTCTTGAGACAGTTATGCAACTACGGTCTACGGTGCAGCGCGACCCTCTTCTGCGCGAGTTTACCCAAGAACTGCGCTAGATAGAAGAAGAATTCGAGCAAATGGAGGCTACAATGCCCATTCTAATCCCAGCCCAACGCTTGGCCCTATAGAAATTAGTATACAATAAGCATGCATACATCTAGATTCCCCTGATCTCACAATATTTAACTTCTTGCAAAATACATAATCATTCCACTGTTAATATTTTGTGGAAAATTAATTTCACACACATGTTGTTTAACGGGAAAGCCTGAAGCTGAAAACCCCAACTATCATATATTATGTATCATGGAGATCATGTAACAATCCTCATACAAATCTTAGTACATCAAGCTCTCAGTACAATCAATCGTCACACACTAACATAGAAGAAATCTGCAAATCCATGCACCAATCTTTGCCCTCCTGCTAGCCTGCCTCCACTGCGCAATCCAAGTTGATTACAAAGACCAATTTGATGCAATCAAACTCTCCTTGAATACGTTTATTATCATTGGAAAAACCAATGTATATGTAGATGCAATTCATGCATCACTATGGTCACAACAGATAGTCTATCTCACCCTTTCACCTATCTCTACATTGGGTCTCCACTAGATCTGACATGCACTGTAGTTAACTGCTGTATTGTTCAGTTATTATTTGTGAATTAATTAACTAATTAATTCACTCCACTCTCACTAGTGTATCATTCAGTTAGATTAGATACAACTAGCTCAACTGAGTCTAACTGAGTTAAACTGAATACAACTCTAGGAACTATTCTTCCAACTCTGTCATAACTTTTCCACTTCAGTTCTAACTAAGTCCTCCATGCATGAACTCAAGTAAACCGTTAGGAATTGTGTAATTCCTTTAGCCCACTAATTTGAAAAATCTGTATACTGAAATTAAGTGCTCCAAGAGAATAAATTTTTGTTTAGAGTCTGATTGTTATTAAGAGCTAATAATAATCGACATGCATCTATTTTTAGATCGACGATCTATAAATAGACTTCGTCCAATATTCTAAAAATAAAATTTCATCTATTTTTCACATTTGACCAACCATCTACAAATAGCATCCTGCAACTTATAGAATATACTCACCATGTCTAAAAATAGACATACACCTAAAAATAGCCTGTGTGGGCCCCACCTAGTTTAGGTGATTATTTTCCAACTAGGATCAAGGATGATGTTTCAGGATGCCTCCTTCATTGTTTCTTGTTGCAAACTTCAACACTCCCTCTCAACAAGAAAGGATTGTCTTTGCATGCGACATGCAACTCCATGCATTCGCCCTGCAACATTTGCAAGCGCCCTGCAACTCTTCTCTGCAACTCTTCCAAAACTGAAAGGCTCCAAACAAATCAATTAGTATAATTCATCTATCATCAAATTATTCGACTTCTGCTGGTACCAAATACACATTTCTTCAGGAACCACTGCGCTGTTGAACTCTACACCCATGCACTCTGCACTTGCTGTCAACTCTGAACCGCGCTCCAGTATCTGACACTGTCACTTTGATCTGCCCACATCAATCCAACCGATCATGCTACTGCTACTCTGTGGGCACCTCATAGCTAGGTTCAATTCATGATATCCACACCATATCCATGAATCCTACCCTGAAATCTTCTCTTGGGATTACTCATGCATGTCGCCCCACCTCTCACCTGGTGGTATAGCTACATGCACTCCCTCTGCCCATCTGGCACAAAATTTCTCTGCATGAGTGGTTGCTCCCACTCCATGATCCTCATCTTGTGGCTGCTCCACATCTCAAGGTTCACTCTTACCTGCATGAAAATCCTGCTCCCTCTAAAGCTTCAATTGCATGTCTTTCTTGCACTTCCCAACAGTAGGAAGCTTCGTAGAAATCCCATCTACTTCAAGTCTGTAGAGGTTCTTAGCTCAAATCCCAACCTTCTTGACTTTCCCTGTTGCTTTGTGCTGAAGGAAAATTTTTCCTTCACTAAAGAAAACATCATAGCCTTTATCCTCTAACATTGCGACTGAGATTAAATTCTTCTTTAAACCTGGAACATGCACAACATCTTGTAAAATAATGAGTTTACCTGACGCCCTATGAAAGGTAATGTTACCAATGCTAGTCACACTGTATCATCCATTGGTACCCAAATCAACATGCAACTGGAGATATTTCTCCACCAAGTCACTGAAAAGGTTCACATCTCTCGTCATGTGAAAGGAAGCACCACTATCAAAGTACCACCCCGATCCCAATGCATTAGACACCATGCATGCAATCAATGAGAATTCAAGCTCAAATTGTGAGGCAAGAGCATTACCAGTTGTAGCTCTAGCAACCATCTTGTTCTTCTTCTTATGTGGACAATTTGTGGCAATATGTCCAAACTCGTGATAGTGAAAGCACTTCACTTTGGACATGTCATGCTCTTTGCCATCTTCACCGGCCTCAGAAATAGAATGGAATTTCTTCCCCTTCTTCTTATTTTCCTTGGAAACCAAAGCACATTCCTCTTCATCATCATGCTTTGATGAAGAGCCATCCCTGGTACTTCGCCTTATCTCCTCCTGCACAAGATCCGAACAAAGTCGCTCCCAACCTGGCAGTTTCTCCCATCCATTGATAGAGTCTTCGTAGCTATGAAAACTCTTCAGAATCCCAAGGAGATACAAGCTCACCAAGTCATCATCATCAACACTAACTCCTACACTCCCAAGCTCATCCCTGCATTGGACAAAATTTTTCAAGTATACCGAAATAGTGTCATTCTTCTCCATTTTTATTTTTCTGAGCTTATCTTTTAGCGCCAACTTCCTATGATCACTGCTGCTTTGAAAAATATCTGTTAAAGCCTTCCACATAGCATATGGAGTGGATTTCCCATGAAGTCTTGAGACAATATGGTCTCTCACACCTTCCAACAAAATCCTCCTTGCCCTTGCTACTTTCTTTTGCCATGCGTCAAGTACTGCAACATCCGTCGAAGTGGGCTTAGGAACATCTCTCTCGATGAATTCCTTCAAGCCATTATCTTCAAGCACCACCTCCATCCTGTCCTTCCAGGATATGTAGTTAGAGGTTCCCTCGAGTGCATACTCCAACCGCAACCCATTGAAAGACATTTCAATGTATACTCAATTGTCGCACCAAGAAACTCCTGCAGCAAATTCAAATTTCTCCACAAGCACAAAAATCATTACCACTTCATTATTGAAATCTACAGTAATTAACATAGCTCCGATACCATGTAGAAATTAGTATACAATAAGTATGCATACATCCAGATTCCCCCGATCTCACAATATTTTATCTTCTTGCAAAATACAGAATCATTCCACTGTTAATATTTTGCAGAAAATTAATTGCAAACACATGTGAAGCATAAATAAAAAAAATCGCACATAACACAGTTTTTTAACAGGAAATACTGAAGCTGAAAACCCAAACTATCATATACTATGTATCATGGAGATCATGTATCAATCTCATACAAATATTAGTACATTAGTCTCTCAGTACAATCAATCGTCACACACTAACATAGAAGAAATCTGCAAATCCATGCACCAATCTCTGCCCTCCTGCTAGCCTGCCTCCACTGCGCAATCGAAGCTGATTAAAAAGACCAATTCGAGGCAATCCCACTCTCCTTAACTGCATTATTATCATTGGAAAATCCAATGTATATGTAGATGCAATCCATGCATCACTATGGTCACAACAGATAATCTATCTCACCCTTTCACTTATCTTTGCACTGGGTCTCCACTGCATCTGACATGCACTGTAGTTAACTGTTGTATTGTTCATTTGATTAATGAGGTATTATTTCTGAATTAATTAACTAATTAATTCAATCCACTCTAACTAGTGTATCATTCAGTTAGATTAGATACAACTAGCTCAATTGAGTCTAACTGAGTTAAACTGAATACAACTCTATAAAATACTCTTCCAACTCTGTCATAACTTTGCCACTTCAGTTCTAACTGAGTCCTCCATGCATGAGCTCCAGTAAAACCTTAGGAATTACATAATTCCTTTAGCCCACTGATTTGAAAAATCTGTATACTGAAATTAAGTGCTCCAAGAGAATAAGTTGTTGTTTAGAGTCTGATTATTATTAAGAGCTAATAATAATTGACATGCATCTATTTTTAGATCGACGATCTATAAATAGACTTCGCCCAATCTTCTAAAAATAGAGTTTCATCTATTTTTCACATTTGACCAACCATCTACAAATAGCATCCTACAACTTATAGAATATACTCACCATGTCTAAAAATAGACATACACCTAAAAATAACCTGTGTGGGCCCCACCTAATTTAGGTGATTATTTTACAACTAGGATCAAGGATGATGTTTCAGGATGCCTCCTTCACTGTTTCTTGTTGCAAACTTCAACAGGCCCATCTATGAGCCATCCATGCACTCAGAGATGACCTAGAAGGGCTTCACCATAAGAAGAAGTTTTTGAGTGACCACCTCAAGCCATGGGTCGATGAAGCCCTCAATATATCTCAGGACTTGGAGGTCACGGTCAAATAGCTGAATCAGACTGTGGAGAATTTCACCACTGCCATAGAAGGCCCAACTTCACAAAAATTGGCGGACATTGCGCAGAACGCTACCACATAGAGCGATGGAGTGTTGCCCCCTCTGGTCAATGCAATCAAGCAGCTCCACACAAATATGCAAACCCCATAGCCATTGTGACTTGGGACAAGTCACAAGATTGTTTTGGGGGCCTGTTGGAAGGGGGTCCCCTAGCTGTGTTTTTGATATATATTTTTTGTGGTAATTAGTCTAGCGTAGGGGCTTTGGGGGGGGTCAAAGCCCCCAATGTATTGTAACGGGTCAAAGGGTAGACCTAGAGTCCGCAAACCACGATTTGCAGACCACAGGATAGCACAAACTATGATGATATAAATAGATAGATAGTTTGAGTCTAAGAAGTAAGATAGATGCTAAGTACAAACTATTGAGATCTGTTTTGGGTAGCATTGGATAAGGAATCCTGCTGGCTATGTACGCGGAGATCCTTAGTCCTATTGTGTGCTGACCCTGTTGGCTATGTGTGTGGGTTGTGACTTGGGTTTGTAACTTGGTTTTGGATGTTAATGAATGCAGAATCTGTTGAAGTATCTCTACGTTACCTAAAATAGCTGCGTTTACTATTGAATTACCTCTACGTTATCTGAATTAGCTAAAATTGTGTATGTGTTATATGAATTAACTGCGATTGTGTTATTTTGTGATGATAATTACTGATGCGCACGTGGATGTGAAGGTGTTGCTAAGATCTGCTTAATCATAGTAGCTTTGTTTATGTTTACATGTCATATATGCTGTTAAGGGCTCAGTAATAATATTGCTTCTGTGTGAACCTGATAGATCTCGACAGGTCTTCCTTAATTACCCACTTTCTCCCAGGGTGCGGAAACATGGTTCCAACACCCACCCATACTACTTCAGGTGAGACCTTTGCCTACGAAACTAGGTCATTTCTGAAAGGGCTAGTAGTATAGGGGTTTGTTGACAAACCTTAAATTTGAACCTAGGTCAAGACCCCTTAAGCCAACAAGTTTGGAAGGTGAATTTTTTTTATCTATCCTAAGGTCGAATTTGAATTTTTTTTAAAGGTTGGGGATAGTCCAACCAGAGGTAGACACATGGTGCAGCCAGGGGACGCCACGTGCCCCCTCTGGTGGAACAAGGTTAAGGCTTCATTGTTATATGGTCGAATTTATTTTTTATTATATGGTGGGAATCCATACATTATGGTTCCAAAATATCAATGGTTGAACTTTTATTATATTCAAAGGTCGAGTTCAAAGTCCGAATTACATAAATATAACATAGTCCGAATATATTATTTAAAAATGTCTGGTTATAATTTTTATGGAGAAAAATATATGTTGGTGGAAGGGTGGAGGTCGGGGCTTGACCCCGTGACCTCCCCCATACTATGCTCCCATCTTACCACTGGACCACTACAATAGTTCTTAACTATAGTGGGTCGCAAATTATATTTCAATTCGAATGTGATGACTGGCGGGGGTAAGGAAGGACCCCTCACCAGAGGACCACAATAGAAGACCAAGAGTGGAGTTTAAACATAATGCCCCAAGTTAGTGTTAATACAGATTTATTTAAACCCTTAATCCATTATTAATACACTAATCCTCGTTTTAATTCGGGTTTATGCCAAAACACGCTTTTATCACTAATTCACACTTATCCATAAGATAATTCTGCTTAACTTTAATTAACTCTAAGTTTAAAATGGCAGAGAATTTGGTGGAGGCCCTAAATTCAATGCTAACTACAAATTTGGTGGCCTTAACTGGAGTTATCTCTAGATTTAGTGGAGATTTTGTTGGCCAAACTGTTTTGGCCATAAATTTTTCAAAATTCGACCAAATTGGGAGAAAGAAGAGTCATTTCTAAATGATTTCGACATTCTGAACACATTCATGCAGGTTTTAGGAGCAGTAGATGAATTTAAACAACAATGTTTGCACATTTGAGCTAATATAGAGGCCCAAGCCATGGAAGCTAGACCAAGGAGATGTAGCCGAGGAGGGGTGAACTCCATCAAAACATAGTGTTAATGGATTATTGTTATGGTTTGTTGTACATGTTATTACTGTTGTTCAACATTTTTTTTTAATGATTTTGTGCTCATGAATTTAACATAAAATTTATTACATTTACCTATTTGAATACTTACAAACACCAAGGAAACATATGCACATAAAGTAAGTGATCAACAACTTAATTATAAATCTGAAGATGAAATTAGCACAAAAAAACTAACATTCAGATTCAGATCAGCTTCCAAAGGGTACACTTGTGCAAAGAGACACATGCAAAGGGTGTACTATGGGGAAGTATAAAAAGGGCACCTTTCACAATAAGGAAAGCTGAGAAGTGGAAATCCTTGAGATATTTCACTCAGATGTGTGTGGACCATTCTCAACAGCTTCCATAACAAAGCACAAGTATTATGTGATTTTTGTTGATGAATTTTCAAGAAAGTGTTGGATTTTTTTCATGTAGAAGAAAGATCAGACGTTCTCCACGCTTTTTAAGTTCAAGGCTCTTTTCGAGAAAGATATAGGGAAGAAGGTGAAGGATCTAAGGAGTGTTGGCATGAGGGGGCCTAGACCCAGGTTCAATGTATGGTTGTGCTAACCAAAAAAACCTATTATCACGGACCCTTTCGGAAACGATCTGCTTGCGCATACCGAAGTCTCACCTGAGGCATTATAGGGGGATGCTAGAACCAAGTTTTTGCATCCATAGGGAAAATGGACTATGGATTTAGGAATTTACTTCCTTTCAGTACTTGGTAGATCTTTGCAAAATATATATATCAATTATACAGTCATTTTTTAACACATCTATTGAGCTCACTTACAGACTGTGCGATCTTACTTATTCAAGCATAAAACAATGTAAACAACCATAAACAAAAGTTTTCTATGAAATTACAGATCAAAACCCTTACTTAGCATAGATAATCATAAACAACGAGTAAAGTAAACATATCAACAGAAACACAAATATGTATTCAAAATTATTTCATTAACATTCATATCTTTCTCATACAATCAATTCCACCTCGCGCACTCAACTGTAGGGGTCTGTGCACTCAGCTGCAGACTTCCTAAGGTCTCTGCCCAATCAGCTACAAGAGCCTTTTCTATAACCCAAAACCATAGACTCTGACTTAAAACAATCTTACATCTAAGTGCATTTCATCAATTCCATCAAATATATCACCCCAAGGTCTATTCGGGTTTATGCCAAAACACGCTTTTATCGCTAATTCACACTTATCCATAAGATAATTCTGCGTAACTTTAATTAAATCTAAGTTTAAAATGGCAGATAATTTGGCGGAGGCCCTAAATTCAGTGTAACTACAAATTTGGCGGCCCTAACTGGATTTATCTCCAGATTTAGTGGAGATTTCCTTGGCCAAACTGTTTTGGCCATAAATTTTTCAAAATTCGACCAAATTGGGAGAAATAAGAGTAATTTCTAAATGATTTGGACATTATAAACACATTCATGTAGGTTTTAGGAGCAATAGATGAATTTAAACGACAATGTTTTCACATTTGAGCTAATACAGAGGCCTAAGCCATGGAAGCTAGACCAAGGAGATGTAGCCCAGGAGGGGTGAACTCCATCAAAACATAGTGTTAATGGATTATTGTTATGGTTTGTTGTACATGTTATTACTGTTGTTCAACATTTTTTTTTAATGATTTTGTGCTCATGAATTTAACATAAAATTTAGTACATTGTAACTATTTGAACACTTACAAACACCAAGGAAACATATGCACATAAAGTAAGTGATCAACAATTTAATTATAACTCTGAAGATGAAATTAGCACAAAAAAACTAACATTCAGATTCAGATCAGCTTCCAAAGGGTACACTTGTGCAGAAAGACACATGCAAAGGGTGTACTATGGGGAAGTATACAAAGGGCACCTTTCATGATAAGGAAAGCCGAGAAGTGGAAATCCTTGAGAGAGTTCACTCAGATGTGTGTAGACCGTTCTCAACAGCTTCCATAACAAAGCACAAGTATTATGTGATTTTTTTTTATGAATTTTCAAGAAAGTGTTGGACTTTTTTCATGCAGAAGAAAGATCAGACGTTCTCCACGTTTTGTGAGTTCAAGGCACTTGTCGAGAAAGATATAGGGAAGAACGTGAAGGATCTAAGGAGTGTTGGCATGAGGGGGCCTAGAACCAGGTTCAATGTATGGCTGTGCTAACCAACAAAACCTACTATCATGGACCCTTTCGGAAACGATCTGCTTGCGCATACCGAAGTCTCACTTGAGGCAATATAGGGGGATGCTAGAACCAAGTTTTTGCATCCATAGGGAAAATGGACTATGGATTTAGGAATTTACTTCCTTTCAGTACTTGGTAGATCTTCGCAAAATATATATAACAATTATACAGTCATTGTTTAACACATCTATTGAGCTCACTTAAAGACTGTGCGATCTTACTTATTCAAGCATAAAACAATGTAAACAACCATAAATAGAAATTTTCTATGAAATTACAAATCAAAACCCTTACTTAGCATAGACAATCATAAACATCGATTAAAGTGAACATATCTATAGAAACACAAATCTGTATTCAAAATTCTTTCATTAACATTCATATTTTTCTCATACAATCAATTCCACCTCGCACACTCAACTGCAAGGGTCTGTGCACTCAGCTGCAGACTTCCTAAGGTCTCCGCCCAATCAGCTACAAGAGCCTTTTATCTAACCGAAAACCACAAACTCTGACTTAAAACAATCTTACATCTAAGTGCATTTCATCAATTCCATCAAATATATCTTCCCAAGGTCTATCCTAGAATCCTTATATAGTCTTTTGCATTAAAATACCATGGTATGAAAACCATGGGTGGTGTTCAACGTTCACAATACATTCCCATCCATTTAAAAAATAAGGGGATTTGAACCACCTCAAATCCCCTAACACTCAAAATGTACTTCGTACTGCATGCTATGCTTGTTGATCTGTGGAGACTTTCTCCAACTTATATCTTCGAGGGGTACCATGTCAAACAAGGCCCAACACAAAACTATGACTCGTCCCAAGTGACATTGCTAGTGTGCCATCGATATTTTCTTTCAGACTGCTTAAGGAATCCTTCAGTGGTGGAATCACTTCGGTGCACAAATTTTCAAAATCCTAGACTTCGCTGAGTAGCGTCTCTGTGACTCGCCTGGATGTTTTCTGCTCAAATCCTCTCTGGGCCTAGTGCAGTTCTTGCAACTTATTTTCCACAGTTTGGGATAGTTGAATGGCCTCATATTCCCATGGCTTCATTCTGGCTGTAAGCAAATACTCCTTCTTGTGCATCTCATCGACCTCTTCCTGTAAGAAGTTACCCTCTTGTAGACGGGTATACTGTTGCATTGGAGCTAAGGTCTTTGTTGTGACCTTAATCTGGTCCATCTGCTCTAGCTTCTCGCGAACTTTTTCTTCTATCTTCTGCACCTAAGGTTCCTCCTTTATTGATTCCCATACATCCATGAAATCTCCAAAAATCGTTGCACACTCTTGGATGCAAGATTTAATCTATTTAGTGGCAGCCTTAGGCTTTGTTGCGCGTTTCTCCCAGACCTCTGGTGGAGTGGCGGGCTGCAATTGCAGTTGCAGCTCAACTCTCTTCATCTCTAATTCGAGGCACACTTCATCGACCTTGGCTTTGGAGTCCTTTATTGCAGTCCCAAGCTTAGAAAATTTCTCCTCTAGTGCCACTACAGCTTGAATCTGGAGCTTTGGTAGCTCGTTGTAAGCCTTGGAGATGGCTTCCTCCACCCTTTGTCTGTCTGCAATCTCAACATTATGCTCTTGTACAAACATCTGCTTTTCTTCAGCCATGCCCTTTGTTTCCTTCTTGACATCCTGAATAATTAATAAGGTGCATTGTTCTCTGATCTGCAACTATTCAGTCATGACTTTGTGGAATTTGTGAAAAAATTGGAGAGGCAATGCAATAAGATTAATCCTTGTATTCTACCAGTGAAATACCTGCTTCATCTGCTTCATTTTATCAAAACTTAACATGCCCACTAGGATCAGAACCACGCAGGTATCAGTGGTGAGAGCCAGTTCATGCATTGTTGTGCTTGAACCTATTTTTTCCCCACTCACTTGAGTCATGCTTGTTGGCAGCCTACTTGCTTGACTCACGCTCCCTTAAACCACACTTATGTTAACCTGCATGTATTTTATGCCCTTGTGGATGAATTCCAACACCTTCTTGTACTGCTCTTCAATATTACCCCATAGGTTCTTCTTGATGTTCTTGACAATATCAACTATGTCATTGAGGTCCCCCTTAATGAGGACCATGGCTTCCGAGCCAATGGACCTATTAGAATTCACCTTCTTCCTCACGCTGCCCTTCTATGGTTTCTGTCTCTTAGTATTAAAAGGGGAGGGGGGGTCCGATGGATCCATACTTATATCATCGCCAAGAGCATCATCCCCTCTTGTTTCTATTATCTCGGTCTCTTTCCCAACCTAGTTTTTTTGACTCTGTACCAGACACAAATGTTACTATCTTTTGTGGCTTCCGAGTGTCCTCATTTTTGGTCTTTACAGGGGACTTCGCACCGCTCATCCCTGCCTGCTCCGTGCTTTCAGTAAGCATACTTAAACAATCACTTTTCCATGCACCGATGATGGATTCAACACCTCTTCTTCAACTAGGTACCACAACTCGTACCATACCCCAGCGAGGCCCTTCTTCACCTGAATATGAATGTGATGGAAATATGCTTTGAAATTCGTGGTCTGTCGATATTGGTTCACAATATTTGGTGATAGTTGGGGCTTTTGGCTAATCACAGTGCGTAGACTCATTTCGAATCCAACCCAAAAAAAAAAATTTCGCCATGACCCCGGTTGGCTTCTTGGAATGCCATAACGAGGGATATCGGGCAACCTCACACAGACCAGGGTCCACAGTGGAAAACTACAACTCCTCGGGCTCCCTCTAAGCCGTTAATGCTATTAAAATCAAGAGCCACGTGTAGTGGAACTTCTTGACCTTTTCTTGAGCTTCTCTACAATCTACGAGGAATTCTCTACATAGATAACCTACCTAATCATAAGTTATGCCTTTGGTGCACTCCGCAGCCAAGGACACTATCAACGCAAAAACTTCATCTACACGAATCTTTATCATGATTTTCCCAGCCAAAATGTGTGCGGAAAAGCACATTGATCAATTAGAGATGGATTTAATCAAATAACCCTGGGTTCCCTTTGTCAGACCATAATCCTTCTTCATATTGTCTGCGATATGTTTATCTTGATATTTTCCCACAAATGCTTCTGTGGGGTCCAATCTGAGGCAAGGAAGGGTCATAATATTCCTTATTAGCATTACATTGATAGGGATATTCTTCCCTAAACACAAGTAGTCATCGTGCACAAATTCCAGCAGTTGGTGCACACAAATCATGTTGATAATACTTCGCCCAAAATGTGGCACATACAACATGTTGAGTATCCCTGCATCCTAGATACCATCCACCCACTTCATTGATTCTAATTGTGTGACTTCACCTTCATAGGTTTGTTGGCGCAGATACCAGCTTGGCTTGAACTGCGGGTATTTACTATGATCGTTGAATTCTTAATCCTCTATATGCAGCTGGGGAACCTTTCCCAATCAATCCCCTTCAACCGACACCTCATCCGGAATCAATGGTGTAAATATCTTGTACTTAACTACGTATAGATCATTTTTTGGCTTCTTAGAATATGGCTTCCATGGAGGGATATGTAAAGGCAACCTAGAGATAGGTTCGACCTCCTCGGCATCGATTTCTTCTTCATCTGATTCCACCTCGACAGCCGGCTTCTATCGGTCTTGCCTCCCCTTGCTTATCTATTCCTTGGGCATCTTCTTCCAGTGCGATGATCTTAACATTAATTTATTCATCTTTTTCGATGGAGCCACACCCGTAGTGTCCTGTTTCCTGGGTGACCTCGGACCTATGACTGTTGTTGGCATCCTAGTAGTCATTGTGGTTTCTAGATCTAGTCGGATAGTGTATCATAGCCCTGCTATGAGAAATTCGTCCTTCAATACCTCAAAGCTATATTTCGACATGTTGTGGCTCACTCAACATTCTTTTAGACAACAAATATTACTTCTGAATGTTAGCGCACAAACTGTGTGAATGGGGAGTAGGATACATAATTTATAGCAGAGTTCAAATTCAAACTCCATCATCGCCTTCAAATACGCCCCATAAATGCAGATTTGGTGGCAGATCTGCTCCGATATGCCCATTAAATGCATCCCTCCTGCTCCTTTTAATGGCCAATTAGTTGTCAACTCAACTAAATTATGTTCCAACAGTCACTTTTTGGACAAACTTTGCCAGACCCATCACCTTGGCACAATCCTTCTTCCTTAGCCACATTGGCCTTCCTCCGTGCCATCTCCCTACATACCGCATAGTTCTATGGCTTTGACGAAGTATAGTCCCATGCTTTGTGTCAATTGTGTGGGGAAATAAATGTCGGAAACCCCCCCCCCCCCAACAGAGGGTTGTTGAATAGGTATTTTAAAGCAGACTGAGTGTAACATTCTTGGGCTTGTTCCAATTGCATAACCCAATTAGGCTATACTAGAGTCCTAGGCTCAATAGTGATTCAGAATTATCCTGCTTTTACTTCTTGAATAACCTCATTAATACACTCCCATCCATAAAAAAATCCATAGGTCAATAGGAATTTTTCATTCATTGCATACCAATTTGTAGTTCTTTGGCACAACTTAGTTTCCAGATACCATTGTTGAGGTATCGCCCCCAAGGAATGAAAGAACATATGCACCCACTCTGGTTAAGGTTCTTCGCCCCAAGCTACTGTCCAACGAGATAAATTCTTGTGTGGATCTTTCTGACCATCATACTTCTTCACAATCTTAGTATCTACTTGACCAAATTATAGCCTTATCAATTTTCAAAACTCCTTCCATCCTCCTAAAATTTCCCTGTGCGCACCGCACCATCAGGCCGGAGTGGACCTTAATACGAAATTCAAATCTTCGTATATTTTTTCTTTCAACACCTTCCATTCAAATTCTTCCAAAAATAAGACAACATTTCCCATTCCATCATAAAATGGAATGTCATGTACCTCCGATGTGATACTGCGAAGTGATTTGGTAACCCTATTACATTGCTTTGTAGTTACTTCATGCAAGCGATTCTGCCAATTCTCCAACTCTTCATCGAAGTATAAAATGTGCAGGCTATCGTGCTCCCAACATATTCTACCATCAATAGTGGGGTTATTCCAATATTCATCCTGCGCAGTAAGCTTATATATCTGATCAATATCAACATCCCCATATTCATGCTAGAAAATATCTATATAACGTGCACCTTCTGAGGGATCCAATAGAACAACAATTTTAGTATCCTTCCTTTCAAATACCATATTCCTATTCTTTAGATTGATTATGGAATCCATTTCGTAACCCAATCAAATCTAAGAAATGCAGGATATAGATTGCTATCATCAATGATCTCAATAACTTTGAAGTCGGCTATGACACTTTCTCCATTAATATCGACGCTGATGCTAGAAATCAGCCCATAAGAATGATACTTTGCTTATTTTTAATCCTCAGCTGAATCAATGACCATTGTAGCTTAGGTATTCCCATCCATTCCCATGTTTTTTTTGGTAGAACGTTTGCATTTGATCCTAGATACAGAATGAATTGATCCATCTCATAATCTTCGATTTGCGTAGTCAACAACATCTTCGGGTTGATTCTCTTCTTATTTTTTGTTGGCAAAGAAAAACGTCTCTTGGGCAACACCCAAGTTCAGGATGGAGGCCAACAAGGTTTTCCGCAGTAGTCTAGCACAACTCTGGCATTTTCCCCCTACTCCGAAGAGCAGAGAGTCTCACCCGAGGGATGTCGTGACCTTACTAAGGTTAGGATCAGATCAGGTATCGATCAAGAATAACATATATCCTAAAACCCACAGGACTAAGTGCTCCAAGAAAGTGTAAATACTTTGTAAATGATAATACTCATCAACATATTCAGGATGGAAAAACAAAATTGTAAAGTACCCCGCACATTCAACTAAATCAGAAACATAGTACAAAACTCATAACATCAAACCCAGAACATAATGTTTTGCATTAATGACAAGATATAGTTACATTTGTCCTTAGATCGATCCTAGAAGAACTGATTACAATAGTGCCATAGATGATAGAACAGAATGAAGAGAGAGAGAGAATAGATCGAACAAAACGAACATAGCTCTCCTACAGCTCCTGTCCTCTGAACCCTACTGTGCCAACCTGCTATCTCCGCTGGTTGGCTGCCTATTTTTTCCTTTGCCAATGCAATTGACAGTTCTCCCTTCCTTTCTGCTCTGGCATTTGTTGTATCTCCCTGATTACTGGGCATTCCACTGCTTGTTCTCTGTCGCTTCCTTCTCCCATCTGTGCTTGTTCCTGCAACAACCGCGCCACCTGCTCTTCGGTTCTTCGCAACCATGACAGCTCCCTATCTACCGTGGTTGCGTTCTGCCACCTGTTATCCACAACTCAAAAACCATTTTATTTCGAAACAAGGGCCCCAACATCCCCTGACAAAATCTTATTGACTCATTCTGAGTCAATTTTTTTTTACTGCCTAAGTCTCCATCGGTCCGCTTGCCTCCGTGGCCAGTCCTGTCTTCTCCTTTTCTTCTCCCTGTCAAAACAAGGGCCCCAACTCGGGGACCTTCGCCAACGCTGATGATTTGAGTTCTCTGAAGCCAAAAATGGCGTGTTGCGATCCCTGCATGAGCAGGTCTGTATCTGTAGTGACCTGTTCTACTTCTTTCTCCCCTGAGATGGGCAGCAGATTACCAAAGACGTCCTTAATGTTAACGTTGGCCTCAGCGGCCATTTGTTACGTTGTTTGGGTTGTAAGCTTGACAAGATGCCTTAGCTCTTGGAGGGCCTATTTGGATGTTGCTGAATGTTCCTCAATTTCTTGTATCTTGACCTCTAGCTCTTCCGCTTTGTTGTAAAATTGGTCAAGTCCATTGGGGTCTATGGCTTCTTGAATCTCCTTCGACACCTGCTATAGTTGTGCCTAAATTGGTTGTGATTTCAAAGTGAGCGTGGTTGAACACTGCTGTAGATTTTTTAGAAGGTCATAGGCTTCCTTTGTTGCAGTGCTTAGAGTTTCCTGCATCCCAGCTACTTGGCTCTGTCTTTCTATTATCTTCTCCGTGTAGATGACCGCTAGGTCTGGTAGTGTAGGCCTAGTTGCTAGTGCTACTTTCAACTCCCTATTTTCTGGACTGAGATTCGAACATGCCAACTGGACATGGATGGATTGGCCGACTATGTCACCAGCTAATATGTCGTCCGATATCTGATCGTTGTGAGCCAGATATTCTTGAAAATCTGTGTCACCGTGTCCAGTTGGCCCTGCAAGTTGTCCTTCTATATCTTTAGCTACTCACACTCTTCAGTAAGCGCGATGATTTGTACTTGTTGCTACTCAATTTTTTGCTGGAGTTCTGTGTGAAGCCCTTCAGCCTGTTGTGCTACTCGCTGAATAAAATTGTACAACTGCGTCATCCCCCAGGTCTGCATGCTCTCAGCTCTAGACGTATCTTGATTTGGCGGTCTCTCTTGCAGTGGTTGACTGCTCACAATGGACTTGGTTGAGTGCTCCTATGGTGATTGTGATGGTTTTGGTTGCGACAACGGATTGGTAGGGTTACCCATGTTTAGAGTGGGCTGCATCTACTGAAATATCAGGTTTGCTTGCTGAAACAGGTTTAGCTCTTTAGCTTGGGGTGTTGTATCTACAGTAAAAGATCCCCCACGACTTAAAAGGTCCTGCAAAGTGACCTGTTCAACCAGGGTTTGGTTAACCTCAGGTACCAATGCTGTAATGGAGTTAACTTCCACCTCGTTGTCTCCATTTGTCTTACTCTTTTCTATGACTAGGTCGAATATGGTGGCTGATGTGGAGGGTGTTCGGGTTGGATGGTCTTTAGAGGTGAATGAGGTGTGGGCCGATGAGTGGTGAGTGCGAGGTGGAGACATATAGATGTTTAAAAAGGAATAGGGTTTGATTAGAGGTAAATCCTGAGTTACCTGGGGCTCTGTCAATGGATCTTCTTGGATTGGGGCCCCTGTGTCCATTGGTTGCGTTTGATCTTCCCCCGTGAGATCAACGACCTGGCTAGACACTGTAAATTTTTCCTTCTTGGCTTTTGGTGTAGCTACGAGTGGCTTTGAGGCCTTACTCTTTTTAACAGGGACTGTGGTTGTCGTTGCTGGTGAATTAAACAAATTAAGTGGTATGGTCATGACTATGGGGACTGTGATGGAAGATGAGGCAGAATTGGAGGCCTAAAATTCCATAAACATGGGAAACAATGAACAATCACTTGTTAGAGTTGAACTACCCAGTTAAAGCTTTGTACCTTTGTGTTTAGCTCCTCCATGATTGGTGTTAGTTGTAGTCGCGACATTCTGGCCATCGCTTCCTCCGGGGTTTCTCCTGGCAATGGATCCAACAGCATGCCATCAAATGAATAGCAATAGACTCTGTTTCTGACCTCCATTCCTACCCCTGGCCATGAACATACTTCATTTTGGAAAGTTCTTTCGTCAATTTGAAACTTCAACAACTTCATCTTAAAGGTCAATTCTAGCACACATGTTGGCCTGATGTAGGTTTTCTTATGGCTAACTCCAAACCATACTTGTGCAGAATAACTGTCTAGCAAGCTCCTTGGGATTCTCTACTGTCTCATCGTGACGTCAACCATCTGGATGTACCAGAACTTGAACACTTCCTCGTTCACCTCCGTAGTTATGGGGTCCTCTGATGCTTTCCAGGGTGTGAAAATCATTGCTAATGGTTGAACTATTGCAATTTCCATAGGTTGTCTGATTCCTGGGAATGTACATTTCCACATTGCCAGTGCCATGACAAGATAACTGTAGATGAACCCAGTGGCTCTATTTTATTTATCCTCACAAGATTCGAATATATCATTAGTAGAAATGAACATCAATTTAGTTGTGCCCCCTGGATACAGTGCTCCGCAACTGAGATGGTATCCAGCGTACACTCCCCTTTCATGTAATGTCTCATAGTTTTGCTCGCAATCAGATAGAAGGAAAAATTGACTGCTGGCTTGTTGATCAGGTCTATCTTGGCCCCCTTTACTCCTCTCTTGGTGTCATAATTCCTATAGTAGTCGCCATCTCCTGCTTTTTTCACTCTCTTTGACACATTTTGGAATGTTGTGGAGACGTCTCTCCCTTCTTGCGATAGCCCGGTTAACCTATGAATGTCTTCCATATGAATTGGTATTTCTCTTCCTAGCCACAGCGACCCACTGTGGATTCTCCTCAGCAGGAACTTTGCGCATTGCATCGCAGCCCCTGTGGTGCCGAATATTGGAAGATTTCTGAGGTTCAATATGGTGGATTGCTGGACACCTCTGAACTCTGGGAGTACTCTTGTTGCTTCTTGTCCTGGTTCTGTGGCATAATTTTCCATGTAGAATTGTTTCTTCATCGCTGGGAATTGAAAAGAATCTTTCAGGTCGGTATAGATCAGCGATGCGCTATCATATTTTCCCACTAGCGACTCCATCTTCTGGATTCTTTCATCGAGCTCCTGCTCAACGACTGATGGTGCTACCTTGGTCATTTTAGCTCTCCTCTAGTACACTTTCAGAGCTACTCCTTTTATTTCCTTATAAATTCCTGCCTCTGAATACCACCTCTGAACTTCTTCCATTGATGTTTCTCTTGCTACCTCTGCTGTTTTTGGTTCTAACTCAGATTTCTCTAGCATTCGCGTGCTATATTTCATGCAAGTTATGTAAGTAACTCGCACACATGAGGTTGATAAGACCCCGTAACTAATTAATTTTCCCTGCCTTCCCTCGCAGCTATAATTGTGTGATTAGTTACCAGAATGAGGTGGGTTCTGACAAATATAACTGTGGCTTTTAGAGTTGGGCAGGTGCGATGGGTAATGATTATGGCCTATCATGGAAAATTTATTGTGGTATGGACGATGCTAATTATGGAAATTAATTCTCAAATCTCGGTAATCCTACGGATTGACATGGGTCAGTCATGATGATGGAATGATATTCGACACGCTTGTTCTTTGACATGGATGACACGTTGGACGCTACCCTCTCCCTCGACCACAATTGGTCGCGTTGTGGTCTCCGCATCGCAACTCTGAGTTTTTTCTTGGATTTAAAATTTCTTTATTTGGATTTCTATCTAAGCTCTTCTCAGGTGCGAGAGAGTTATTGAATCTATCTAGCCTAATCTACCCTATTGACTCCTCTTGGTTGCGAGAGTTATTGAAAGTTTAAATATAGAACTTATTCATGATAGGGCTTCAGGCGTGCACCATTCACCCGTCCTGGTAGTATCTGTCCATCCAGTTGTGTTAACCAAACTGCTCCTGAACCTCTGATTTCTACTACGTAGTATGGTCCTAGCCAATGCATTCTCAGCTTGCCTGGGAACTTCTGGAACTTACTCTCATAAAGTAAAACTTTTCCTCCTACCAGGAACGTTTTGTCTTGATATGGCGATCATGCCAAGCTTTTTGTCTCTCTTTTTGGACAGTTTGGTGGAATTCTGCTATAAACCTGTCTTCTTCCAGCTCTTGTAGTTCCTGTAATCACTCTTTTAGCAAGTCTTCCTCTGATAATTGGAGAGATGTTGCAATTAGGAGGCTCGGTATGACAAATTCCACCAGTACTACTGCTTCCCTCCCGTACACTAGCTAGAACGGGGTCTAGTTGTTTAGTCTCTTGACAGTTGTTCTATACTCCCACAGTGTTGCCGGTATACGTTCGTCCCAGTCATCTCGTTGAACGTTGAAAATATTTGCTAAGCTCTTTTCCAGAATATTATTAAATGCTTCTACTGTACCATTAGCTTGTGGATGGTAAGGAATGCTTTTATGATGTTGTACCATGAAGATTTCGAGAAGGGATTTAATGGTAGCTATGATGAAATGCGTACCGTGATCTCTTGTCAGGATTTTCAGGCAACCAAACCTACTGATGATATTTTAAAATATAAATCGAGTCGTTGTTTTGGCTGTGCAATCCTTCACTAGCATTGCCTCTGCCCACCTTGTCAAATAGTCTGTTGCCGTTATGATATACCTGGCCTGTAATTGTCTTGCAACAGGTGCAATCGGACCTATAAAATTAACTGCCCATTTCTCAAATGGTTGCAGTGCTTTTACTTGGTGAAGTGGGAGCTCGTCTCTATGTGACGGACATCCCGTCCTATGACATACATTGCATTTTTTTATAAATACCTTACTGTCCATGTGCATTGTCGGCCACCATAAACCCACCTGCAGTACTTTCCTCGCCATCGGTTTTGGTCCTACATGCCCTCCTGCAACTCGATAGTGGCATTCCCACAATACGCCTTCCCTCTCATGATCCAGGATGCATCTTCGTAAGATTTGGTCTAGCCCCATCTTATATAGGTGTCCTGCTATTAGCTAATACTCTGCTACTCGGACTACTAGGTGTCTTCTCTGAACTGCTGTATATTCTTTTGGGCATTGTCCTGTTGTTGGGTAGGTTTCTATTTGGTCTAGGTATTCTAGGATGGCTTCTACTCTAAAAAGATCAGCATCTGGTAGCTTATCATCTAGAGACCCTCCATTTTCTCTATTTTCCAACCTTCACAGGTGGTCAGGTCCCACATTCAGTCTCCCGGGTTTGATTATCACCTCAAAGGTGAACTCCTGAAAGAGTAAGAGCCATCTGCAGATTCTTCCCTCTAAGATCGGTTTGTTTACTAGGTACTTTAAAGCTGAATGGTATGTGAAAAACTTAAACATACCTCCTAGCAGGTAGTGGCAGAAATTTTGAAGGGAATACACCATTTCTAATGCTTCCCGCTCTGTTGTAGTGTAGTTCCATTCCACTGTGGATAACTTACGACTTCCAAAATAAATGGGGTGATCAATTGAAGTGTCCCTTGGTTGATTTAGAACCACTCCAAGTGTGATGCTTGAAGCATCAATGTGGACATGCAATTGCTTGTCCCAATCAAGGTGAACCAATATTGGCACACTTCACAATTTTTCCTTCAAAGTATTTAGGGCTATCGTGCAATCCTCTATCCAACTGAACTGTTCTGACTTCCGCAACAGCTTCTCCAATGTGGCTATTATCTTCGTGTAGTTGCTGATGAATTTCCTATAGTAGCCTGTGTGGCCTAGTAATGACCTTAACTGCTTCATAGTTTCAGGTGCCTCCATGTTAATTATAAATGCTACCTTTTCTGGATCAACGCAAACTCATTGGTTTCATACAACGTGTCCTAGCAGTGTTCCAAAAGGTACTGCAAAGATGCACTTCTTGAGGTTCAATGAAATCTGGAGTTCCCTACACCTATCAAACATTATCCTCAATAATGTTGCGTGGTCTTTTAACAAGCTGTAGACAGTCCAATCATCCATATAGACTTCCAGGAATTTGTGGATGTAGTTGAGGAATGCTGCTATCACATTGTGTGAAAATAATTCTGGCGCATTTTTCAATCCGAATGGCATTACATGGTATGCAAAGGAACCCCATTCGGTGGTGAAAATTTTCTTTTTCTTGTCTTCTTCAGCTATTCTTACCTAATGGTATCCTAAAATCCATTCGTAAATGAATAAGCCTCATTCCTCGCAACGTTGTTGAGGACTTTGTCGTTGAACGGAGTAGGGAATGGGTCATGTATATAGGCATTATTCAAGCTCCTATTGTCAACACAAACTCAGATTTTAGACTTATCCTTTTTGCTTTGTAGGACTATTGGACTTAACCATTCTTCTTCTTCCATCGAGAATATCAACCCTGCTTTTAGCATTTTTTCGATCTCTGCTTTAACTTTTTCCTTCACCCTTGGATTCAGTCGATAGGGTCTGTGCTTGATTGGTCTTTCCTTGGGCTTCAAAATTATATGCATCTCCCCCATGTATCCTTTTATTCCTTTCAATTCTGCTATGGATGAAGGGAACAAGTCCTCGTATTCTTGTAGTAGATTGAATATTTCCTTAGTTGTCTCAGCATCCCAATAATCACTGATTGATGCAAGTTTGGGCTTTTCTTCGGTCCCAATGTTCATTTTCTTGGTTTTTAGTGGTAGCATATGAATTCCTTCTGTTTTCAGGTCTTCCTTAATATCTCACTCCACCTCCTTTTCCTTGAAATACAGATGTCTAAGATCTTCTAGATTATCATCATCCATTTCACTGTTTATCTTCTTACATGCCACCAACTGTCTGATGCTTTGGTTTGGGAGTAATTGCCTATCTTCCTCCTAAGTCTCTAGGAAGAAAAATACCTTTTTAATGGCCTGCAATGCTTGGTTAACTAGTTTTTTTTGTCCTTCAAATAAGAAGCACTGTGTAAATTTCTCTGCAACTGCTTGCCAAGTACTGGTTCTACTTTTCCTCTCTTTAGTTAGGTACCAATCTTGTGGAATCAAATCTAGTGAATGTATAAACTTGTGTACCCACAGCTCTTCTGGGTATCCCACATTTTTCCATTGATCCTCACACTCTTTCAAATGTTTTCTGGGGTCTGATTCCCCTTGGAATTTTTGAGTGAAATGTCGTTCTTCTTCTTCCTTGAACCTGGCTTTCAATCTTGCTGCAACTTTTTCCCATCGCGACAGTGAGTTGCGGTGGTTACTCCACCACCTTGCTGATGTGGATTGTAAGGCCATATCCATGAGCGGAACCCTATGGTCCGCTGATACCTTATCTTCTATTCTGGCAATAAAAGTATTTACAACGTTCATATTTAACAAAGTGGGGTAATCTCTTACCTCACTCCAGATCCAGTTGACTCTTTCGATGTTGGTGCATCTTCTTGTATTGGTCTCATATTCCCCTTGCTTCCAATCATCCCAGGCTATATATAAGCCTAAGTATGATCTTTGAATACTTCTCCAACTCACAGATCCCCCCGCTTTTGGGTTGATATAATCTTCCCTTTTTCCTGCAGTCGTCTGATATAGATGATCAAGAAGCTGAGCATCTTCTCTGTTGTCAACAAACTCTATGTATTAGGGTCCTTGATACAGTTCGAGTGGTTGGGTGACCCTGACCTCTCCATCCTCAAAGATCATCAGTTCCTTCTTTAAATCTATTACTGCGTAGTTTTCAAAAGCCTAGTCAATCCCCAATAATGTTGGATAGGGATCTTTATCGCCCATAATGTCTATCACCTAGAATTCCATTTATGTCTTGACTCCCGCAACATCGACTTCAACCTCATCTAGTCTACCTATGGGCACAATGCAGTACTGGGTTGCCATACACAGTTGAATTGGTGAATATGTTGGCCTCGGTTTTCCCAATGCTTCCCATGTCGTCCATGGAAATATATTTACATCTGACCCTAGATCAAGCATCGTGTCCTTAATTTGGAATCCTGTGACTTGAGTATTTACCCAGAATTATTTTCCTGTCCTTCTCTTATTTCTTTTTACTCTTCATATGTATTTTTGAGTTGTACCACTTGAATCCCCTGGTCCTATGGCTTCTTGCACCACTCTTTCCAGGTTCTGCTTTAATTGTTCCAACATTGGCGAGTTGTTAACAATTTTTAAAAATAGACGGAACCATTCTTCAATCACAATACTTGCACTAACTTGGTTCTTGTTATCTTCCTTGGCATGTGGCAACTCAATGCCTTTGCTTCCCCCAAGTTGGGTAAAGGTTTCCATTGCTTCTTTAAAGTATTGCTTTTGTCTTTTTTCCTTGAACAGTGGCTTTGGAGATGCTGGCCTTATTAATTTTATTGGTTCTGTCGTCTATGCATATTCCCCAGTTATTTTTCCTCCTCTCGTCACTATGGCCACATTATGCATAGCTTGAGCCTCTATTATTCTGGGCTCTGCATTTACCAGATTTGTTCCTCTTTGTCTGGCTCTTTCTTCCCATATTTTAATAACCTATGGGCAGTATTTTGTTGCATGCATGTTAACTCTGCATTGAGAGCACTAAGGTCTTCTAGGGAGTGGACATTCCCTGGCTATGTGACCTTCTTGGTCACAGTTGTAACATCGTATTGGCCCTCTTCCTCCAGCTCGGCCTCATGCCTCCCCCTCATCCTCTAGGAGCCTCGTTTACTCTATATGAAGGTCTGTTCAATCGTTCCGCTAATGCATCCAGAGCCCTACACTGCTTTGTGATGTGTGTGGTAGAACCATAGAAATCACAGTATATGTTGTTCAGAACTTTGGAGTATTTTTTCAATATTGGGCATAGGCAGGGTGAATGAACCATGCTTTTACATATTTCACAATATTCAGTTGCGGCTGAATTCTGTTGCGCGGGGAACCTTGTGTACTAGTGTTGTAGCGGATATAATCCCTGGGTGTTTATTTGCGCAACTCCTCCTACTAGCGGAGCTCCCTGTTCCCCTATTGCTGATGTCCCCACATTCTAGCCCCGCAACCTAGGGCATTCGATTACCACATGCCTTTCCATTAGATAATGCGTACACCATACATTTGGTCTTCCCGGTCGCATTGGTTGAATTTCTTTTATATTCTTTGTTAGGCTAGCTATCTGATGTTGTAACCCTAGTATAGAAGGGTCTTGGGCTGATGCTCCTCCTTTAAATTCTTATAGATATCCCACCATGGCCTCTATCTTCATAGCTTGCTCCAATGCGTCTTCTAACGTCTCGATATTCTGTTGTGTCAGCAGAGTTCTTGTTAATGGAAGAAGGGCCTTGATGAACCAATCTCTCTGATGGTTAGGATCGATTGGATAGCTGAGCTTTCCAATTTCATCCTTAAATCTCCTCATTAGATCCCATGTAGTTTCCCCCTCTCTTTGATTGATCTCCCACATATTTGACAAACATTGTTGATATGTTTGGGGTAATTTGAATTCCTTAAAGAAGTCTCTCTTTACTTCGTCTATCGCTGGGTTTTGATGGGCCTCAAACCACTTTATAAACCAGCGTAGAGCTCTCTCCCTGAGTGTAGTTTGAAATTCTATCAACTTACCTACCTCTAGTGTCTGTCGAGCCCTCCATATGGCCTTGCAGAGGTACCAGTGTTATTCCACATCATCATTAACTGTCCCAGAGAACTCTGAGTATCTAGTAAATGATCCCGCCATGCTTCCTTGTGTGGGGGTTATTAGAACAAAAACCCTGACTTCCGGTTGTGAAATGTATTACTAGCACTATTGCTAGTGTGTATTACTGCTGTAGACTAAACATTATTCAACTTAATCAATTCTCGTAACTTAAAAAAAATTTCACCTAGTGGCTGATAGAGTACTAGGGAAAGGTTGGGACTAGAGCTACTTGAACTTTCGGGAATAGAGTTACCTAGGGTTATGGGTGTCGGCCCCTCTCGGAATTGCTACTCCATCGCAACATGCAACTCCACATCGGACGTCTTCTCGAGGCGTGTGTCATATCCATCATACTCCTCTCCCTTCTTTGTTTGGGTTGGGCTCCTATACACTTGCCGCACTTCCTTGATGGCTCCTCCTATATCTCAGGAACCCACCTGACCTTCCATCTCCTTTGTCATCTGAGGCACCTTTTGTTTGTTTTTTCTATTCCTTTCTTGTTTCTCCAACTCCTTCATCACCCTTTCTCGCCACTTCTCAAAAATTTGCGCCCTTCAATGTGCTCGTTGTTCCCTCAACCTACTGGAGGTCTCGAAATCCATATCCATATTACCCTTTTCAACGTAATTGTAGCATCTCTCCCTCATCTCCTTCCCCTAGTACTGGAGGTTTAGGTCTCCATCTAAAATTTTTTGAAATCCATTAATCCTTTTTCCACCATCAAAGATTTGATGCATAGAGGGATCTCCTTCAACAGCTCTCCATGCAACCCTGACCTGAATATGTCCTTTGCTTTCGAGAAGGACTGGTAACACTCAGCTACAAACTCCACTATGTATCCCTCCAAGGTAGATTGCACCCAAAAATCTATCGCTCAGGTCAGATCCGTATCTAACCGATGGAGTGTTATCAGATCCACGTGAAACCACTTGCGACACACCTTCCGCGAGCTTCTTTGGACTATCTTGGTCTGTAGTCTCCTCAACCAGTTGTAGAGCTCCTTGTTTAGCTCCAAAGATGTTCTTTCTTCCACCACATTCCACTCCATTTTCTTTGTCCATTATTAATCACAGGCTCAAATGATCAATAGAATTAGTTAAAATTGCTTTAAGAATGAATATCATGACTAACTTGCTATGTTTTTATGATTTTGTCATTGTAGTACTTTTTGAACTAGATCTAGCTACAGAATGCAGACATTCTGTAGCTAGTTGCCGATTCTGCAGTTGTCTTCATGTCTACGCAGGTTCCAGGTGTCATCTTGGAGAAAAACACATATGGGCGTATTCCACATCATTCCCTCATCATTTTTTGCTCTCCACGAAGCTTGAACGGAATTCTGTAGGCGGTTATGTACGTGGGAACTCAAACTAGGAGAGAGACTCCTAATAGGACAAGGACAGTCCAGATGTCCTTAATTCTATTACGTGACCACCATCAGAGTCCTAGTTTGGTTTTTATTTGGAAATACAATTATCCCTAGGTTATCTCAAGACAGTTATGTAATTTTGATTATAAATATGGCTCGGGAAACCGAGGGACAAGGTTAGATTTTGTGATTGATTGCTAGATTTCAGAAGTCCGAAAACACTCTATTTTGAAGTAATTTCTCTCTAATGCAAGAAGTATCACTTTATTGAAATAACTGAGTCAATCTTGAAGTAGATTTTGCATGCTACTCCAGTGGTAGAGGGCCCCTGCCTCCTGAGCAGCCTTGTTTATACGGTTTAGATAAGTATTTTAGTCTCGTTTTCATTTCTAGCTTAGGCAAGTTTTTGAAGTTTATGTTCATATTTGTTTACATTAATTATCACAGCTAGACTTACTCTTATAAAATCTTCCAAAATATCATTACGATGAATAAGGCATAGCTGTGGTATTGTAGGTTTTAGTTGCATTTCCTTTCGTTAATTATCACAGTTAGACTTACTCTAATAAACTCTTCCAAAATATCATCATGATGAATAAGGCATAGTTGTGGTATTGTAGGTTTTAGTTTCTTGTTTACACTAAGTGTCACAGCCGGTCTTACTCTTACAAACTCTTCCAAAATATCATTAACAACGAATAAGAAATAGCTATGGTGTCTTAGATTCTAGTTGTATTTGCTTTCAATCTTATGTTTATGTTCAATTGCATTGAATAATACAACCATACTTGTTTTTACAAACTCTTCCAAAATATCATTCATATTGAACGAGATGGACTATATAATTCCATAGACTAATTGCATGTTAATTTAGTTACAACACTCCGGAGGTAGAATGCATTTAGTTCAGCTCTGTCACTACAATTCAAGTTTGATAATGGCATTGTAATTTAACACTTTTCACTGTACTTCAAGTAGACTAGTAGCACTCTAGTTTAGTCTTAGCTCACTGTATTAGCACTCCAGTTTAGTTGTTATCCATTGCATTTTTAAATTGTATTAGTTGTTAAATTTAAATACCACGGTCTTCATTATTTACAAAAATTATTTTGTTCCAACTTCATATTAATACATAATCATTTGGACAGAAGCTAGTATCAGTCTAAGACCTAGAGTATTTTGCAATCTTTTTACCATTTCACAAATAAGCCTTTTCTCAAAGACTATTTTAAAAAGAAATCTATAACTTTTGAGTGAGGCCTAGTGGTGCTAGATTGAGTTGCAGAACAGAATTAGAAGCTAGTTTAGAGTAGAAATATTATTATGCTACAAATGTTCTTTTCCAAATATGTTCCAATAAACCTTTAACCATGGATGAGATGTTGTAACATTGTAAGTTGATTGTTTGATTGTTTAGTTAGGAGAACTTCATTTACACTTAACTTGTCCATTTCTCAAGCTCTTCCAACACATCTTTAATGAATGAATTGGACAAGTTTAAGCTCATGTTGTGATTTATTTCCTTGAAGTCATTATCAAGCTTTGCATTTGTTGTTTGCTAGCCATAGTTTAGGCTTTGTTCTGTTTTAGTATTTGCATTTGTTATTTTCCATCCATAGTTTAGGCCAATAGCTTATTTTCACCAACATTTAGTTCTTTCCCTTTTCAAACATAAAACAATAAAACCAAAAACATCAGAAAACAATAAACACAACGTAGTGAGAAACAAATACCTAGGCACATATAGTGCACCACACTTCAGCAGTTTACCAACCCTGGTTGACAATTAATGAACTCAATTTAGGAACACTAGGTTGAGCACAAATAGTTTGGCGCCGTTGCCGAGGAACTGTAACTAGGTAGCCTTGTTCTTAACTTCCTAAAACAATGATATGCGTAGAGAGAGAGACTCAAGGGGTAGATTCATAAGAAGTAGAAGCAGAAGCTTGATTCCTAGAACACCACTTGTTTCATCAAGACCTAGAGCCAGCACACCTCCAACTCAAACCCACATTCCATCCCTTACTGATCCTAGACTCCCAGAGGACTTAACATCAGATATTCCATTAGAAAGACCTTCCACTGCATCCACTGAACCTGTCTTAGAAGAAGATTCAAGGACTCCTGCTAGAGATACAAACTTTTCCACTTCCACAGAAGAATCAACTATGGCAGAAGAAGGGGGAGGAGGAGTCTTTAATGGAGAACACACATTATTTGGAGGGGGTAGAGGTAGAGGAAGAGGTAGAAGAGAAATGGGAAGCTCTTTTGGGTTTCCTATAGTAGATGAAGAAACTAATATGACTATGAAAAATATTTCACCCTCTGTCCTTCCAAACTTCTATGGAATTAAAACTAAAGATCCTGAAACCTTCCTATTTGAATTTAAAGTCCTGTGTAGAACTTATGACTATTTACAAGATGCTCAAAAACTTAAACTATTTCCTTCAACATTGAAAGGAGTAGCATTGAAGTGGTTTATGAGTTTGATCAACAGTTCTATTAGGACATGGGAAGACATGAAACAAGCATTTCTAGAGAGGTATTTGGATTATTGTATGCCAATCAATCATAAGGAGGAAGTGTTTAAGATGTTACAAAAAGAAGATGAAAACCTGGAAGATTTGTTGGAGAGATTTCATTACAACATCAAAAGAGAAAAAATGGAGAACTTAGACCAAGACACCTTAAAAGCTCTCTTGTTGAAGATAATTAGGGATGAATGGTTGGATATCCTTAACATGATGGGAAAAGGGGATATATCTCAGCTCACATTACCTGAAATATCTGAGTTATGTATCAACCTTTCAAGAGGGAAATCTAAAACTGTGAAAGGACCAAGAGACCCTGCTCTTGCAAGGGCAAGTAAGTCTGCTTCTGGAACAGTAAGTAGGGCAGAGATAGGGCATATGCTTGATGAATTCAAATCTGACATCTTAGGGAGTCTTAGTGAACAAATAGACACCCTTAAGTTACAAAACAAGCAAAAAGCTGAATCTGATGCTTTAGCAATATTTTGTCCCAAATGTAGAAAGAAGCATGCCTTGAGAGAATGTCCTTTGGATGCAAAAGTTGTAGAGACCTGTGTAATTTGTTCAGAAAAACATGAGACCAAGAGTTTTCCTTCACTTCCTGGTCTTAAAGCTGTCTTTCAAGAAGATACTCCTACAAGTTCCACATAATCTCTCAATTTTGTCTCTAGAAGGCCTTGGCAAGGACCTCAAACACAAGGATTTCATGATCAAATGTATAATCAACCCCCACCAAATTGGAATTCTTGGCAGCAACCTTGGCCCCAATTTCAAAATCAATCTCAAGCTTGGGCACAAGGTTCAGAAAATCCCTATGGAAGATACTCTCAGTACTATCAGTATCCACCATCCTATCCACCATACCCACATTTTCCTCCTCAACAAAATCCTCAACAGAATCCTCAACCAAATCCTCAAAATCTACAACATCAAAATCAACCACTTCCATTACCATTTCCTCAGAAAACAAACCAGTTGCCTGCTCAACCCATACCAAACCCCAACAATAAAAATCCTCAGAATACATACATGATAGAAGGCCAATAGTTTCCAACTTATTTAATTACTCCTCTAGACCTTAGTGATGTTCAACTTAGGTCTGGAAAAATACTTGAAAAGAGGAAACCTTCTGTGATCATACAAGAACAAGATAACTCTAAGGAAGATTCTCTATGGGAAAATAAAATTCTTGAAGAAGACACATCTTTTTAGGACCCAAACATTGAAAAATCAAAACAAAAAGAACCAATAACTTCAACTCCTATATTAGAGCAGCCATCAACATCCACTCCTACACCTCCCTTTCCAGAAAGATTACAAATTGATAGAGGTGTAGAAAAACAAATTATGGTGCCTAATTATGATTTCCTAGATGAGCTGAGAAATGTCTGTATTAAGATTCCATTATTACAAGCTATCAAGGAAATTCCAATTTTAGCAAAGACAAGAAAGGAGTTGAGCATGAAGAAAACAAGAAAAAGAATAAGAGAGACAAAGAAAATTCAACTGGCAGGAAAAATAGCAGATATCATGATGGGTAAGATTGCTATTCCAAAGTATCTAGATCCAGGAAATCCAGTTGTTAAAATTCACATCAATGGAATTGAGATCCAAAACACACTCATTGATTTAGGAGCAGCAATCAATATCATGAGTAGAAAAATCATGGATAAACTGAAACTTCCTAATCTTCTCTTTACACCCACATTATTACAATTAGCAAACAGATCTGTGATCAAACCTGATGGGGTAATAGAAGATATTCCAGTGTCCCTAGATTCCTGGGAGTACCCTGTGGATTTCATGATCCTAACTCCTAAGAATAATCTAGGAGGACATCCTATTATATTAGGAAGACCTTGGTTAGCTACAGCTGATGCTTTCATTAGTTGTAGATCCAGTAATATGTATATCTCTGATGGTAGTTAAACTAAGAAATTCACTTTGTATCCTCCAGCAAGGACAATTACAGATTTAGATGATACTCAATGGATAGAGGATGAAGAAGACTTACAACCTCTCTTCACAATTTCAAAAATTAGTGAAGATAGTCAAATTCTGAATACTTTAGAAAACTTTGAATCCTCTTTGGAATACAAACATGAACCATTTCAAGAAGAATCCAACATTGAGTTTTTATCATCAAGACAAATGTCTCTTCATTCTATGGATAAATTTGGCAGCTCTACAAGTGAGATATTTCCAGGCAAAACTTTAAATATAAACAAGAACCTAGAAAAATCTCAACAAGAAGAGCTAGTCAAGATTTTACAGAGACATTCTTCTGCATATGCATGGGAGTACACTGACATGAAAGGGATAAGCCCTAAGACTTGCACTCATCACATCTATATAGAGGAAAATTGTAAACCAATCAAACAACCTCAAAGACGGATGAATCCAAATCTTAGGGAGATTGTTAAAGAAGAATTGCAGAAATTGTTGAATGTCAACTTTATCTATCCTATTTCAGATAGTCAGTGGGTTTCTCCTTTGGTAATTGTGCCAAAGAAAAATGTTAAATGGAGGGTATGTATTGACTACCGAGAATTAAACAAAGCTACTCTTAAAGATCATTTTCCCCTATCTTTCATAGATCAGGTGTTAGATACCTTAGCTGGCAAAAAGTACTTCTCATTTCTAGATGGGTTTAGTGGTTATAATCAAATTCAAGTAGCACTTGAGGACCAAGACAAAACCACATTTACCTGTCCTTGGGGTACCTATGCTTACCGAGTATTGCCATTTGGATTATGCAATGCACCTGCAACATTTCAAAGGGCAGTACTAGGAATTTTTTCAGATCTAATACATGATTGTGTAAAGGTATATATGGATGATTTCACAGTTTACGGAAACACATTTGAAGAAGCCTTAGAAATCTTGGAAAAAGTTTTAAAAATATGTAAAGAATCAAATCTTTCACTTAGTCATGAAAAGTGTTTTATGACGTTTAATGAAGGAATTGTTTTAGGACATCACATTTCAGGAGATGGGATTAGAGTTGATGAGTCAAAAGTTGAAGTCATCTCTAACTTATCTATTCCAAGTTGTCAAAAAGATGTTAGGATTTTTCTAGGATTTACAGGATATTATCGAAGATTTATAGAAAAATTCACCAAGATAGCATCTCCACTCTTCAAATTACTTACCAAAGACTGTGAATTCAAATGGAATTCTGATTGCCAGTTAGCCTTTGAGACCCTGAAAACAAAAATTTCTGAAGCACCTATTTTAAGGGGACCTAACTGGAAGTTACCTTTTCATATTTCAACAAATGCCTCAGATACAGCTCTAGGAGCAGTATTGGGACAAAAAGACTTGATTCCTTATGCCATCTACTATACCAGTAAAAATTTGACTCCTTCAGAGTTAAACTATACTGTAACTGAAAAAGAGTTTTTAGTTGTTGTTCATGCCATAAACAAATTCAGACACTATATAACAGGCTATGAAACTTTTGTTCACATAGATCATTCTGCAATTAGATACTTAATGAACAAATCAATTACTAATGGCAGAGTCATAAGATGGTTATTGCTTTTACAAGAATTCAACATTACCATTCTAGATAGGCCTGGAAAACAAAACACAGTAGCCGATTTCCTATCTAGACTCCAAAACATCAAAGATGACACTCCAGTTGAAGATCAATTTCCTGATGAATATATTTTTGCAATATCTACTCAGACTCCTTGGTTTGCTGACATTGCTAATTATTTATTTTCAGGGAAATTTCCTTCAATAATGAATGCAAGAGAGAAAATAAAAATCATTTATGACAGTGCAAAATATTCATGGGTTGCTAATGAGTTGTACAAGACAGGTCCAGATTTGATCATTAGGAGATGTGTTCAGGAAGATGAGATGCCTGAGATTCTCAAAGCATGTCATGATGAACCTTGTGGCGGACACTTTGCTGATAAGAGGACAGCCTATAAGATCCTTCATTTAGGATATTATTGGCCATCCTTGTTTAAATATGCTAAAGAGTAGGTCAAAAGGTGTGACAGTTGCCAAAGGGTAGGGAAACCTTCTCCTTCAGGTGAGATGCCATTGCAGCCTCAGGTACATATTGAACCTTTTGAAAAATGGGTTTTGGATTTTGTAGGACCTATTAGTCCTCCATCAAGACAAAAGAGATATATATTAGTTTGCACTAATTATGTTACCAAATGGGTAGAGGCCAAGCCATTACTTTTTGCTACTGAAGCATCTGTAGTTAATTTTCTTTTTGAGGATATTTTTACTCGTTTTGGTGTCCCAAGGGAAATTGTTACAGATCAAGGAGCTCAATTCACATCAAGGCTAGTGAAAAAAATGATGGAGAGGTACAAAATCAGACACATAAAATCTACTCCCTATCATCCACAAGCAAATGGTCAAGTGGAATCTACTAATAAGGTCATTGAAGGGATCCTAACAAAGACTGTTCATTTACATAGAAGAGATTGGGTAGATAGGATTCCTGAAGCCTTGTGGGCCTATAGAACTACATGGAGAAGCAAAACAGGCCATACTCCTTATGAAATTGTTTATGGAAAGAAAGTTTTGTTTCCCATAGAGTTCCAGATTCAAACTTTCAAAATGGCAGTTCAGCTAGGACTTGATCTATCAGAGGCACAAAAGCACAGATTGGAGCAGATTAATGAATTGGATGAGATCAGACAAGATGCAGTTAAAAAAACAAGTATAGTCCAACATCAAAGGACTAGATGGCATGACAAGTACATCAAGGAAAAGAAGTTCAAAGAAGGTGACTGGGCTCTCTTGTTTGATTCAAAATTCAAGGATTTTCAAGGTAAATTCCAAACACATTGGCTTGGGCCATATGAAATTATAAGAATTTTTGACAATGGAGCAATAAAAATCAGGACAATAGATGAAGAAGAGGTCACTTTTCTTGTGAATGGTCATATATTGAAGCTGTATCATAAGCCACTTTCAAGAGAAGAATTTGTCAAGAAGTTCCAGGAAAACAGTGAAGTGAAGTTAATGAAGAAGAATCTTTCTTCTTCATCAACTTAATTGAATTTTCTGAAGTCATTTTATTAAAAATATATATATATATATAAATAAATAAATAAATAAAAATAAAGTATAAACATGAAAACTAATCACTGATTAGCATGTTTATACAGAAAATATAGAGTGAAAATCAGAATCTTTTTGACACTCTAACTTTTCCATTTTGTTTTTTTCTACAAGCAGCTGTTACATAATCATAAGTGAAAATCCATATTTCACTTGTGATTCATTTCATTCCATTTACTCATCCATCCATACTCCATTTCATTCATTCATCCATTTTCCATTTCATTCATTCATCCACATTTCATTCACTTCACTCCATGGTCCACCTCATTTTCATTCCAAATTTTTAAAGTTTGATGTTTTTCTGCAATTGAATAATACATATCATGAACTGCAGGCCACTTCTCATACTTCACTCCATTTCATAAGATGTGATCCATTCCACTCCATTATTCACTTCATTCATACTCCATCTTACCATATTTCATTATTCATTTCATACAACCTTTCATCATTCCAAGCTTCAAACCATATTTCAAGTTCTCTACAGGTACATTCTGCAATCAATCAGACATTTTGCATCCAGTCGGACATTCTGCATCCAGACAGACATTCTGTAGCCAGAGAGCCTGAAAGCACTGTCTAGTAATCATTTGATCTGCAACAAAATGATCTTGCATATCCAAGAACAAGCAAAATCAAGAAGGTTATGAAGACTCAAAAATTAATGATTTTCAGGAGAGAACAAAGCATATGAAGATCACAAGAAAATTAAAGCAAAGGCAAAGGTATGAAATTATTATAGTGACGAATCATGAAAAAATTTAGTATAGTTCAGTTATATATTATTCAAAAAGTTGTTTTAATTAATTTTGTTGATCATGCCTAACAAACCTCCCGCAAAAACTTTGGATAAAACTCCTTCTATTCCGCCATTTCAAAACCCATATCCAATCATCATTTAAAAATCTAAACGGTTAAAGTGCTGAAGTGATTGGATTAGTCACGTCAGTAAGCATTTAATAATGATTTTGAATTCGTTACAAAATATCTCTGCGGTCTTTTCCTCTGTGATATCTTTCAACTCATATACATCATCCTCACCTCATTATATTCATTCTGCAATCACTCCATATCATTATTTCCCGTAGCCAACTTTTAACCATTTCGGTTTGTGAAACAGAGGCATCTCTATAACAACCATTGTCACCGTGAACAGAGGAAACATCTGTGGGGAAAAAACAACTTGTTAACGACCATTCTCACCGTGAGCAGAAGACTAGTGAATTGAATATTGAAGGAAAAGTTATAGGCCTCATCGTGAGAACTGAACCAGTTGGCACTAAGTACTTGGAAGGTTATCCCCAAATCAGAGAAATGTTACAACAAGCAGGATGGTTGCAATTCCTTGAAAAATTCAGTGTCTTTCACAAAGAGGTTACTAAAACTTTTGCAAGATCTTTCAATGGAGCCGAGGTTGAAGTTGGAGATATTAAATTCACCATTACAAAGGCTTTTATTACAGAAGCAACATAATTTCCTAGACAAGGAGAAATGTGGTTCAAGAACAGAGAATTTCATAACGAAGCATGGAAGCAGATACTCAAGTCACCAGGTATGGATGTTACCATTTTTAAAAAGGGTATCCCTAGCTCTGCACTAAAGAACAAATGGAGGAACATGTTGCTTATCTTGCAAAAATTCATCACTTGTGAAGGAAGATATGGTACTTTCTATGTTTACCATATTAGGTTGATAATGCATTTCCTAGAAGAAGAACTCAATTTGCCCTTTTTCTTGCTTCATAGTTTAAAGAAAATGGCTTCAAGTGTTCAAAAGAGAATTCAATTTTTGGAGACAACTTTATACCACCATGGTTTAGTCAAGATTTTAATTGAATATCAATTAGCAAAATGGGAGATACTTGGGATGACTTCTTGGTGAGAAATAATTTTGAGGAACCAAAGGAACCTTCACCTGAAGATAAACCTACAAAAAGAAGCAGAAAATGGAAATCCTCCAAAACTGAAACTGGTAAAACAATACAAGAAAGCAGTGAAGAAATGATTTCTGAGAAATTAGTTCATATTAAGAAGCAGCTTAAGAAAGAGAGGATAATAAGAAAACTTTCCAGAGAAAAAAGAGAAGGGCCATCTCAACCAAGAAGGAGCCACAGACTTAGAGGGATACTAAAGAAAATTAAGGTTAAAAAAACTGGAGTCATAAACATAGAGGACAAAGAAACACCTACTGAGGAAGATTTTGATGAAGGAGCTCTTGAAATAGACCCTGCACAGCAAGAAATTTACAACTATGTTGAGTCATTGGAGAGGAGAGCTTCAGAAAGTAGAGACAGAACCCCTAGCCCACCAAAGTCTGAAATAGATGTGCTAAGAAGAGATAAGTACGAGCTAGAAGTACTTAATAGGCATATCAGGAATGAGAATGATATTTTGAGGGAGAAAGTTAAACTGAAAACTGATATGAATTCAACCTTGTCTCTACAAATGGACAAAGTGTACAAGGCCAATGAAAAATTGAAAAAGAGAAACAAAAAGTTAATCAAGGCACTTACCAATTTAAGGTTCAATTTAGTCATCAGGAAGCCCAGAAGGCCTTTGAATGCCAGGCAAAGCAGAAGAAGAGGGTTGGATGTTCTTACAGAGGTCTCAAAGTTCATGGAATAGTTGCATGAGGACATGCAAGAATCTAGCAGTGGGGGTATGTTGAGCTCCAAAGATGTTCTTTCTTCCACCACATTCCACTCCATTTCCTTTGTCCATTATTAATCACAGGCTCAAATGATCAGTAGAATTAGTTAAAATTGCTTTAAGAATGAATATCATGACTAACTTGCTATGTTTTTATGATTTTGTCATTGTAGTACTTTTTGAACTAGATCTAGCTACATAATGTAGACATTCTGTAGCTAGTTGCCGATTCTGCAGCTATCTTCATGTCTATGCAGGTTCCAGGTGTCATCTTGGAGAAAAACACATATGGGCGTATTCCACATCATTCCCTCATCATTTTTTTCTCTCCACGAAGTTTGAACGGAATTCTGTAGGCGGTTATGTACGTGGGAACTCAAACTAGGAGAGAGACTCCTAATAGGACAAGGACAGTCCAGATGTCCTTAATTCTATTACGTGACCACCATCAAAGTCCTAGTTTGGTTTTTATTTGGAAAGAAAATTATCCCTAGGTTATCTCAAGACAGTTATGTAATTTTGATTATAAATATGGCTCGGGAAACCGAGGGACAAGGTTAGATTTTGTATTTGACTGCTAGATTTCAGAAGTACGAAAACACTCTGTTTTGAAGTAATTTCTCTCTAATGCAAGAAGTATCACTTTATTGAAAGCACTGAGTCAATCTTGAAGTAGATTTTGCATGCTACTCTGGTGGTAGAGGGCCCCTGCCTCCTGAGTAGCCTTGTTTATACGGTTTAGATAAGTATTTTAGTCTCGTTTTTCATTTCTAGCTTAAGCACGTTTCTGAAGTTTATGTTTCATGCTTGTTTACATTGATCATCACAGCTAGACTTACTCTTATAAACTCTTCCAAAATATCATCACGATGAATAAGGCATAGTTGTGGTGTTGTAGGTTTTAGTTGCATTTCCTTTCGTTAATTATCACAACTAGACTTACTCTTATAAACTCTTCCAAAATATCATCATGATGAATAAGGCATAGCTGTGGTATTGTAGGTTTTAGTTGCTTGTTTACACTAAGTGTCACAGCCGGTCTTACTCTTACAAACTCTTCCAAAATATCATTAACAATGAATAAGAAACAGCTGTGGTGTCTTAGATTCTAGTTGTATTTTCTTTCAGTCTTATGTTTATGTTCAATTGCATTGAATAATACAGCCATACTTGTTTTACAAACTCTTCCAAAATATCATTCATATTGAACGAGATGGGCTGTAGAATTCCATAGACTAGTTTCATGTTAATTTAGTTACAGCATTCCGGAGGTAGAATGCATTTAGTTCAACTCTGTTACTACATTCCAAGTTTGATAATGGCATTTTAATTTAACTCTGTTCACTGTACTTCAAGTAGATTAGTAGCATTCTAGTTTAGTCTTAGCTCACTGTATTAGCATTCCAGTTTAATCGTTATCCATTGCATTTTAGATTGTATTAGTTGTTAAATTTAGATACCACGGTCTTCATTATTTACAAAAACTTCTTTTGTTCCAACCTCATATTAATACATAATCATTTGGACAGAAGCTAGTATCAGTCTAAGACCTGGAGTATTTTGCAACCTTTTTACCATTTCACAAATAAGCCTTTTCTCAAAGACTATTTTAAAAAGAAATCTATAACTTTTGAGTGAGGCCTAGTGGTGCTAGATTGAGTTGCAAAATAGAATTAGAAGCTAGTTTAGAGTAGAATCTTATTATGCTACAAATTTTCTTTTCCAAATATGTTCCAATAAACCTTTAATCATGGATGAGATGTTGTAACATTGTAAGTTGATTGTTTGATTGTTTAGTTAGGAGAACTTCATTTACACTTAACTTGTCCATTTCTCAAGCTCTTCCAAGACATATTTAATGAATGAATTGGATAAATTCAAGTTCATGTTGTGATTTATTCCCTTGCAATGAAGTCATTATCAAGCTTTGCATTTTTTGCTTGCCAGCCATAGTTTAGGCTTTTTTTGTTTTAGTATTTGCATTTGTTATTTGCCATCCATAGTTTAGGCCAATAGCTTCTTTTCACCAGCATTTAGTTCTTTCCCTTTTCAAACATAAAACCATAAAACCAAAAACATTAGAAAACACTAAACACAACGTAGTGAGAAACAAATACCTAGGCACATATAGTGCACCACACTTCAGCAGTTTACCAACCCTGGTTGAAAATTAATGAACTCAATTTAGGAACACTAGGTTGAGCACAAACACTCCTCTGGAAAATTTCGCCGGAATATCTCATAGATATCATTGGCAGATTCAAAGAATAGAACCTAATTCTTAACAGCTTTCTCCCTTTGCTATCTCAACTCCGCTTGTTGAGCTATGAACTGATCTAGGTGGTTATCCCAGTAGTTTCGTATTTCTTTCTCGAAGATTTGTGATACCATGATCTAATTCCAAAATGGAATTTCAGGGCCCAACAACGGAACCATTTTTTGGCAAGGAAAAAGGTCTCTTGGGCAAGACCCGGGTTCAGGATGGAGGCCAACAAGGTTTTCTGCAGTAGTCTAGCACAACGCCGACATTTTCACCCTACTCCGAAGAGCAGAGAGTCTCACCCAAGGCATGTCATGACCTTACTAAGGTTAGGATCATATCAGGTATCGATCAAGCATAACATATATCCTAAAACCCACAAGACTAAGTGCTCCAAGCAAGTGTAAATACTCTGTAAATGATAATACTCATCAACGTATTCAGGATGGAAAAACAAAATTTAAAGTAACCCGCACATTCAACTAAATCAGAAACACAATATAGAACTCATAACATCAAACCCATAACATAATGTTTTGCATTAATGACAAGAGAGAGTTACATTTCCCTTTAGAGCGACCCTGACAGAACTGATTACAATAGTGTCATAGATGATAGAACAAAATGAACAAACAGAGAGAACAGAACGAATAGAATGAACAGAGCTCTCCTACGGCTCTTGTCCTCTGATCTCTACTGTGCCAACCTGTTGTCTCCACTGGCCGGTTGCCTATTTTTTCCTTTGCCAACACAACTGATAGTTCTTCCTTCCTTTCCCCTCGGGCATTTGCTACATCTCCCTAATTACTGGGCATTCCACTGCTTGTTCTCTGTCACTTCCTTCTGCCATCTGTGCTTGTTCCTGCAATAGCTGCACCACCTTCTCTTTGGTTCTTCGCAACTGTGACAGCTCCCTGTCTACCATGGTTGTGTTCTGCCACCTGTTATCCTTAACTCAAAAACCATTTTATTTCAAAATAAGGGCCCCAACATTTTTTTACACTTTGTTTACTGCGTGTTGTTCCAATCGTGGATCTTCTTTTCCAGTGCAGTTATCTATCAGCTCCTGCAACCCTTCTACAACCTTTTGGTCCCTTATTAATTGCATACATGTCGGTAAAAAGGACGCTAAGATGGAAAGATCAGCTTCCTTTGCTTCAATATTCTCCTCAGGCTTAGTCTTTAGTGGAAACAACTGTCTCTGCGTGGTTCATGTCGCAGATTTAGGAGTCATAAATTTCTTTTCGCCTCCATGAATGTTTAATTCTTGCGCTATGAATTAAACCCAACATTTTTATATTCAGCTTTCCGGACCCATGTCTTCGTCATAGGCATTTTTCCTTCAGTGCAGTTTTCTCCCGTATTCACACCGCTGCGCGTTACTATGTTAACACTCAGATTTTCCTGGTATGGTTAAACCCTCATCATTTGTATGTTCTAAGTTAACTACTAGTTTCGCTTCTCCTACATTTTAGCTAATAAAATGGGACAGTCTTCGATTTCATGACCAAATTATTGACAATACTTACAGGAAGTTGCAGTAGGATTCTGAAAATCCTAGGTAAAATGTCCAGGTTGTCCACAATTGTAGCATATAATTTGCCCTTGTCCACGACCAGAGCCACCTCCTCGGCTTTGGAAACCTCGTTGTGCTATTGGAAAACCTTATGCTTTGCAACCTTTTACTTGCATTCTATATGCACCAGGACTGTTTTGCATCATTATATCATAGCTTTTACAATGTTGTTCATCATGTCCCACTGAACTGCAGAAATTACAGAAAAATTTCTTTAGTGATATGACATACTTTTGGAGTATATGACAGTAATCGGTAGAGTGTTGGCCTGCAACTTCACATATACTACACCAGACATTAGGTCCTACACTTGGCCCAATGCTCAGTCCAGGCTTCAGTGGACTCAACATCCGAGCACCCAAATAATCTCAGAATAAAGGGAATTGATATTTATAGCGAGCCTTCTATTTTCACTTGATACACCATACTTCCGTCCGCATATCAGGTCTAACCTCGTTCCCCTTCTTTATATCTTGGAGCTCCAAATTCAAGTTCGCCAACTGGGCTTGAATTTGCTTAACTATTATGCTAGTTCGCTAACTGGGTGGAAATATTCTATTGTGATAGTGGCAATATGAGATGAGGCAACATCGCAATAATCAACCATTCTTTATGCTGCTCATCTGGGATCTGGAAGTTGACTTGGCTTAGCAATGTTTTAAACCTCTGATCAACCTCCCACACAATCTCAGTAACCAACTGGTTAATCTCTTTCATCTTTGTGATACACAAGGAATACGACTTTGGTTTCTTGAACTCAACATTTAACACAGTATTTGTCTCAGCCAATGTAGCATTTGTGTTCGTCATAGTATATTTCATGTACCAGGACAAAACTTTGTCTTTCAGCGTTGTAACCAACTATGATTTCTTCATATTTTCAACCATAATGTTTCGCGAACTCCATATTGATTTTGCAACAAACCAGAACTGTTTAGGATCATCTGATCCCTTGAAAACAAGCATCTTTGGTGGTTAGGCCATAGTGAATGGGGGAGTTGGAGGTGGAGGTGGAGGAACAAAATGGGGATGGGGGGTGATGGGATTGGAAGGTTGGGGAATATCTGCAATGCTCTGATGATTTTCAGATCACAACAACACACTTTCAGGGGTAGCAAGGTTGCTTTATTCTCTGTCAGATCCAAACAATGGACCATATTTAGATTTAACGTAAGTACCCAAATTTTTCCTAAATATTTTACCGCTTCACGTGGCACCAGGTTCTCTTCCTCCAGACATCAATTTGAGGGCATCCATAGTACAACCTTCTTAACAATAACATTTTAATCTAGAACTTTAGGAGATTAAGTACTTACCTCACGAACCTTTGAAAAAATTGTGCTTTGCTTTGCTATAAGACACAAAAGTATCGATCACAAACTCTGTGATAAACCCTCCAAGGATTCTATCGATCCAATAGTCAACAACCCTTGAAATATCATTATTAGTTCCCTTCAATTGCTTGATCAGCTCTAGATTCCACACAATAGGATTATTATTGAAATGGCCTGTTTACGTAGCTAGTCTTGATAACCACTCATACAACTCGCTAGCAACGAGGAGAAAAATATCTCATACTGATATGTAAAGATATGATTTTGTAACCAATATTCAATAGATGTGCGCGGATTTATATTTTCTTGCACAAAAAAAATGTGTTCTTTTAGATGTACCCAATCTTAAATCTATTTCTTAGACAGATTCCACATCCAGCTATCCCTTGGTCATATTCCAGTCTTGGCAACGAAACCATTTGTTGGCTTGAGGGGGCCTAGACCAAAGTTCAAAGTATTGTGGCATGAATTTTGGGTTAGGGTCCCTTAGGGTCAAGTTTTGAGTACGTTTTTGGTTAAGTTTCATTAAAACGAGATGCGTACAGAAAGTCAACGAGCTTTGGGGTGGGTCAAAGTTCCTTTATCATTGTAATGGGTAAAAGGCAAAACATGGGGCTCAAGCACAGTTTGAGACCATGGTATTTGCACGTATTAGTCCTATAAATATGTATGATTCAAGTCAAGTTAGATATATGTCATATCGAATATCAATTGGAAATATCTCATGTGAATGTGATCTGATTTTGGGAAAATTCTGTGTTAGTTTGGGTTGGATAGGCTCCTGCTGGTTGTGTGCGCAGAGACTTAGTCCAGATTTGTGTGCAAGGACGCTACTATTGTGTGCATAAAAGAATATTACTATACTGATTGAAGATCTATTAATATATATAAGAGTTTGTTGAATCACGATCTACTTGTATGATTTCCATGTGTACATGTTAATGCATTGATTTACTTATAGATTTGTTGTTATTAATGAATGTGCATTTATTTGAAGTTACACATATGATAATAGATTCCTATATTCGTGCTAGTATTGCATGATTGGTTAGGATTTATGTTAAGGATAGATCTCTGTAAATTCACAAGGGTTATTTCAGTTTATGTTGAGAAGATCTGAGTAAGAATAATTGTTTGTTTTGCACAATATTGTATTAAAGTTAAGGGTTCTTGTGTTAGATTTGAATTGGGTTAAAGAATTAATAGTGCAGGGAAGTAATCTTTAGATCTATTAAGAAGGGAAAAATATCCACATAATATGCTCCCTCAGGGATTAGAAACCTAGCTCCAACACCCTCCATACTGCTTCGAGCGAGAATTTGATCTGCACAAGCAGATCACTGCCGAAAGGGCCAGTAGTTGGAGGGTTCTGCTGGTTGCACAGAACACTATGATCCTCGATCAGGACCCCCTCAAGCCAAAAAATGGTCTCGATCAGTGTTGAATGGTCAATGCTCTTGATTTTCCCGTGCACGCTTGAACCACACTTGCTTGTATCTCTCTCGCTTACACTCTCAGTTGATGGAGTCCTTACTCCACATCTTCAAGGATTGATTTGTATTGTGACTCCATGTTGTTCCATACATCTTCGATTACTACCTTGGCTGTGTTGCCAATCTCATCAAAAATTTGATCTATTTATGTCAGTGGCTCAGTATTTGTATTCTTAGATGATTTCCTCTTTGGGCACGAACCCAACAAGGACTGAGGTCCTCTCTTGGTGTCTCGATGTGTATCTATTGAGGGAGTTTTTGCGTTGTCTCCTTCATGGTCCTCCATCTCAACATCACTTGGAACATCTACTATTTATGTGGGTGGGTTATCTATCTCTATCATTGTGGTTAGTTCTTGTGTGTCCTTCTTCTGATCTTTCTTCATGCATGAATTAGATATAGATGGCTTGGGTAGGGCATAGGAGGTAACACCAACATATGTCACCATGGTTAACCAAATAGGGGGCCATCCTGTTGTAACTCGTGCAAGATATTCTTCTGTCACTTGGTATGACAGGTCATACCAAACTCCTTCCATGTCTGCCTTTTCGCGAATGAGGATGTTGTGGAAGGTCTCCTTGAAATATGATATATTCTTGTACTCATCGTATAAGGTTGGTGACATGCACGAGTTAAACTGAGCTGCTTGATGCATCTCTATCTCAAAGAGAACCCAACATATTTTTTTCTTTGTCAACCTTGCTGGAATATTTGTTACCCACAATGATGCATAGTGCCTAACTTCACAAAACTCTGGATCAATATTCGGAAACTGAGATTGCACTGGTGGCTTCCATCCAATCAATGCAACAAGCAGCAATATCTAGGCATAGTGAAAAATCTAGGAGCACCACAGAGAGCCAGCATGCACAATTAGAGTTCCTCATCAGTCGGTTGTGCTCCAAGATTCTTGACTTAAAAATAACTACAACTGTCACGACCACTACAAAGTTGGAAAGTCTTGTAACCACACTTAAATCCTTGAAGTTAGAGATAGCCACTGAGCGTGCTGAGTTGGAGCAAAAAATCGCAGATTTATAGATAAAATTGCAGCCAAAGACGTCACGAGAAGTTAGAGCACAGTGCGTTGCAGTCTTCCAGGAAGCCACTACAAGCATCATGGTAGTTGTGGAAGCATGCGACACTCCTTTTGAGGATGCCATGGGCATTTGGACCTCCATCCAGGATGACCCCATGGTTTAGTAGTTGAGGATGGATTTACACGCTAAGGAGTATTAGTTCAATGACATCTGATTTGTTGTGCTAACCCTAGTACTAGCTCACAGATTAGCCCACCTGCAGGAAGGTCATGCCATTCAGACATATATTAATACGCTACATCGAAGGGAGTAGTTACTAAAAGCCAAAATGCATCCTTGGTCCGAGGAAGCGCTAAAACTATCATGGACCATCAATAGTGCACTGAAGGGGATCCAACTGGCACAACTAAGCATCAGTCTAGCAGCAAAAGGACCTACTACAGAGAAGCTCGTTGGAGAAGTACAAAGCACCGCAACACAAAGCACCAAGCTAATCCAACCACTGAAGGAATCCATCGAGGCGCTATGGGCCAAGATGTAGGAAGCTGGACCAGAGTGATTTGAGTACGAGTCACTAGATTGTGTTGGGGACCTATTTGGTTTAGGGTCCCCATAGTGTAAAGTTTTGAGTACATTTTTGGTTAATGGGTAAAAGGGAAAACGTGGGGCTCAAACCATGGTTTGAGACCATGGTATTTGCGCGTATTAGTCCTATAAATATGTATGAGTAAAGTAAAGTTAGATATATATCATATCGAATATCAATAAGAAATATCTTATGTGAATGTGATATGATTTTGGGAAAAGTATATGTTAGTCCAGGTTGGATAGGCTCCTACTAGCTGTGTGCACGAAGACCTAGTCCTAAGCTATGTGAAAGGACCATGTTGCTGTGTGCATAGGAGAATATTACTGTACTAATTTAATATCTATTAATAAAGAGAATATTTTGGTGAATCATGATCTACTTGTATGATTTCCATGTTTACATGTTAATGCATTGATTTACTTATATATCTGTTGTTGTTAATGAATGCACATTTATATGAAGTTATGCATACGATAATAGATTCTTGTATTCGCGCAAGTAAATAATGATTGGTTAGGATTTATGTTAAGGAAAAATCTCTGTATATGCATAAGGATTATTCCAGTTTCTGTAGAGTAGATCCGAGGAAGGATAATTGTCTATTTCATGCAAGACTGTATTAAAGTTAAGGGCTCTCGTGTTAGATCTGAATTGGGTTAAAGAAGTCATAGCGTAGGGTAGTAATCATTCGATATGTTAAGATGAAATATTCCTAATTATATTTTAGCTAGTTGGAATATTAAATATTTCTTTCATTCATAACTTAGATGAATAAGTGGGTAGAGAGACCCTTAAATATTTTTAGTAGGAATAAAACCACTTCTAGTGTGAAGGTGGATTAGTGTAGCTAGCTGAAATAAAGCAACCCTTAGTGTGAATGGGGTCAATGCATGTGGATGGGGTGAAGGTTGACCATATCAACATCTCTGCCATGGAGAGAGTGCAGGACAGCGCAGTTATGGTGGAGGAGTGTATGCGTGGGAGTAACATATTTAATGAGTGGGAACAAGGGTGAGGAAGCTCACCAAGCATATAAGGAAGGCAAAGGTAGGCATAGAAGGAATTCTGATTATTTTGTATGTCTTGGTATTTTATGACTTTTTGCATGCTTCAGTTGTTTAGCGGAGTATGTTATGTTGTTTAGCACAAGGGTGTTTCTGGGAAAAAATACCACCCTCATCCTCAGGGGACTTTGAGTGCCCACTCAGGAGAGGTACATTGAGCTTCATTCCACCATCCATCATCAGGCCATGCTTCATCCATCTACCACAACATAGTCTCCTTTAGAAGCTACGTTATTTTGTAGGGCAGTTGTAGTGGAGGGTTGAGAGATCCATTTTGTGAGCTAGTTTACTAGTGGAGGGAGAAACCTTTCATCGGGAGGATATCTTGTGAGGAGTTTCAGATATTTTTTTGTTATATCAGCCACCATCCTACAGTCATGGAGTTTCAGATATTTTTTTGTTATATCAGCCACCATCCTATAGTCATGGAGTTGCAGAGCATTATTCAGCCCTAGGGCTACATTTTTCATAGTGCGTATTTCTGGAAACCCTTTCTGGGTTGTCTTGGAATTATGCTTGGGAGCTTAGATATCTATTCCGGACACTTTTTGAGCATTATATCAGCATATATATATATATTTATATTTTCCAGCTGCAGTTATTCCCTCTTGGACTGCATAGTCATAGCCTTCCGGCATTTAATATATTAGCAGCATTTCATATTTTGATGTATTGGATCATGGGAGGCTTGTTTGCCTAGCTTGAGTGACATTTCCCTCAATACATTGTACTATTTTTTGCTATTAAACATAATGGAATGGATCTATTATTGTCTCATGTTTTGATGTATTGATATTCATTGCAATTTCCAGTTTTATATTCAATATTGTTGCTTTTCCTATTTTGGAATATTACAGTGGAATCAGAGCATAATCTTGGCTCAGCCTATGGGGCACTGCATCTATAACATCTAAAAAAATGGAGGAAAGATAATTTCCAAAATTTCTTCTCCAGACCATGCAGAATATTTCCAAAGAAATCAAGGAGATGAGGTTAGAAAGACAGAAGGAATCCCCTAGAGGGTTTCAACGTGGAGAGTTTTCCGACACCTCACATGATTGGTGTGAGAAACCAAAATTATAACCTTCTTCACAATGCTCCACCATGCCTAATTTCCTAGCAATAGGAAATGAGGTGGGAGGGCCACAAAAGGAGGAAAATCTTGGTGATTATTTCTTAGATTATGAATCTCAATCTCATAGGTTCAAGGAGCACTTGAACTTCCAAGAGTTCTGTCAGATTAAGGATAATAGAAGACCCAATAATGACAATAGAGGTGGAGGGTACATGCAAAACAATGATCTGCAGTGTACTATGGGTAGATTCTTTCTGTGCTCTTTTGATGAGTCACCCAAGTGCACATCCAAGGCTTGTGTAGAGAATTTGGATACTTATTTTCAGCTAAACATAGTTTCAGAGATGGAGGCCATTAAGATATCAGTGATGCACCTTGAAGGTGAAGCACATGAGTGGTGGTTTCATGGTCTATATACACTAGGGCATGCTAGTGTCATTACTTATGCAGAATTTACCCGAAGGTTGGTGGAAAGACTTGACCGTAGAAATATAGAAGCACATTTTTTTGATCTAGCTAAACTTAAGCAAACAATAGTTCCAGAGACTTATATCTTTGAATTTCTAAAACTCTCAGTTATGGTGTCTATTCTATCTACATCTAAGAGAGTATATATGTTTATTGATGGACAAGCAGAGCTTTTGCATGGGTTCGTAAAATCTAGTAGACCCACTACACTCCAAGAGGTTATTGAGAGGGCTAGAGATTTGTAGCATGATTTTCCAAAGGCAAAAGCCCCATTACAACAAAATTTCCCTTCACAAGAAAAGGTAAAAGAGGTGAGGTTTCCTCCCTCAAGGGAGAACCATGAAAGGGGATCTCTTGGTTATGATGTCTGGGGAGATCTAAGGAGGAAAAAACTTTGCTTCACTTGCCAAGAGCCATGGCAACTAGGGCACTGGTGTGCTGCCGGAAAGGAACATTATATTGAGGTGTTCTCTGATGATGAAGAGGAGGAAGAAGAAGACTTAAAGGAGGATACAATGTTGTAGCATCAGGAGGATTTGCACTTCCACCAGGAGGTGTGAAGGGAGCATTTGCTCCAACTTGAGGGACTCTTGCAGCTTTACGGGGAGTTCCCAAGTATCTAATATTGAGGGTTAGAGGAACTATTCAGGGGCAGAGAGTGTCGGTATTGATAGACAGTGGGGATACCCACAACTTTATTGATACTCAGTTAGTGCAGAGGAGAGGAATTCCCATAGATTATTTTGAGGGATTCTTAGTCTTGGTTCCAGGAGCTAGAACCATGCAGTGTGTCAAGTATTTTCTAGCACTAACTATCACTTTGGGGACTTACACATTGATAAACCACTTCTTTGTGATCGATATTCCTAACACCAATGTAATATTTGGTGTTCAATGGTTGATCAACTTGGGGAATGTCACCATAGATTGGGAGACCTTGGAGATGGAATGGACAGATAAGGGGAGTGGTAAGCGCCAGAAGATCAGGGGCATGCACACCTATCCACCCCAGATTGTCTCAAAACATAGGATGGAGGTTGATTTTCATAGAGGAGACATAGAGTGGGCAGTGGAAATACGTATGTCATAGGCATGAGGCAAGGGTGCACCAGTACACCTAGATGTGCAGTCGATTCTTGACTGTTATTCTACAATATTTGGAGATATACCACTAGGGATTCCACCTAACCGAGGATTTGGGCACACTATTGAGTTGGAACAGGGGATCAAAGCAGTGAAAACCACACCCTATAGGCATCCCAAAGCCTACATGGATGAGATTGAAAAAGCCATTCAGGATCTCTTGGCTTTAGGACATTTCTGACCCAGCTCTAGTCCCTTTTCTTCTTCTCTGGTCTTCGTAAAGAAGAAGGATGGCACATTGAGGATGTGCATTGACTATAGAGCTTTGAAAAAGAAAACAATGAAGAACATGTACCCAATTCCTAGGATCGATGAGCTGATGGATGAGCTACGGGGATTCAAGTACTTTTCAAAGATTGATTTGATGTCAGCGTACCATTAGATCAGGGTGAGGGATCAAGATATCCCCAAGACTGCATTTAGATGTCACTATGGCCACTTTAAGTTATTGGTAATGCCCTTTGGGTTAACCAATGCTCCGGATACTTTTCAGTCTTGCATGAACCAAATCTTCTGTGGTCAACTGAGGAAGTTTGTGTTGGTTTTCTTTGATGACATTCTTATTTACAGTCGCAAATGGAAGGAGCATTCGCATCATATTGAGATAGTATTATGCATTCGTGAGGAGCAGAAATTCTATGCTAAGCTCTCTAAGTGTGAGTTTGGGCTCAAAGAGATGCTCTATTTGGACCACATCATTGGAGTAGATGGAGTGAGAGTTCATGAGGAGAAGATCCGTGCTATTCGAGATTGTCCTAAGCCAAAGAATATAAAAAAAAATTGTGGGTTCGTAGGCATCTGTACCTACTACCGGAAGTTTTTCAAAGGGTTCTCCCAACTAGAAACACCACTTACAGATTTGACCAAGAAAGGAACCTTTAGTAGGACAGCCACAATGCAGAGGGACTTTGATAGGTTCAAGGAGGTGATGAGTAGCTACCCAGTGTTGGTATTACCAGATTTTACCCAACCCTTTTTGCTGTAATGTGATGCTTCAAGGGAGGGAATTGGAGCAGTCTTGATGCAAGGGGGTCACCCCATAGCTTTTGAGAGTTGGAATTTTCTATCTCGTGAGAGGTTTTACTCTATATATGATAAGGAAATGTTGGATATCATGCATGCCTTAGACAAATTACGATAGTATTTGGTGGGCAATAGATTCCGAGTGAAGACTAATCATAATAGTTTTTGTTTTTTCCTTGAGAAGAAGCAGCTGCAAGAGAGACAACAAAAATGGGTGAGTAAGATCCAAGAAAATGACTTTGACATTGAATATGACAAAGGGAAGAGAAATGTGGTAGTAGATTCCCTATCACGGAGACCAGCAGCACTATCATTTATGAGCGTGGATATAGATTGGAAGGCTCAAATGTTGGTGGAGTATTCCAAAGACCACTTTTCATGTGAGATCCTAGATGGAAAAGTGACCAATGAGAGGTTTAGAGTGATGGATGAGGTCATATATTATTGAGACTGAATCTTCTTGACTAGAGATTCTAGACTCAAGAAGAATATTTTGCATGCAACAAATGATTTACCACTTTTCGGTCATCAAGGATTCACCAACACATATCGGGCCATTCGAGACAAATTCTCATGGGAGGGTCTCAAGGAGGATGTGCTCCAACACATCAGGGAGTGCATATTTTGCCAACAGAACAAAGGAGAGAACAATCATCCTATAGGATTGTTACAGCCACTCCATATTCCAGAAGGAAAATGGGAGAGTATCTCCATGGATTTCATCACCGGTCTACCTACGGTACAGGGTAAGGATTTTATCTTTGTAGTTTTTGATCGACTAACAAAGTATTCACATTTCTTTGTTATTTATGTATGATATAATACTTCACAGATGGTCCAGCTCTTATTTAGAGATGTCTTTAGACTCCATGGTCTTTCAAAGACCATAGTTCGTGATCGATATTGCCACTTCATGGGTGGCTTTTGGCAGGATATTTTTCGATTAGTGGGTATCGAGTTCACATCGAGTACCAGTTATCACCCTCAGACCGATGGAAAAATTGAGATAGTAAACAAGTGGTTGGAAGGCTACTTGCAAAACTATGTTTCGGGGTAGCAAAGAGCATGGCTGCGTTGGATCCATTTGGGGGAGTATTACTACAACACAACTTTTCACATGTCCATTGACATGAATCCATTTCGGGATCTTTTATAGGTATGATGCTCTATCAATTGTTGATATGATTTTTGGAGCAAGGAAGACTCCTAGAGCCAAGGAGTGGATCCAAGAGAGTCAGGATACACTTCGTGCTCTCAAGGACAACATTGCTACAGCCCAAAATTAGTAGAAGTTGTATGCAGACCATGGTCAGATAGAGAGGCAGTTTCAGGTTGATGATTTAGTCTATCTCCATCTTCAGCCTTACAGACAGTCTACACTAAAGGAGAAGGGGCTGAGAAGCTTAAGCCCCAGTTCCATGGACCATACAGGGTGATCTGTCGTGTTGGAGCTCCCCATTGGGAGTAAGATCCATAACATTTTTCATGGCTCATGCCTCAAGGAGGACTTTGGAAAAAATATGGTTGCCACCATGGATCTCCCACCTATTGATGATGAGGTCCATCTGGTTTTACAACTGGAAGCTATCTTGGACACTCGGGAGAGGAAACTAAGGAGCAGGGTGATTAAAGAATATCTGATTGGATGGAGGAATCTACCTGATGAGGATGCCACTTGGGAAGGAGAGAATATTTTGCAGCATCCGTCTTTGCAATTTCTTGAGGACAAGCAACATTTGGGAGGGGAGGACTGTAATATTCCTAATTAGCTTTTAGCTAGTTGGAATATTAAATTTTTCTTTCATTCATAACTTAGATGAATAAGTGGGTAGAGAGACCCTTAAATCTCTTTAGTACGAATAAAACCACTTCTAGTGTGAAGGTGGATCAGTGTAGCTAGCTGAAATAAAGCAACCCTTAGTGTGAATGGGGTCAATGGATGTGGATGGGGTCAAGGTTGACCAAATAAACAGTGCATCCATGGAGAGAGTGGAGATAGTGGAGGACATCACAGTTATGGTGGAGGAGTGTATGCATGGGAGTAGCATCTTTAATGAGTGGGACCAAGGGTGAGGAATCTCACCAAGAATATAAGGAAGGGGATGGCAGCCACAAAATGCATTATGATTATTTTTTATGTCTTGGTATTTTATGAGTTTCTAAATGCTTCAGTTGTTTAGCAGAGTTTGTTGTGTTGTTTAGCACAAGGGTGTTTCCGCGCAGAAATCCCACCCTCATCCTTTGGGGACTTCGAGTGCCCACTCAGGAGAGGTACATTAAGCTTCATTCCACCATCTGGCATCGGGCCAAGCTTCATCCATCTACTACAATGTAGTCTCTTTTAGAAGATACTTTATTTTGCAGGGCAGTTGCAGTGGAGGATTGAGAGACCTATTTTGTGAGCTAGTTTCCTAGTGGAGGGCGCAACCTTTCATTGGGAGGAGTTTCAGATATTTTCTTATTATATAAGGGACCTCCTTGTGGTCATGGAGTTGTAGAGCATTATTCAGCCCTAGGGATACATTTTTCACAATGTGTATTTCCAGAAACCCTTTCTGGGTTGTCTTGGAATTATGCTTGGGAGCTTAGATCTCTATTCCCAATACTTTTTTAGAATTATATCAGTAGAGCTATATATTTCTATTTTCTAGCTGCAGTTATTCCCTATTGGACTGCGCATTCATAGCCTTCTAGCATTTTATGTATTAGCAACATTTCATATTTTGATGTATTGGATCATGGGAGGCTTGTAATTTGCCTAGCTTGAGTGACCTTTTCCTCAAGACATTGTACTTATTTTCTGCTATTAAACATAATGGAATGGCTCTATGATTGTCCCATGTTTTGATGTATTGATATTCACTACAATTTCCAGTTTTATGTTCAATATTTTTGTTTTTCTTGTTTTGGAATATTACATAATAAGGGATAAGATCCACATCATATGCTCCCTCAGGGTGCAGAATCCTGGTTCCAACACCCCCCCCCATACTACTTCATGTGAGACTTTGGTCTGCGCAAGAATATCACTGTCGAAAGGGACAATAGTTGGAGGGTTTTTTTGGTTACGCATAACACTCTGAACTTGGGTGAGGACCCCTCAAACCAAAATCAAACCAACAAAACCCACTATTACTAGCCCTTTCAGTAACGATTTTCTTGCACAGACCGAAGTCTCACCCGAGGCAATATAGGGGGATGCTAGAACTAGGTTTTTTCATCCAGAGGGACAATGGACTATGGCTTTAGGGCTTTCCTTCATTTCAATACTTGGAAGAGCTTCGCATAACAAATCTATCAATTATACATTCGTTTCTCAACACATCTATTGAACTCACTTACAGGCAACGCGATCTTACTTATTCAAGCATAAAACAATGTAAACAACCATAAGTAGAACTTTGCTATGCAATTACAGATCAAAACCCTTACTTAGCATGATAATCATAAACAAAAATTAAAGTAAACACATCAACAGAAAAAAAAAAATATGTCTTCCAAATTCTTTAATTAACATTCAAATCTTTCTCATACAATAAATTCCACCCTACACACTCAGCAGTAGACTTCTTAAGGTCTTCATGCACTCAACTGTAGGAGCCTTTTCTCTAACCCAAAACGACAAACTCTGCCTTAAAACAATATTACATCTAAGTTCATTTCATTAATTCCATCAAATATATCTCCCCAAGGTCTATCCTAGACTCCTTATATATTCTTTTACATTACAATACCATGGTCCGAAAACCATGGGCAGAGTTCAACATTCACAAAATATTCCCATCCCTTTACAAAATAAGGGGCTTTAACCCACCCCAAAGCCCCTAAGACTCAAAATGTACTTCTCGCTACGTGCTTCGCTCCTTGATCTACGAAGTCTTTCTCCAAATTCCTTCTTCAAGGGGTACCATGTCCAAAAGGAGCGAAAATGGTGGAGAATACATCTCTAATGTATTCCAGAAATTTTGTGTCTCAGAAGGAATTCGAAGATAATTGATTGCACCTCATAACCCAAAACAAAATGGGGTTGCATAGATTAAGAACATAACTATTGTGGGAGAAGCACAATCTATGTTACATGGTCAGGGCCTACTGTTGCATCTGTGGGCGGAAGCATGCAATACAACAATATTCGTGCAGAACATAAGTCCTCATCAGATACTTGGGATGAGTACACTAGAGGAGGACTTTTCAGGTAAGAAATAAGATGTTTCATATTTTAAAAATTTTGGTTCATTTTTCTATTACCATGTGACAAAGATTTCAGGAAGAAGATAGAGGCAACAACAAATTTGGGGATATTTGTGGGATACATTGATACACCTCACAACTATCGGGTGTACTTTCTAGCAAATCGGATGAAAATGGTTAGAAGAGATGTGAATTTTGATGAAGACACAACCATGTGATTGTCCCTTGAGAGGGATATTGAGTTGCATGTAGTTGAGGAGATATTAGCTCCAAATAATGAACCTCAAGATGTGGAGAAGCCACAAGCAGAGGAAAATAGAGTGGTATAAAGCACTCATGCAAAGCCACCCACAAGAGATGGAAGGAAGCACACCAAAGACGCTGAAAAATTATTGCTGGATGTGAGAGATAATGTGGGAGCACCCACATCACAGTGCAAGAAAAGAAGGTCCCCAAAGAAGTACACTGGATACATGGCTATTATGAGCTAAGGTATTTATATAGAACCATCCTCTTTTGAGGAAAAAGTGCAACAATCTATATGGGTTGATGCCATGGTTGAGGAGTATGACTCCATTATCAGAAATAGTGCATGCCAAGCTGTCCCAATACTAGTGGGGAAGTTCATGGTAGGATCCAAGTGTGTCTATAAGGTGAAGCAAGAAGCAGATGGGAGTGTGGAGAAAAAAAGGCTAGATTTGTGGCCAGAGGGTTATCTTAGGTGGGGGGGATTGACTATGATGATAATTTTGCACCATTCACAAGGTACTCATCTATTAGATCCATCCTTTCACTCTCAACACAGACGATATTTATAGTTATTTCAATGGGTTGGGCTTCAGTAAGAGTGAAGTAGATGCGAACATATATCCTATTGTGGTTGATGGTAAGATTTTTATTATTTTACTTTATGTTGATGATCTGATACTGACAGGTGATGAGTGGCTCATAGAATCTTGCAAGAGAATTTTAGATGAAGGACATGGGGTCTTGCACTATTTCCTTGGATTGGAAATATGGAAAAGATATGGGGAGCTATTTGTATCCGAGAACAAGTGTGCCAAGGATATTATGAGGAAGTTACACATGGAGGGTAGGAAACCCATGGAGACTCCTCTTGCAGGAAACTGGAGGAAGGAGGATGCTACTTTAGGCGAAGTCGTGGATGCTATTGTTTACAAGAAACTTGTGGGTTCACTCATGTTTTTGGTGAACACACGACCAGACATATGTTACACATTTAAATAGCTAATCCAAGCTATGGTTAAGCTGACCAAGCTATTTTGGAAGGCAAAGAAGCATGTGTTGAGATATATTAGGGGCACTACAGAGTATGGATTATGGTACAGAAGGATAGAGGGAGTGAAGCTTCAAGGCTTCACCGATGCAAATTGGGAAGGGATTCCATCTAACTAGAAGAACACATCAGGAGGAATATTTACCATAGGATCAAAAAAAAATTATTCGTATAACAGGAAACAGTGATTAGTTGCACTCAATTCAGTAGAGGCATAGTACATGGAAGCCAATCAGAAAACATGTGAGGCCATCTGAACGAGGAAGCTACTTGTTGGTTTTTTTGGTCAGTAGATGGATTTGACGGTGATACATTGTGATAACTGGTGTTGCATCAAACTCTCGGTTAATCCAATATTCCATGACAGGTCCAAGCATATTGATATTTGGTATCACCATCTCAGAGATTGTGTTCAGAGGAGGATTATGTCATTAGAGTACATTTGCATGAAGGAGAAGTATGCAGACATATTGACAAAGGCACTCACAAGAAGAAAATTGTGAATTCCATAGAGACATGATCAGGGTAGCAGATAATCCATTTTTTGTTGAGAGGGAGTTTTGAAATGGCACCCCAAAGCAAGGCTTCTAATTTAATTTTTCCTTAATTAAATCGAAAGAGAAATTGTAATTTAATCTCATAACAACTTGTATTAGTTAACTAAGTCAGAATGACTAAGTTGACTTAGTAAATTCAAGTTGAGGGTTAGAGAGGATGCATGTAGAGTGATTCCATGATTTAAGGGGGTCTAGTTGCAGTTATGCATGAGTTGTAATTAGTTAACTCAATTAATTGAGTTAAAATCAATTTAATTAGTTCTAACTGAGTGATGAGCTAGAGATAGCTCTAGTGAAATAAATATAATTTAATTCACAGTGAGTGATCAATCATTTAACTAATAATTCACTATAAATAGATGTTGCATGTCGGTTCTGAGGAATATCTAGTTGAGACAGAGGTTTAAAGGAAGATAACTACCAGTTGTATAATTAAAAAATTGTATAGATCAGTTATAGAGTCAGTTGGAGGCATAGGAAGGATTGCAAAATCATGGCAAGGGATTTTCCTATTTAATAGGGATTTAATTACTCAATGAATGCGTTAGCAAGGCAAACTGAGAAGAGGCAGAGAATTGGCTAAGTATTTGTCCAATTTTCCTAGATCAGTCAGAGACAGTTGGAAGAGTGCAGGAGTTCTCTTGTGAGAGAAATAATTCTATTGTTTCATGATCCTTGAATTTATACAGTATACAAATATCGGGGTTTTAGGCATCATTCTTTCCCCAGATACATCTTGTGTTGTGCGATTGATTATCTCTTTATCTTACTTGTTTAAGTGATTGTGCGATCATGTTTTGTTTCAAAAAATTGTAGAAGGGATTCAATATCTTGTTTTAGTACACCATAAGATCATATTGAATCCCGTGGTTATATTTTATACATGAGAAACAGGTGAATTCCTCATGATAGATCACCATGTGGATTGAACTAGATAGTTAAAATCAGTATCTTCCAGCCAAAACCTATTGAAATTAAAATGAATTCCCAAACAAGTTTTTTCCATCCTCCATTGCACTAGTAGAAAATGATGAAATTAGTGACTAGGTGACTAAAACAATTAGTCACCACAATTATTTCAAGTGAATTACTACTAAATTTGAGCAATTTTAAGTGACCGAACTAAAAATGACTAACTTAAATGACTAATTTAGTGTGGGGATAAAATATATGACTAAATAATAAGTGACTAAACTAAAAACGACTAACATAAATGACTAATTTATTCTAGGATTAAAATATATGACTAGATAATAAGTGACCAAATTAATAATGATCAACATAAATGACTATTATAGTCCAAGAATAAAAATATGACCAAATAATAAGTACAACAAGTATATGAATTAGTCATTTATGTTAGTAATTTTTAATTGTGTCACTCCAGAAATAGAAAATTGAAATTTTGATACTGAAATGTTACATTTCACCACAGGGGTCTTTAAATCCAGCTGCACTATTAAAATTTAGAGACAAATGGGTCTATGAATCCATCTATAGTGTTAAAATTATGAATACTCTTTTGTCTCTAAACTTTAACACTACAAATGGATTCAGAGACCCCCTTCTTTGAATCCATTATATGTAGTGTTAAATTTAGAGACAAAGGGGTCTCCGAGTCCATCTGAAGTGCTAAAATTTAGAGACCCTCGTCTGCAATGTTAAAATTTAGGTAGATGGATTCAATGACCCCCTTAAAGGGGTCCATGAATCCATCTATAATGATAAAATTAGAACACTTTTATACAATCACTACTAAACCAACATAGAAGTTGATATTAAAATGATTAACCACAACACATATTACCATACTCAATATCCTTGTCATAAATAGAAAAAATAATATATATTTATCATTACAGTAACTTTAGCTACATTTGAGATGAATTGAAATGACTTCCAATCTAACCCAAGGGTATATTCAATATGTTGCAAGTCTATAATAATAACATACGATTTAGAAAGGGTCAAGGCATATCTAAATACACATGTGGGGTGGTCGCATTCCTTGGGGAAACTTCCCTTCTAGATTGAAATTCATGTTCTTTTTTACTTCTAGGAAAAGTTTATAGAGAAATCCAACACTGGTAATTAATCAAAGTGATTTGAGCTATAATTGAGACGAAATGGAATGATTGCCACTATAACCAAAAAGTATATCTAATATGTTGCTAGTATATACTAATAACACGTGATTTAGTAAGAAAGGTCAAGACATTTGGAGATACACTTGCAAGGTGGTCCTACTCTTTAGAGGCTTCTACTTTTCTAGGATTATAAAGATAGGACAAATGTCTCATCAAAAATTTGAACCTAACTAGGGGAAATAAAGAACTAAACAAATACTACAACATTGATAATAATCAATTAAACTAACCGACCAACCAACTAATTACTCTTTTTCCCTTAATAATATTTTTTACTCTAATTTATTATCGCTCTTGTCAAAATTTCCCCACAAATAAATATTACCCCTTCATGATATCTAACATAATTGTCTCTTTTTACATATAAATTTTTTATTTTTCCAACCATTCATAAAATATTATTTTTATTTTGTTCACTCAAATATAAAATACATATTCAAATTTAGTTAAAAAAAAATCACTAAATGAAAACCATATTTGAAAACAACACAAATAAAAACCGTGAACATTATTTGTCAAAGCCACTAGAAATGCCACCACACGGAGAGTTTAATCGCTTTCAAAAATCGCGCCTAATTCATGGAAGCAGTAATGACATTAAAATTTTTGAAGACGACCTCTATGGAGCATGGCAGGAAGTAGCAATCAAATTAAAAAATAATTTGAGGAGGAAGGCCTCTATGGAGTGTATTTGAGGAGGAAGGCCTGTATGGAGCGTGGCCGGAAGAATGAGGGAAATGGCATGCGGACGATACACAGCTAGCAGGAAGCAGCGATCACATTAAAAAAATCAAGGAAGGCCTCTGTGAAGCGTGTCGGGAAGAATGAGGGTAATGGGATGCCGACGATGCACAACGTGGTGGTAAGAATGAGGGCAATGGCATGTCGATGATGCACAGAGTGGCGGGAAGAATGAGGGAAATGGCATGCCGACGACACACAATTTATGAGACAAGGTAGTGGTATTTGAGAAGGCCATTTTGCTTCTGCTATAACTGACGTTACTAAATGGTACAACAAAATGACCCATTGCAAATCATTTTGGTGAGTAATTGTAAGAACAATGACCATTAGGGTTTTCAGGGTTGAGGACCAGTTCTTGAAGAAGAACTTAGACCTTATTGAAAAAAAATCGAGCCCACTTTTCCACACTTTCTGATCCATTGAATGGTTGATTCAGAGTCTAGAGGTGTTAAATGCAACTGGTCTTTACTCCTCTGCTCTTTCTATGGTTCTACTCCCACAGGGAAACTCCAATCCTAGTATGAACAATGAAACTAAATGTAAATTGTGGGTGATTTATGTTGTTACCGATTGCTTTTATGTATAAGATGATCATTCCTAACAATTTTAACTGGTGCAGGTTTAGTTGGGATGGCCTTCTCTTATGGTCTATCATTGAACACATCGTTTGTTAAAAGTATACACAACCTAGAACACATCAAACAGTACATGCACATTCCTAGTGAGGCCCCAGCTATTATAGAAGATCACAGACCACCAGATAATGGATAAATTCGTGGCAATATGGATTACCTAGCACAAACTGCCCCATACCACCAGAAAATATTTTTATGTACAAGTTCCAAGTGAAGGATCGGATAGGTAGATACTATTAATTTCCATCATTGTATCTGCAGAAAGCTGCAGGGAGCTTTGATAGACTAAATGTAGCTAGCAGGGCACTAATCCTTGTTCTATTCCCTCTACCTGATGGTGATATAACTCTGCTTATAGGTGACTGGTACAAAACCAAAGTTTCAGTAAGTTATTAATCCATCCCTGAAACATGTACATATCTTGAAATTAAATAGATTGGCTATGTTCAACTTCAGCCTGTCCACCATAATGCTCTCTTGCAACGTACCAATATCTAACTATATTCTATCTTTGGGCAGATCTTTGGAAGAACACTTGATGTGGTCAGATCTATTGGTAATCCTGATGTTGTTCACATTAATGGTCGTGGGCTACCAAATGAAATAGCAAATATACTGGAACAAGGTACTTATCGTTGATCTCTATCACAAGGAAATTTGTGAGATTAAGTATAGGTGTGTCTATCCTTTCAACGATTCACAAGATCTTGTTTATTTTGATTTTATCTTATGGATATTGAATACATTTATTCTTCTCTTAAGATGTATCTAAAATGACCCATCTGTTCATTAAGTTTTTTGTGCCAATCTTTCAAAGTGATAATAAACGAATTCGTGATAATGACTATGCACCCATTTAGTTGGGATGCATTTATTTGATTAAATAGAGTTTGAGAAGTCATTTTTAGGAATATTAGGATGTGAGAAGTAAATACTATGTTCAAAGCTACAATCATGCAAAGAAATTCAAAACAAAACATGCAACAAGTTTTCAACAACATGATAACAGTTCATCCTCTTACAATGATCATAATCATCCAGAGACATTTCACACATGCTAAATATTTCCCAATCCATCTGAATATATGTAAGAAAATATAATGAATCAATCACAATAGGGCGGAAAATACTAGCACGACTTGAATTTGGCCAATGTAAGGATTCCAATGCAATCCTTTAGCGCAGACTCAAATTATTTCATGAATCCAACACAATGAACAACCCAAACCCAAAAACCGACTCAAGAAAGTTAGTGCATAAATAAATACAAAAATCATCTCCTTACAATGATATTCCTCCATCGAACCTAAAACTACCAAGGCACATGCATCCAACTCTCCTTATAGATAGAATTACCAAATGTCCAAAATTCTAGAATCACTTCCTGTGAATAATTGAGGGGCCAGACTCATCATATTCTAATTTTTAAATCCACATCTGCAATACACATAACAAGTGCATATTTTTAGGTGAATCCAAAACTTTTTCCCTGATAAAATTAAAAAGCAATATTTATCAAAATTTATTTTTATCAAATTTGTATCAAATTGGCTTCGATGTCATTCTTATTATGTTGGGCCAACAGTTGGGGACCTTGCGGTGGTGGAATTGTGTTTTTGATAAAATCTCCCACCCCATTATCCTCTAATACTATCATGATCCTCCCTTTCCAAGAGACAATGTTAGAGGATCCCTCTCAATAGTGATCTACTCTCAATACTTGGTAGGTCATCCTGCTTCCCACAAAAAACTTGTAGTCCTTCACAATAGGCTGAAATGTACATATATTAATTTAAATTTAAGGATTCCATTTGTAGGTGAGGAAGATAGTGGAGAAAGAAAAGAGACCTGGATACTTGACATGGTTCCACACACAAATAAATCAATCACTCTGAACTCAAATATAATACCTTCTGTATTGATACATATAGTGGTAAACTCAACTACGCTTGATTGGATCTATATTAATGAAGTTACCCCTTCTGAATTTATTTAGAAAAAATTCCGCCAGGGGATTTGCTTGGGCGTGAGGCCCCCAAGGCTCAGACAAACCCAAAGAGACATTAAAATTCCCTCCTATGATTATCATAAAGTTGTTTATGAGAGACTTTGAGAAGAAAGAGTTCCATAAGCTTACTCTATCTTGGCAGGGGTCATAGATATTTATAATGGAGAATTGTAACCCGAGACAGAAGAAAAGATCTCGTCCTTGAGAGCCAAATCAGACCCCCATGAATTTAGAAGTTTGATGCTCAGATCTCTGAATCCCAAATCCAATCCTCCCGATTTCCCAGATGCATCAAGGGCCAAAAAATACCACCCAGGAAGAATTTGGGTTAAAAACTTCATCACCATGTCCCCTTCACCCACGTTTCTTGAAGCAAGATAATATCACAATGCACTGAATTGAAAAGACTTTTTAGAGCCAGTTTTTTGTGGGCACTGGCCAACCCTCTACAGTTGTAGGACATCACAATCATCGAGAAACCATGACAAGGGACATCGCTGCTCTAAGTGCCCCTTTAAGGGATAATTTCTTGCCATCATCAATATCAAGTTTTTCTTTCAACTTTGCTTTGGAGATGTTCGATTTTCTGCCTCTCGTTTTATTAGGAGCAAAGGGTTCGAAGTACATCCCAAGACCTCCAATAGGGATAACAATACCATATTTTATTTCTCTCAGCCTGAGGTTATAATGAGGAATTTCAATAGGGCACACAGGGCCCGAGGGATGCTCTTCAGGTAATAGTGGAATGTCGGATAAAGATAACTCAGGAATGGCAGAGATGATACTTTCAAGAGCTATAAGATAAAAAACGAGGGAACAAGACTCATAAGGTTTATGGCTGGAGGGACTAAGCTTGAGACAAACAGACCGAGGAAATAAATTAACAGACATAGGAGTAGTAGGGTGAGTATTAGTACCCGCGAGAAGAGGCACCTGTCGCGTGAGTTCCACTTCGCCCTGACTTTCTCGAGCTGTGTCTACTGCTTCCGCCTGTCCCCCCTGTGGTGGCAGCTAAATTTCCATGGGATCAATGAAGACATCATGCTAAGTATCCAACTCCTCCTATTTTACCTCGACCTCCACCTCTTCCCCAAAACTTCCCTTAAGTTCGGGCTCTTCCCGATGTCTCTTGCGTCTACGGAAGCCTAAAGGACAATCCCTTGCCAGATGACCATACTTATGAAAATTATGGAAAAAGAATACTAACTTCTCACAATCTAGAATCTGAGAGAAAGACTAGCCATGCACTTGAATCTGTATCATATCTGCTAGCCCTTTTCTTGGGTCCAACCGAAGTAATATTTGAGCAACCTTCCTCTCTTTTGTCACTAGGAATGATATATCCGCTTCAAGAAATGTGCCCAACATATTTCCAATGACTCTGAGCACTCCCATCGACCAGAGCTGGGGCGCGAGGGCCGACAGACGCACTTAAACCAATATTTCTTTGAGCCTTTCTCTTTGTGCGTCGAATAATGGCATCCATTTTTTGAAGAATATTGGGGAAAGCCAAAGCTCCAGTTCCTTTCCAAAACCCATTCCACTACTTCTTCATTTGTGAACCTAACCATAAACCAACCTTTGGTCAAGATGATGACCTCTTTTTTAGTGGTCAGACCTCCACTCCAAGACTTATGTATCCACTTTGCGATATAATTTGAGGAATATTGACGACCTTTCGCACTCCCCACCGGGATAAGTTCTGAGGTTGCTAAGGCCTCGTCCAACGGAATTTCCACTCCCAATACCAAGTTTTGCCTAACCTCCTTCCTGATTACTTTCCCCTTCTTTCTCTTGGAGCCAAAGGTCTGCCCAATACCAAAAGAAGTGCTGAGAGCTTCATCATTATGTAGTTCTTCCTCAGGGGGTTGTTCTAGCAAAGAAACCGGCGACCCACCACTCTGAGGAGGTGCCTCGACTCTTGGAGACTGAGTCTTGGGGTCAAGAAGCAGGTGGTTCTCCTTCAGCCCCAGAGAGATGTCATTATCTATTCCTTGGATTTTCTGAGAGAAGATATTACCTTTCTACATACTTTCTTCTGCAGGCCGAAAATTTGTATATGACTCCTCCAAAATCGAGAATCCCTTAAACAGATTGTAAATTTATGTAGATGTTCTATGCTTGATGCAAATTTACTTTATTTTCAATACTAGACAACAATCACATAAATCATTAAGTAAAATGCTGATAGAACATACCAGTAGATCGACAGAAGACAAGCCAGAAACAGATAAGTGTGTTGGTGCATTACAACGGTCAATGGGATGCTTCAACTAGCAAAGTCTCAATTGGTTAGCTAACCAGCAATGTCACACAACCCTCAGATCAGCCAAACAGTCAACTCAAAAGTCAACCCAAGAAGTCAATGTCACACCAGAAAGTCACTTCAGAACAACAAGAAGTAAAAGTCAACGCAGCACGGTCTACGGTCAGCCTTTGACCTCAGTTCTTGTGCCAAAATGTACGGACTGCAGAAATCGAAGTCTATGCCAAAATTTAGCTCCTTTTGACCATGCGTTGACCAAAGTCAACATTGGTCAAACCTGCAGTGGAAACCCTAGCTGCAGCAGAAAATGTCTTCGGCCTTCTCCCACGTTTGAACTGCAGATTGCCTCCAAGTAGCTTGAACCAATCAGAAGTGGAGAGAGAAATATGTGGTGAGGAGATGAGTGAAATGTCCTCCAACGTTGAATTTATTTATATCCATCACTGAGGGTGTGTGACACATTTGTTGGGATTCAAAACCTTAAAGCCGACCTGCACATATTTGAATATATTATAAAATAAATTCAAAATAAATGTTATGCTCATCGGATCAAGATGATCTTAGATCAATCTTGCACCTCTCTGTAAGAGGAACCCAATAAAAATATTGGTATCTTCATCTGAGCATCACAACATGGAGTTTGGACCTAGTTGTCCAATTTTAACACTCCCTCTCAACTAGGGAGAACTCCATCCACCTGTGCAACTCAACATCGTGAATCATCCCGTCGTAACTTGCTTTGATGGCTCTTTATTTCAGAACAGAAGTGGGTCAGTCACAAATCCATCATTCTCGGCTGATAGATTCAACCCAGAGGTCCGAAACCTCTACAGGTCTCACAAAGAGTCTCATACCAACCCAAAGTTGGTTTATCTGACCCGAAGTCAATAGGAGGTTTGAAACCTCACTAGACTTGATCCCAGATCAAGTGGTTGGACCGTGCCATCTTAGATAGAGAGTACGGAAATCTCTGATGCGTCCATCAGTCTTTGCTACTAGTCTCTAGATTTTCCCACCTCAATGGCCAAATGAGAGGTACTTCCCATGAGCCCTGAACTCAATGGGTAGGATGCATACGGGGCATAGATAATGAGAGGTGAACCAACTCAATCATCACAACGATGGGGCCCAAGCACACCAACAAGGTTCAGCAAGCCTAGCCCTATGGTTGCTTATATCTTTGAGAAGCTATCTCGAAATCCCCCCAGAGCTCCCAGATCTCATCGTCCAACAGGACCCTCATCATAGGGTCATTCCACAATACCAAGACTCTCACGGAAGGTTAGGAACTTGACCTTCCCCAGGGGCTTTGTGAGAATATCCGCGACCTACTCATCAGTTCGTATATGATCGAGCCTTACGACACCTTGTTGTACCATATCTCGGATAAAGTGGTACCTAATATCAATATGCTTGGATCGATCATGGAACACGGGATTCTCGGACAAGCGAATCCCACTTTGGTTATCACAGAGTATCACGGTGGTATCTAGCACATGCTCAAACAACTCACTGAAGAGCTTTCGCAACCAGACTACTTCACAATAGGCCATACTCGCTGTAATGTATTCAGCCTCCATGGTGCTCAAAGCCACCGACTTCTGCTTCCTTCTCATTCATGATATCGAAGCAGATCTAAGTGTGAAGCAACATCCTGATGTGCTTTTACGATCCACCACACTGCCAGCCCAATCAGCATCAGTATATCCGAGGAGTGTCACGCTCTTGGCAGTGTATCTCAGCCCATGGCTTATTGTGCCCAGAAGATATCTCAGAAGATTCTTGGCACCAACCCAGTGAGTGTGATGAGGCTCAACCATCTGTTGACTCAAAATGTTCACTGCAAAACATATATCTAGACGGGTGTTCACTAAGAACATCAGGGCCCCTACAAGTTGACGATACTTAGTAGGATTTGCCAGTACGGGCCCAACAGCGCTTCCACTCAACTTCTTGAAGTTGAGCTCCATCGGTGTCGACATGGACTTACAGTCCACCATACCAAATCTTTCCAGAAGCTTCACAATGTATTTTCCTTGAGAAAGGAAAATCTTGCCAGTTCTCTGCCAGACCTCCAGGCCTAGGAAGTAGTGCATCAGTCTTAGGTCCTTCATCTCGAACTTAGTAGTGAGCTCCCTCTTGCACTGATGAATGAGAGGGTCAACACTTGTAAGGAAGAGGTCATCCACATACAACACCATAATGAGAGGCTTCTCTCTATCAACCTTGAAGTAAAGGTTCGGATCAAAATTTATACGAGTGAAGCCCAACATCATCAGGTAGCTATCTATCCTCTCATACCAAGCTCTGGGTGCTTGCTTCAGCCCATAGAGGGCTTTCTTCAACTTGCAGACATGGGTGTCTCGATCCTTGAATTCGAACCCCAGAGGTTGCTCTACATACACGTCTTCCTTTATCGCACCATGCAGAAATGCAGTCTTCACATCCATCCGATGAAGACTCCACCCTTGCGTAGCAGCTAGGGTTATGATAGATCGAATGGTGGTATATTGTTCCATAGGTTCAAATATGTCATCATAGTCTATGCCTTCCTTTTGAGAGAAGCCACGGGCAACGAATCTTGCCTTGAACTTTTCATCACTTCCATCAGATCCATGGTTGATCTTGTAGAGCCATTTCGAGGTGACAACTACTTTGTCCTCTGGTCTTGGAACCACATCCCAGACATCATTCTTCATTATGGACTCATACTCTTCGTGCATAACATCCTTCCAGACTTTATGCTTTATGACTTTCTCAAAAGATCCAGGCTCAGATTGTACAATAGTACTCATGGTTGCTAGATACCCTTGGTATCTACTCGGCTTCTTGCTGTCACGGAATGCCCCCCTTGGGGCCATATGTCCCTCAGCATCCTTGAGAGTGTCTCTGAGCCATGATGGTCTCTTCCCCAGTGAAGGAGGTGGATCAATCGGGTCCATCGGTCCTTCAACATCAGGCATTGTCTCATCCTTCGGTTCTTCTTGATTTCTAGGCCTTGCTTCATGATCTTCCTCAGATCTCGGAAGATTGACTACTTTCTTCAGGGAAGCATCTTCATTAAAAGTGAAATCGTGGCATATCTCCACTTCCCTTTGACCAAGCACATAGACTCTATAGGCCTTCGAAGTTTCGTTGTAGCCCACAAACATTCCTTTCTTCCCAGAAGCATCCAGCTTGCTCCTCTTCTCTTTTGGCACATGAAAATAAATAGGACATCCAAAAACTCTAAAATGTGAGACGTTAGGTTTCTTACCAGTGAAAACCTCTTCGAGAGTTTTGGAGTCCAGAGTGGAATGTGGGCATCGGTTTTGTATGTACACATCAATGTTCACAGCTTCTCCCCACAGAAACTCCAGTAGACCTTGGTCACATAGAATGGCATGGGAAACTTCCACAATGCTCTTGTTCTTTCGTTCAGAAACTCCATTCTTCTAAGGAGTATAGATAGTTGTGGTCTCCCTCTTGATGCTAGCTTCTCTGAAAAAGTCCTTGAACTCGTTTGTCTCATATTCAATGCCATTATATGTCCTCAAAATCTTGATCTTCTTCGTTGTCATATTTTCCACCAAGGCTTTGAAGGTAAAAAACCACATGAAAGCCTCATCCTTCTTCTTCAAGAAGTATATCCAGGTTTTGCGAGAGAATTCATCTATGAACGTCATATAATAAGAACATCCTCCCAAGGATGTCACGGGCAGCATACTAGATAGATTAGAATGGATCAATTGCAAGACATCAGATGTCTTTGTGACACTTGAGGGGAAAGGTCCCCTTGTATGCTTTCCTTTGACACAACCCTTACTTACACCTTCATGATTATTTGAAAACTCGGGCATCCTTGTCACCACCTTCCTTGCTTCGGGAAGGGCCTTGTAGTGAAGGTGTCCAAACCTCCAGTGCCATAGTTCAGTTTGTCGGATAGTATCACATGTCATTGCTCCCAGTGGACTTCCTCCAACCTGGTAGAGTGTATCAACTCTAAACCCAATCGTGATATCTTACTTGAAGCTCTTCTTCCACATGCACACCTTTCCATCAATGAATTCCACATTGAAACATTTGTCTTCCATGGCCGATATAGACACAAGGTTCTTCTTCAAATTTGGTACATAGAGTACATCCTACAAGCGAAGGACTTGACCTTGAGACAAGTGGAGGGTCACAGTCCCTGTCCCTTTCACGGGATATGTGGCATTATCTCCAAGGATAATTTCCAGATTGGTATCCTTCTCAACTATATCAGAGAGTGCTTCCTTGAACCCAGTGATGTGACTTGAGGCGCCACTATCTATCAACCAGACATCCATAGTGTCGGGTAGAGATGCAGCAGAGAGGGAAAATACAAGAATGTATTCATTTCTTTTATCAACAACATTTGATTCTTCATACTTGGAGTTTCTTGACCTTTTGAAAGGTTGACCATTTCCGCCAGAGGGAGCCTTCCTCTTTCCCTTGAACCTGTTATTCCTTTGATTTCCATTCCTCTAGTTGTTGTTGTTGTCATCACCATCAGGAGAATCCTTGTTGAATGGGCATTCTCTAGCATACTGACTTGGCCTATGAAAAGTGTAACACTTGCCCTTCTTTCCTTAGGCCCCTGCTCTTCCTTTTTTCTTTTGACCACCAAAGTTCTTATTTCTAGAGGGAGCAACGTAGGCAGCATTTCCTTCATTTTCATACTCCTTCATTCTTGTCTCTTCTTGAACGCATCTCGATAGTACTTCGTCAAAGTCAAGTATCACATTATTATTGAGAATGGTAGTGTTGAACACATGCCATTCAGATGAGAGTCCTCCAAAGCGGTGAGTAGCATCTCTCGATTAGCTATTGTCTCCCCAATAGCTAGGAGATTGTTCCTGATCTCGGTCAGCTTCAGAAAATATGATTGAACAGACTCATCCCTGCCTTTCTTCAGATTCTTCAATTGATTCTTGTAGAATAGGACTTGATTTGCATTGTTGGCCTTGAACATGTGGACCAACTTTGGATGTGCCTAGCTCAGAGATGTAGGCAACCAGACTCTAGTGAATTGAGTCCCTGATCATTAGCTTTGCTTTGATCTCCCCCTTCTTATATTTTGTTTTGGTAGTAGCAGTAGCAGTGGATGGAGGTTCTTGTATTTTACCCTGCACATAGTCCATGACATCTTGGTCTTCCAATTTAAGATCCAACGTCATCTTTCAAGCATGGTAGTCATCCTTCCCAGTCTATTTGTCATCCTTCTTGAAGCCATAGTTTGTGGAACCCATTTTCTTCTTCGGTGATTGCTACAAATTAGGGCTTTGTCTTCACCTTAGCTCTGATACCATGTAAATGTATTTAGATGTTCTATGCTTGATGCAGCTTTACTTTCTCTTCAATACTAGACAACAATCACATAAATCATTAAGTAAAAAGCTGATAGAACATACCAGTAGATTGACAGAAGACAAGCCAAAAATAGATAAGTGTGTTGGTGCATTGCGGCGGTCAACAAGATGCTTCAACCAACAAAGTCTCAATTGGTCAGCTAACCAACAATGTCACACAACCCTCAGATCAGCTAAACAGTCAACTCAAAAGTCAACCCAAAAAGTCAACACTGCCTAGAAAAGTCAATGCAGAACAACAATAAGTAAAAGCCAACGTAGCACGGTCAACCTTTGACCTCGGTTCTTGTGCCAAAATGTATGACATGCAAAAATCGAAGTCTATGCCAAAATTCAGCTCCTTTTGACCATGCGTTGACCAAAGTCAACGTTGGTCAAACCTATGGTGGAAACCCTAGCTGCAGCAGAAAATGTCTTTGTCCTTCTCCCACGTGTGAACCGCAGATTGCCTCCAAGTAGCTCAAACCAATCAGAAGTGGAGAGATAAATATGTGTGATGAGGAGATGAGTGAAATATCCTCCAACATTGACTTTATTTATATCCATCACTAAGGGTGTGTGACACATTTGCTGGGGTACAAAACCTTAAAGCCGACCTGCACATATTTGAATATATTAGAAAATAAATTCAAAATAAATGTTCTGCTCATCGAATCAAGATGATCTTTAGATCGATCTTGCACCTATCCGAAAGAGGAACCCAATAAAAATATTGGTATCTTCATTTGAGCATCACAACATGGAGTTTGGACCTAGTTGTCCAATTTTAACACAGATTCTCCCCAAACAACCCTTCATTATTATCACCAGAACGCTTTGAAAACAAAGCCCGCTCAGACACCAGACTAGGGAAAACAACTGGCGAGATTTTTCATCCTCGAGTCTTATCCAAATGTTGACCCACTCCCGGAGACACCGCCTTTACCTCGTCAATTAAACAAGATTTTAAACCTTCATGCCTTAGCAGACTGCTGCCCTTTACCATGTCTTCGATACCATTGGTTAAGGAATAAGAGAGACATAAAGATCTTACCCAAAAATTCGTCGAGGAAACGCAACCTTCAGCTCTTTGTAAAACTGCATTCTCTAGACCGATTGAAAATTCCGTTGCCTGCAGCCAGGATACCATCTTTGATGAGAGGCTTCTTGACTGTTCCAAAAACCTAAATTGCCACCGACTTCCCAGTCTAGCTCAAAAACACCTCACTTGCCAAGTGGAGACCTCATTGGCATTTTGACCTTCTCCCGGTTCTATTGGGTTGGTTCCAACCCCCAGACCGACAGAATGTCCTCCAGTTCCGGTTCTAAGTTGACATGGTCTTTGGGGCTAACCATACTGAGACCATAGAGAGATGAATCACAAAACTGTTACAAACTCCACACTGTGAGGGAGAGTCTCAAACACTGGACTGGCTTCCACGCTGGGAGGATGCAAAAATAGAACAACGATGCAACAGATAACTAAAAAATGTGTAAACCAAAAACCGGGAGTGTTAAACAGGAGTTCGAAGGGAGACCGGTTACGATTTCGAGGAGCATTTAATGAAGACCCTGCATGTGCGTACAAGTGGTGAGGCAGTTGCTATAAGCCATCAGAGCTACATTGACCACCGCCATTGATCTTCCCAATGCATAGAGTGTGAAAACCTAGAAACCATAAAATTCCTCCCCCCCCCCCTCATTTTTTCAAAAAAAAAAAAACCCTTCTATTCAATTTACCCTCAACCTACTGGTTTAAAAAAAAATTATTTCAAAGCTCGTCTTCCCGCGAATTTCAAGTTAGAAACTATACACTATTAAATTTAACTTCATTGTCGTCATGGTTTTACTTCTATAAGGATTATTATCATTTGAATTTTGCGCCACATCTTTCAATCATAATGGCGTGAGAATTTCTTCATAGGGCTAACCATCGGCCCTCGGAAATCCCCAAAACAATATCACCGCAAGCAACAAACAGACTTGCAGAAGCCCATAAGAGTTTGATCAAGCGGGACTTAAATTTATTCATCTCCTTCAAATTCACCACAACTCCCTTTTAGTTCTGAAAAAATTGGCGGGTTTCATTTTCAGCTGTTTCATCTATATAACTTTAAACAAGCAATATGCTAAAAGTGCCTGTACTTGGTTTTGAATTTTCCATGTGACTTACCCTTCAACTCTATTGGACAGATAGGGTGTCACTGTTATCACAGAATAATCTGACGATGTTAGGTACAAATCCTTTTTTAAGGCCCTTTCCGTGTCCTTATGCATACAAACTCAAGCATATGTAGATAGATGGATGGATGGTAAATTGGCATTGAAGAGTCCAAGTGATAACAGGGCATGTTTGTGCAAATACCTTTATCCTTCACTTTTTTGACTTATATTGTTAAGTCTGTGAGAATGTATAAAATGACCTTGACTTGCAACCAAAGCAAACTCATTTTCCCCTTGTTAACTTATCACTATTTTGCATTGGTTTTTTTCATCTCTAATATTACTTATTTTGGTGTTACATTGTTATTGATACCATCAGCCTGCAATTATTTTTCCATTTATTCACATAAAGGAACTATGTGAAATCAATCCTTCTCTCCAATTGAGTCCCCTGTTTCAATCTTCAACTTCTATTTAGATTTTGGCATTTTGAAGGTTCCATGTATTGTCTGTTATACCAGACACTCCAAAATTATGACTTCTTGTTAACAAATTCCTTGTGTATTGTGTACATACATCAAAAGGGTTGTTGCATACTGCCCCCACAAAATTTCTTTGGCAATTTACTTGTTTGATAAAGTTTGCTTTGGCTACCATAATCACCACGATCTTCCCTGATTCCACAATGTACATTTTATTTGATCATTGCAGCTAGACAGGATGCCGCCAAACAAGCCTTAGTATAAAAATTCAAACATCTATATTTTTGGTTTATCTTTACAATTTAGTTTTTGTGTGGTTTTGGTAGGCTTTATTTCTAATTCCCAGCATGTCTGTGATTGATCTCAATTTGAATTCATACATCACACAAATACTTGTCATCGGGAAAGAATCAAGTTATGAAGCTGTGTTACTAGTTATTTCAAGTGTCAATCAACTGTTCATGGAATAACTGTCATTGTTAGTCTTTGTTTGTTTTTTCATTAGTCATTTTAAATTCAAGGGTTCTTTCTCCTTGTCTAGATCCTTAAAAATAGATAAAAAGTGGTAGAAAACATCCAACAGAGATCTTGGCATCATGTAGCAATCCTCTGCTTCTTGCATATCTTGATGAAGAAAATATTTAACTGATCTTACTCCCTCTTACCAGGGAGATCACAAGCCTAAGCTTGTCTTTATAGAAAGCAAAGTGTCCATCAGGCATCCTGCTCAATGTGAGATCACTCAAACATGACATAAAATAGGAATGTCCTTTGTTGTACCATATAAAGTGGTATTATGTGAAACAATGGATTCTCTGAATCCTATTCTGCAATATACAACAATGACAATTGAAGAGGTTTCTTAAATTTATACATCCGACTGCAGTAGTGCTGGAGTATATAACACTTAGATGTGCTCTTTCCATCCGTCATATTTTCAACTAAGTTATCATCAAAATATTCATGAAACCTTAGATTTTAGTAGTATACATCAGGATGTAGAACAATTGAGATATCTCAATAAGCAGTTGTCCAATATATGGGGCTCACCCATAAATTGACTTGAGAACTTTCATAGCGAGACATATGTCTGATTAGGTGGTGATCAGGTATCCCACAAGATATACATATGCATACCATTTTACCATCAATCCTTAAGTGTAGGGAATAGTGCATCAAGGCTAGGTCTTACATCTTGACTTCGAAAGTCAACTCCCTCTTACGTTGACAAACGAGAGTGTCATCAATCAGAAGTAGTTGCATCCTTACAATCCAATAATCATGGCTTGTCCATAACTCCCTCTAAATATAAGGAAAGTGACCTTGCCAAAATTATATTCATAGAGCTATCTACAACCTGCTACTTTTCCAGTCACTATTCCTTTGGTCCATGTGCCAAAGTCATCAATATATCTCCCTCTTAATTCTTGCTTCAGCCTTTTATCAATCTACTCCTTATTTTTAAGATGACACGTTAGAATACCAAACCTCAGCAATACATAGGTGACCTCTCTCACATGCTCTGCCTATTCAAATGACAGATCTCAATAGCAGTATATCAATAGAACCTTATTACTGAAATTGCAAGAATGACTGAAATTAAAGATACCAAGGGAATTACTTTGAATTTAGCCTTGGAATGATTTCCAAGTCTGATTATGCCATGGATATTGGCTTCTAGCCTGATCTTAACATCTAGATAGACCAAGGAAATTTCAAATTATGCCAAGTTTCTTCTCAGCCACAAATACTACATCTGATATACTGAATTTATTCCAAGGTTCATTATTATTGCAGAAGAATGTGGAAAATAGTTAATGCACTTTAAACTGGTGAAGAAGAACTGTCTTCTTCCCTCCAGTTTCTGATGCTTTTCATTAAAGACTGAATACTTGATGCATCCTTGACTTATGCTAATGGAATGTCCAATGTTCAACCTGAATTCTTGTAGTGATTTTTGTCACAAGGGAGGTTTGGTCTTCAGATACCTACATAATTGCTTCCTTTAATGATGCTACTATAGGTCTTCAAAGTGAAAAAATGATTCTTCTCGAAACTGAGCAAGGATCGATAAGCTTGATGCTAAGAATATCAAACTGTGACTGTATATATGAATGATGACACTATTGAAGGAACATGACTGTGAACACAATCAATACAGCCCAAAGTGATCGAGAGCATTGATATTTTAGATGGAGGATATTGCAACTACTCCACTGCAACATCATTCTCGAATAGGATTCCTGACACCATATATAGGGTAATATTACTGTTTTGTATACAATGCAAAACTCAAAGAATATAGACAGTGGGAATATACCATAAGAATAGAGCAGAGAATCCATATCTGAACGGATGGATGAACTTCCATATATTCATGTATTGTATCATCATTAATATACAGCTGATGAAATCGAGGTCAAGCTTATACTGTTGTAATAGAAATACCATATTGGAGTTGTTGCACAGTGAAATCCATACACAAAGTTGAGAGTATATAGGAATGGGTTGATACCCATTATTGCCAATATGGGAAGCGATACCAATGTAGAGTAATATGAGAAACATATATATGACTGAAGTAAGACAAAATTTCATAATTCCAAGAATCATACTGAAGCGTATGCCATATGAAATTATAGGAAAATCATACCAAGACCATAGCTATATAACGAACGTCCAATTATTTCATAGGTGCAGTATCAAGAGTGAAAATCTGAGAGACTTCCTTGAAAAGTAAGCTTGCTGAACCCTGCTTCAAATCACTGTGCTTTCATGACCAACTATGCTTCCTGTTATGTTGTTATACTATACATTCAAAGCATGGCTGGAAGGGCTTTAAGGCTCCTCCTCAAGCCTCCTACAATTCATGTGTTTGCTACATCAAGGTCTTCATATATACCAATATATACTTTATCTTAACTGAACTGTACCTTAGGATGACTGCGGTCTATTCTAGGCCTCAAAACATAATTTTCCGAGTTGTTGCAGAAGCAATCCCTTCTCTGTGGGCTAGAGCAGAATGAGAATCTCCTTCTAGGACAAGGAACCACCCCTGTTTACCTGCACTGTCTCTTGAGATTACTGCGGCTAGGGTGGGAGGTCCCTTCTAGGCCTCTTGGCCCTCTCAAATCCTTCTCCTCATACTACTGTAACAGCACCTTCCAACAGCCTTGTAAACAGAGACAAACCCTTCACAAAAAAGTACAGAAAAACCATAAATACTTACCTCTTAACATGTGGTCTGATCTAGCAAGAGAGACACTGCCCAAAACAATATTGACTCTGCTTTCCTCCTTGTTGGCTGCTTCCATTAAATGTTGAAGGAGGACTCTGCAATAATGGTTTGAAAATTTGATTTGAAGCCCCTATGAGCTATTGAGACCAACTCTGACATATTCCCAAACTGGAATTCTAACAGTCCCTTGCTTTATGGAAACTTGATTACATTCCTTGTGGTTGCATTCCTTCTCTTGCTTGGGATTGACCTTATCTGGCTCTGAAACCATGTTAATTTTGGAGCCTGTTCTTACTTAGTTACTTCACTGAACATACTATCCCATAAGCCATTTAGATTCCATTAGCAATCACATAGCTCATTATCATATAAACAGTAACTGAAGAAAGAACACAGATGATCGAAGAAAAAGACAAGCCAAGACAAGATAACACACGAATATGGCGCAAGCCAGGGAAAAACCCAAAGTCGGGGAAAACCCTTGATCAATTCTTCTTATTATTCATAAACAAATGTTCAACAAAGAGAGAGAGAGAGTACAATGATTTTAAAGTCAACAATGAATTTCCAAATAGAAGATGTGACCTTAGACTGCAATTCAGAATACTGGTTAGGGCTACCTGAATTTTCCATCTTTCTTCATTATAGCCTATGTTCAAGCCTGGGAATATGAGGCCTAGAAATAAGGGCTTAACCATGCCTTCATTCTCTCAAAAAACTTAACGACTAGCTGTAGTAATGGTCCTCTGTCTGCGTCCTGCAACAAAGAGTTCAACAGAAGATCATGGAGGGATACACTACAGTAAGGGATCACAATCCTCTGTTAGGGATCACAACTTCTGTCCAAGGGTCTGCAACCTTTGATCCAATTGCGTTGGCTTCTTAGTGGATGCGGCTAAGTAAGGATACCCTAGAATAGGTCTCTCGGCCCTCTAGAATTCCTTCACAAGCTACTATTTACTGCGCCCCAGAACAGAGAGAATTACCATAAATAAAATATAACTGCACCCTTAACCTCTTCTCACACCTATGGATTATACCTGCAAATAATACACACCCTAAAACAATATTCTAGGGGCAAATGGCACAGATATTGCATTAAGAATTACAGTTGTTACAGCTAGGAGCCAAAAAGTAGTCAAATAAGAGTTGCTTGCCTACAAAAGAAATAACAGTTAAAACTCCTTGACCCCAACTTAAAGACTGCCCACATCTTACCTAAAAATGACAATGTTGGAAAAAAATTACATAGTCAAACTTGATCTAAATAGTAAATATAGAAATTTCTTCCAAATTGAACAAGTGTTCATCTCATGAAACGTTGCCCAACTGTATTACTTCTATAAGTAGGAAGGGATTGTTAGACAGATAACATCCCACAGTTTTACATGCTTCTCGAACCATCCATTTTCCCCCAAATAGAGCATTATTCCAATGAACACAAGAAACAAAAAAGATTAAAGATTAAAAAGAGATTAATATTAATGGCCTTGAATGATAGATTCAAAGTTACAACATGCTATACAATAACCACTAGTTAGACAAATGAAATGCAATTGATCCCTTATCACCAAAATATTGTGAAGAACCAACAATATAAGTACCTCAGTTTTAAAATGCAAATGGGATTTCCAATATCATGACACTTCTAGGGCCACCTTGACTCATGGTCTCAAACATTCCACTCCCTGTTGAGATGGCTTTCCACTGAATGAGTTGTCGGTTCTTGTCATAGAATTCCTTGGTTCAATAGTGCCCATAAATGGTATCTCATGAGACCATTTCCAATCCTTTCAAATGGAGCAAAGAATATCCATATTATTTACTTAGCTTGAACAAACATTCTTTGGGAATCATCAATATATTGCAGAAGAATCAATCAATTTCTTGAAGTCTTTCAGAATGACAAGAGCTTTCCATAACAGCCACTTGCCTGTGTTCTTGTCCCACAAATAGTCATACATATGAAAAGGCTCTCTTTCAAAATGGTTTCCCCATAAAGAAAGGAACTTGCCAAAGTTGTCCTTAATATGCTACGAAAGACCAAATTAATAAGACAAACAAGTTCCATACTTGTTGATAATCCATATGGTGTCACTGCAACTACGAAGATACTAATTAACATTTTCCCCATATCTGCTTGAGAATGAATGAACAAAGATCTTAAAGGCTTCAAACACACATGACTATATGGCAAAGACAATAAGAGCCATGCTTGCCACTTATGTATACAACATTTAGAGCATGGTGTGATGCAAGTATCTACTAATGATTAATTTTGCATTGCAACACATGACTAATGATTAATTTTACAACAATGTCAGTTCTATGTGCACAAATATCGATCAGGCCAAGCCTTCCCACTTCTCTAAGTACATAAGTGTCAAGAAAATAGAGGCTAGAACCTTTTCCTACCCTAATTTAAAATGTTCCCTATTGACTAAGTGCCCAAGGGAGGACGAAGTAGCCTATCCAACCCCATACGATATAGTCATTGATAAAAGGGGAAACCCATTATCCAATGTTTTGGGGCAACATTGGGTAAATTTGGGGTAGTTGGAGCAAAAAGGCAGAATTGGGGGCTATGCTTGTAAACCCTCACATTAAATTAGGAAGAGAGACCCCCATGAGGAATCTATAAATAAAGAGATAGAGTCATTTTATCATCATCAATTTGGAATGGACTATCTCGGTTTTCTTTGAGCTAGAGCTTTGAGAGTTTTAAGACTCCTTTCTTCTCCTGATTAGTTTTGGTGGAGGTGATCCCACCCTAGCTAATCCCCCTCTCTCCTTTACAACTTTTGCAACATAATATTTTGGAGCATCTATGATTCATTTTGGCAAGCAGGGAAATGCATTCCCACTGGTTGTTCTTGGTCAAGAAGTCCTGTTCAAGACAACGAAGGTCTTTATGTGGGATGCCTGACCATCATTAGTTTTTCTGGGCAGCAAGATCTTTTCTCTGTGATTTGTCTATGGTGCACCCAAGCTTATAACCCTTGGTTAAGGAAAGGTAAGGCTGCGCGGGGTCATCTCTGAGGCACTGAAGCCAAACAGGAGGTAGCGAGGCTGTTCTCAACCAAATAGGAGATCATTAGGTTACTAGGTGGTTTTTAGTGCCCATTCTGAAGCATTTAGGGCATCACCTGTATGCGGCCTTCCTCCTGAGTGTATTTAGGGCCACAACGGATATCTCTTTCAGGGGTCTGTGATCACATGAGGCTTTGAAACCACTCCCCAATAATTACAGGCAAGGTCTGTGATAATGAAACATCCCAAGCAGGCCTCCAGAACCTGTAGTTTGTTGACGTGATGCAGCAACATGATCAACTCTCCAACTGTGGGTGAAATTTTTATCAAAAGGGGACTGTAATAAGATCTAACCAACGATTTGACCAGGTTAAGAGACTACTCCAACTGCAGATGGAAACTCCAATGAGAAAGGGCTGTCACAAGCTCTTCTTAACAACAAACAATTTTGGAGGCAGCACAGTTAGACAATGAGTTGTTAATTAGTATATTATCAACCAAAATTGGATAGTGCTAGTGCAGGTTACAGTTGGAATGTTGATCTATTGAATATTGACATTACAGTCAGAATTATATTGGTGGATTATTGGTTGTCTAGGTCTACTGTTCATTACGCAGTTAGCCCTAACTTGTGGTGGTTTGCTGAAGAAACATATGACTGTTAAATATCTCGTATATCATTAGTGAATTATATAGAAGGGCACTTACCATTATCTGAGTTGATAAATGTGCACTATTGTTATGATTTTTTTCATGATTGGTTGAAAACACTAGATAAGGATTGAACAACAAGGCCAAAAATTACCTAGGGACATTACATACTTCCATTGGAGAAACAGTAAAAAATGCATTTCAATCTACTTGGATCATAAGCTATAACCAAAGACATTGTATTTTCAAATCCATGAGGTTGGGGTAGGAGGATGGCCCGCAAAAGACAGAAAGGAGTTGCAGCAAGGTAGACTTCAGTAGGTGTGCATTTCTATTGAAGAGGATCTCCATAATGTGTCCCTCTATGGTGAGGATGCATGGTAGGACATAATGGTTCAAAGGGAGGTGAAGCAGAGGGGAATATATTGCCAAGGGTGCCTGAGTTTATTTCAGGCTACAATGGATTCATAAGGGAGATGAGGGCTCAAAATTCTATTTTGACTTTTTAAAAAGAAAAGTGGCAATGAAGAGGATCTTGGATTGCTCCATGCAAATGGTTATTTTTTCGGCACTCCAATTGACATTAGAGGTATGTTCAAATTGCAATTTCAAAATATTTTTCTCCTTATACAGTGATGGATCATGTAGTGGCTGCAGGAGATGCTTATTGTAGGGTCAATCCTCATAAGGTTTTTATTGGTGACTAGAGCAGGTTGAAGAACGATGACTTCTCAAAAGAGGAGGATTTTGCAGCACTTAGCTACATGAGGAATGGCAAGTCTTCGGGTATAGAATCTAGATGGAATTATGTGTGAATTTTACAAGGCCATGAGCCATGATTAGTGACATTTTTTGTCATTTGGCAAAAACATTCCCAAAAAAGCAGCCACAAACACAATTGGTGATTTGCATCCAATTTCATTGCTTAGTGTGGCTCACAAGATCATGGATAAAACAGAGACTCTAAGGATGTAGTCAATGCCATGGAAGGTTGTTAGGTTTTCTAATGATAACACAAGTTTTGTGTACAAACAAGTAATCTCAATACCATGGTTTCAACATGTAAAACCTTCAAATGTGCACAAAAACTAGACAACAACCCCTTTTATTTGAAATTCATTTGACAAAGCTTTTGACTGAGTGGAATGGACCTTCATTATTGATATGCTGGCTCTTGTGGAGTTTGGACCTAGATGCGTGACTATGGAGAACACATTGTTCACTAATACATTAGCTTTTATATACCAAATAGTGCTTAGATAAGTTTAGTTGATGATGCTCATGCTTGTTTAGACATAATCAACCTAGCATCAAGTGATGTGTTTAGTGACTAACAATCTATTTTTTTCCTGGTGGGGTTGGACTCTCTTCCTAACTAGAATCCCTCAGCTTGGAAATTTACCCCACCCTGGCTGGTTGTTAGATATTTGGGTATTCCCTTTAGTCTAGATCTTTGGCCAACATCCATGTACAATTGGTGACTTTAACAACTACAAAGGAAACTTCCTGTTTAGCATCATCAAGACCTTCCCTTTACAAGGAAGTTGACCATGGTTGCACAATCCTACTAGACTTGCAAATATATTTTGTGTCTTGTTGGTTGCGTAGAAAGGCCTGATATCAATAGTAGAGCAGATTTTGAGATTGTAACCATGGTCTCAATCAAACAAAAGGGTCTTCCATTGGCCCCTTGGGATGTGTTACTATCCCCAAGGATGTCAGGGGGCTTGTTTGATCAAAATTCCCACTCAAGTGTCTATTTTGGCTACCATATGAGTGTCAAGGGGTGTAGAGGGTGATGCTCCATGGCAGGTTCTATTGTTACTAGTATGATGTCAACAAGTGGGGAAAGTGCAGGGGGGATTTTTCTTTGTGTGATATCATCTCCTTCATCCTCGGCCTGTTTATGATAGTAGCACTGGGAAAGTACTTCCGAACAGATTTGAGTGTCTAGACATGTGATTGGATGAAAAGGGAATTTCATCCAAGTGTATATGGTCTGAAATATGTAGCAGAGTGATTTCTGCAGCAAGGATCATTCCCAATAAGGTTGTACAACAGAATTCTGTAGATCAGCCAACAACAGTGGTACAATGAGGCCATACTCATCTTAAGAGAGAAACGCGAGTTGTGTGGAGGGTTCAAAACAGTCATGTGTGTTGCAGTAGGGCCGCATGTGCTGTGCAAAGTGAGCAGAGCAATCATGCGTGCCATAGGAAGCAGTAAACTGTTGCACGTGCTATGGGTAGGGGTGCAAACAAACACACTGGTGACAGAAAGGCTGCACTGCAGGTTGAGCATATGGCAAGTCGTGTGGGTGCTTAGGAGAATTTAGGTAGTATAGCTTGCACAGAAACCCATAAAATTTCTATAGTTGTTAGAGATTGTAATTTTCCACAAAGGACCATGTTCCTAGTAAGGAAACCCTTGTATGATAAGATGTTAATGAACACAAAATTTTGATGTGCAGATTTTCTGTGTATGCATGTGTGGGATTGGTGCCCAATTTTCTACTGTTGATTTTATTTTATTTACCTGTTAAATACCAACAATGATTTTTATTTAGTAAGCTGAAACTTTAATTAATTTACAACAAGGAAATTTACTAGAAACTACATTTTCCAGTTGCTAGGGTTAAGAAAATTTAACACACCAAATTCCAGGTCTCAAGCTCACTTATTTGAATTTCTTAGAGTAATTGGGTAGCATGGAAAGCAATTGTCGGCTTGGCTAGATGGAACATGAAAGAAAAATTGGGATCTGGCACACACTCCATTTGGTGTTGGAGACGTAGGGTGATTTCCTTCGATAGTTGCCCCACCTTCAAGCTCACACATTCAACAAGAAAGGCATCCTCTTTTGGGGAGACATGTTAGATTAAACTACTTGATATTAGATGAATTGGTAGTGCCTGTCTCAAGAGAATGACCTTCTCGACCCTAATAAAGATTCAAATATGGAGTTGGTAGATCCACAACAAGATCTAATGAAAATAAACATTGGATTTTCGGCTCCATTTTGGAAGGACTGGGAGTGGAGTTTTGGTAAGCCTTTGTAATAATATTTCTCTTCTCAACTATACTCAATATTGCATCAACAATATCAAATATTCCCCTAAGCTCAATGGAAATAAGTTTCCAGTGAATCATCCTATTAGTATATTAGTAACTTTTCTGGTTATCAGTATTAGTATATTAGTAAAATTGTGACTAATGCCACTCTCTTATTTGGTTCAAATTGAACTGAATCCAAAACTCTAGCTATAAATTTTAAAATTGTATATTTATTTTTAAAATTGCAATATGTTAAAACATATTAACATGACTGTTTATTTTGTTTAAAATTACACAATTCACAACATATATATATGTAAAAAGAGAAAAATAGAAAAGGAAAAAAAAGAACCTATGTTTTCATTTAAAACAAAAATCCAATACTTATTCATATTAAGCTTAGTTCCAAATAGAAAAGGTCAAAACATCTAGCCCCATTGGAAAATTTTCCACATAAAAAGACACCAAATACTGCCTGAAACATGGATGCTGAGTGAGTTATTATCAAATGGCTATCATATAAACCACAAAATTGAAATTTTATGTTTGTTCTTATTCAAGTTTGAGTTTATTTAAAGACTGCTACAGTCTATGGTCATGTGCGATTATGAATTATAACTATATATAATTTTGATGTTTCTAGGTTGGAGATTGTACTATTTTCATTGGAGGATGCTACTATTGATGTGCCCAAGGCTCTTGAGTTACTTGATAGGATTCTCGCAAAACTGGTTGTTGAAGGGATATTCTTTGTTCAAGATATAGCAAGGGAAATCAAGGATGGAGGTACATAGCCATGAAGCTTATTAGAAACGAGGGGATTTTGAGGTATTTCTCAAGAAGAAAATTTCAAGGTAGTCTACTCACAATTTTAATGCTTGATCAATTTTGTGTTTTATTTGTGATCTCTCATGTTGACAAGTGTATGGTTGGTTAGTTTTTAGCTCGTGCTCACATTAGTTGGTTCTTGAAGCTCGATCACTTTATAACAAAAATAGGCAAAGTCAAACAACACAAATGGTCCACTAGCTCTCTTTTCATTTTCTAATATTATAATGAAGTTTTATTAGAGGCACTGTTTGTTTGTTTGTTTTGGTTAGAAAAGGGTTTGCTCTTGGTTTTATGTGATTTTCAATTTATCATATGTAGCATGTTGAGAAATGGGAAAGTATAACGTGACATTTATTTTGCAGAAATTGATGTTGAAGGAAAATTGCTTTGACATTGTTGATGTTAAGGTATATGCTGTATAAACTATTTATAGTCTAATTTATGTTATATTCTAGTGTTCATTGTCTTTCATTTCTTACACTGCATTGTATTTTCTTTTGTTTTCAGAAAATGAAATCAGTGTTGATGGTAAGAAGCATGAATTGAAAAAAGAGGAGAGCAATAACATTGGAGCGACAAATGCAAAAAGAGAGAGGAGAACTAGTCTGGTGATACCCTTAGAGCCAATATCTCGCATAAGACACACATATAAAGACTGATGATCAAGTGTTCAAAGTTGGTGAATTCACCTATAATGCCTTGACAATACAACAATAATGTTTTGAAGTGATGAAACATCATTTCATGTGTAAATTGTAGTCCAACTAATATTAAGTTGGAAACTCATATTGTAATACTTTAACATTTCATATAATATAATTTATGTGGTTGAAATTATTTATAGTTGCACTTGATGTTGTTTAGTATTGTAATTAAAATATGCGACTTTTTGTTTTCATATTAGATGAATATGCACATTGTATGACATTTTTTAAATCATACAAATTAATTTATGTTGATTAATAATGAACACAAATAAAATGAATATACGACTAAATTAGTCATTTATAATGATTATTAATGAAAGTAAATGAAATGAATATAAACTACTAAATTAGTCGTTTATATAATGAATAAATGGCTACCGCAAATGATAAATTTGTGACTACAAATAATGACTAAATTTTGCATATAAACGATTATTAGTAGCTAATTTACAGTATCTTATAACACGACTAAAATTTAGTCATATTTCTTCGGTCATTAATTGGTTTCAAACGATGACTAAAATTTGCATATATATGACTATTAGTAGCTAATTTACAGTATCTTATAACACGACCAACATTTTGGTCATATTTCTTTGGTCATTAATTGGTTGTCTCGGGTGATCATATAGTAATATATTTTGTTGTATATTTGGTCATTAATTGTGACATTTAATGACCAAATCAAACACCAAATAAATGACTAAATGAATGACTAAATCAGTGACCAAATGAATGACTAAATGAATGACTAAATCAGTGACCAAATGAATGACCAAATGAAAGAACAAATGAATGACTAAATTAGTGACCAAATCAGTGACTAAATCAATGACCAAATATACAACTAGATAACAAAATTGAGATAACCAATTAATGACTAAGCTAAAAACGACCAAAAGTTGGTCGCGTTATAAGATACTGTAAATTAGCTACTATTGGTCACCGACTAAAAAATAATCATTTATATGCAAATTTTAGTCGTTTTTTTAGTAACTAATTAGCCATCATTGCCTTCAAATACGCCCCATAAATGCATATTTGGTGGCAGATCTGCTCCGATATGCCAATTAAATGCATCCCTCCTGCTCCTTTTAATGGCCAATTAGTTTTCAACTCAACTGTTATTGTTCCAATAGTCACTTTTTGGACAAACTTTGCCAGACCCATCACCTTGGCACAATCCTTCTTCCTTAGCCACGTTGGCCTTCCTCCGTGCCATCTCCCTACATACCGCATAGTTCTATGGCTTTGACGAAGCATAGTCCCATGCTCTGTGTCAATTGTGTGGGGAAATAAATGTCGGAAACCCCCCCCCCCCCCCCCCCCAACAGAGGGTTGTTGAATAGGTATTTTAAAGTAGACTGAGTGTAACATTCTTGGGCTTGTTCCAATTGCACAACCCAATTAGGCTATACTGGAGTCCTTGGCTCAACGGTGATTCAGAATTATCCTGCTTTTACTTCTTGAATAACCTCATTAATACACTCCCATCCATAAAAAAATCCATAGGTCAATAGGAATTTTTCAGTCATTGCATACCAATCTGTAGTTCTTTGGCACAACTTAGTTTCCAGATACCATTGTTGAGGTATCGCCCCCAAGGAATGAAAGAACATATGCACCCACTCTGGTTAAGGTTCTTCGCCCCAAGCTACTGTCCAATGAGATAAATTCTTGCGCGGATCTTTCTGACCATCATACTTCTTCACGATCTTAGTATCTACTTGACCAAATTATAGCCTTATCAATTTTCAAAACTCCTTCCATCCTCCTAAAATTTCCCTGTGCGCACCGCACCATCAGGCCGGAGTGGACCTTAATACGAAATTTAAATCTTCGTATATTTGTTCTTTCGACACCTTCCATTCAAATTCTTCCAAAAATAAGACAACATTTCCCATTCCATCATAAAATGGAATTTCCTGTACCTCCGATGTGATACTGCGAAGTGATCTGGTAACCCTATTACATTGCTTTGTAGTTACTTCATGCAAGCGATTCTTCCAATTCTCCAACTCTTCATCGAAGTCTAAAATGCGCAAGCTATCGTGCTCCCAACATATTCTACCATCAATAGTGGGGTTATTCCAATATTCATCCTACGCAGTAAGCTTATATATCTGATCAATATCAACATCCCCATATTCATGCTAGAAAATATCTATATAACGTGCACCTTCTGAGGGATCCAATATAACAAAAAATTTAGTATCCTTCCTTTCAAATACCATATTCCTATTCTTTAGATTGATTATGGCATCCATTTTGTAACCCAATCAAATCTAAGAAATGCAGGATATAGATTGCTATCATCAATGATCTCAATAACTTTGAAGTCGGCTATGACACTTTCTCCATTAATATCGACGCTGACGCTAGCAATCGGCCCATAAGAATGATACTTTACTTATTTTTAATCCTCAGCTAAATCAATGACCATTGTAGCTTAGGTATTCCCATCCATTCCCATGTTTGTTTTGGCAGAACGTTTGCATTTGATCCTAGATACAGAATGAATTGATCCATCTCATAATCTTCGATTTGCGTAGTCAACAGCATCTTCGGGTTGATTCTCTTCTTATTTTTTGTTGGCAAAGAAAAAGGTCTCTTGGGCAAGACCCAGGTTCAGGATGGAGGCCAACAAGGTTTTCCGTAGTAGTCTAGCACAACGTTGGCATTTTCACCCTACTCTGAAGAGCAGAGAGTCTCACCCGAGGGATGTCGTGACCTTACTAAGGTTAGGATCAGATCAGGTATCGATCAAGAATAACATATATCCTAAAACCCACAGGACTAAGTGCTCCAAGAAATTGTAAATACTCTGTAAATGATAATACTCATCAACATATTCAGGATGGAAAAACAAAATTTAAAGTACCCCGCACATTCAACTAAATCGAAAACACAGTACAAAACTCATAACATCAAACCCAGAACATAATGTTTTGCATTAATGACAAGATATAGTTACATTTGTCCTTAGAGCGATCCTAGAAGAACTGATTACAATAGTGCCACAGATGATAGAACATAATGAAGAGAGAGAGAGAATAGATCGAACAGAACGAACAGAGCTCTCCTACAGCTCCTGTCCTCTAATCCCTACTGTGCCAACCTGCTATCTCCGCTGGTTGGATGCCTATTTTTTCCTTTGCCAATGCAATTGACAGTTCTCCCTTCCTTTCCGCTCTAGCATTTGTTGTATCTCCCTGATTACTGAGAATTCCACTGCTTTTTCTCTGTCGCTTCCTTCTGCCATCTGTGCTTGTTCCTGCAACAACCGCACCACCTGCTCTTTGGTTCTTCGCAACCATGACAGCTCCCTATGTATCGTGGTTACGTTCTGCCACCTGTTATCCGCAACTCAAAAACCATTTTATTTCAAAACAAGGGCCCCAACATCCCCTGACAAAATCTTATTGACTCATTCTGAGTCAATTGTTTTTTACTGCCTCAGTCTCCATCGGTCTGCTTGCCTCCGTGGCCAGTCCTGTCTTCTCCTTTTCTTCTCCCTGTCAAAACAAGGGCCCCAACTCGGGGACCTTCTCCAACGCTGATGATTTGAGTTCTCTGAAGCCGAAAATGGCATGTTGTGATCCCTGCATGAGCAAGTCTGTGTCTGTAGTGACCTGTTCTCCTTCTTTCTCCCCTAATATGGGCCGCAGATTACCAAAGATGTCCTTAATGTTAACGTTGGCCTCAGCGGCCATTTGTTACGTTGTTTGGGTTGTAAGCTTGACAATATGCCTTAGCTCTTGGAGGGCTTGTTTGGATGTTGCTGAATGTTCCTCAATTTCTTGTATCTTGACCTCTAGCTCTTCCGCTTTGTTGTAAAATTGGTCAAGTCCATTGGGGTCTATGGCTTCTTGAATCTCCTTCGACACCTGCTATAGTTGTGCCTAAATTGGTTGTGATTTCAAAGTGAGCGTGGTTGAACATTGCTGTAGATTTTTTAGAAGTTCATAGGCTTCCTTTGTTGCAGTGCTTAGAGTTTCCTGCATCCCGGCTACTTGTCTTTGTCTTTCTATTATCTTCTCCGTGTAGTTGACCACTAGGTCTGGTAGTGCAGGCCTAGTTGCTAGTGCTGCTTTCAGCTCCCTATTTTCTGGAGTGAGATTCGAACATGCCACCCGGACATGGATGGATTGGCCGACTATGTCACCAGCTAATATGTCGTCCGATATTTGATCATTGTGAGCCAGAGATTCTTGAAAATCTGTGTCACCATGTCCATTTGGCCCTACAAGTTGTCCTTCTATATCTTTAGCTGCTCACGCTCTTCAGTAAGCGCGATGATTTTTACTTATTGCAGCTCGAATTTTTGCTGGAGTTCTATGTGAAGCCCTTTAGCCTGTTGTGCTGCTCGCTGAATAAAATTGTACAGCTGTGTTGTACCCCAGGTCTGCATGCTCTCAGCTCTGGACGTATCTTGATTTGGCGGTCTCTCTTGGAGTGGTTGACTGCTCACAATGGACTTGGTTGAGTGTTCCTGTGGTGATTGTGATGGTGTTGGTTGTGGCAACGGATTGGTAGGGTTACCCATGTTTAGAGTGGGCTGCATCTGGTGAAGTATCAGGTTTGCTTGCTGAAACAGGTTTAGCTCTTCAGCTTGGGGTGTTGTATCTACAGTAAAAGATCCCCCACGACTTAAAAGGTCCTGGAAAGTGACCTGTTCAACTAGGGTTTGGTTAACCTCAGGTACCAATGCTGTAATGGAGTTAACTTCCACCTCTTAGTCTCCATTTGTCTTACTCTTTTCTATGACTAGGTCGAATATGGTGGCTGATGTGGAGGGTGTTCGGGTTGGATGGTCTTTAGAGGTGAATGAGGTGTGGGCCGATGAGTGGTGAGTGTGAGGTGGAGACATACAGATGTTTAAAAAGGAATAGGGTTTGATTAGAGGTAAATCCTGAGTTACCTGGGGCTCTGTCAATGGCTCTTCTTGGATTGGGGCCCCTATGTCCATTGGTTTTCTTTGATCTTCCCTCGTGAGATCAACGACCTGGCTAGACACTGTAAATTTTTCCTTCTTGGATTTTGGTGTAGCTACGAGTGGCTTTGAGGCCTTACTCTTTTTAATAGGGACTGTGGTTGTCGCTGCTAGTGAATTAAACAAATTAAGTGGTATGGTCATGACTATGGGGACTGTGATGGAAGATGAGGCAGAATTGGAGGCCTGAAATTCCATAAACGTGGGAAACAATGAACAATCACTTGTTAGAGTTGAACAACCCAGTTAAAGCTTTGTACCTTTGTGTTTATCTCCTCCATGATTGGTGTTGGTTGTAGTCGCGACATTCTGGCCATCGCTTCCTCTGGGGTTTCTCCTGGCAATGGATCCAACAACATGACATCAAATGAATAGCAATAGACTCCGTTTCTGACCTCCATTCCTACCCCTGGCCATGAACATACTTCATTGGGGAAAGTTCTTTCATCGATTTGAAACTTCAACAACTTCATCTTAAAGGTCAATTCTGGCACACATGTTGGCCTGATGTAGGTTTTCTTATGGCTGACTCGAAACCATACTTGTGCAGAATAACAGTCCAGCAAGCTCCTTGGGATTCTCTACTGTCTCATCGTGACGACAACTTCCTCGTTCACCTCCTTAGTGATGGGGTCCTCTGATGCTTTCCAGGGTGTGAAATTCATTGCTAATGGTTGACCTATTGCAATTTCCAGAGGTTTTCTGATTCCTAGGAATGTCCATTTCCACATTGCCAGTGCCATGACAAGATAACTGTAGATGAACCCAGTGGCTCTCTTGTATTTATCCTCACAAGATTTGAATATATCATTAAGTAGAAATGAACATCAATTTAGTTGTGCCCCCTGGATACAGTGCTCCACAACTGAGATGGTATCCAGCGTACACTCCCCTTTCATGTAATGTCTCATAGTTTTGCTCGCAATCAGATAGCAGGAAAAATTTACTGCTGGCTTGTTGATCAGGTCTATCTTGGCCCCCTTTACTCCTCTCTTGGTGTCATAATTCCTATAGTAGTCGCCATCTCCTGCTTTCTTCACTCTCTTTGACACATTTTTGAATGTCGTGGAGACGTCTCTCCCTTCTTGCGATAGCCCGGTTAACCTGTGAATGTCTTCCATATGAATTGGTATTTCTCTTCCTAGCCACAACAACCCACTGTGGATTCTCCTCAACAGGAACTTTGTGCATTGCATCGCAGTCCTGAGTTTTTTCTTGGATTGTGGTCTCCGCATCGCAACTCTGAGTTTTTTCTTGGATTTAAAATTTCTTTATTGGGATTTCTATCGAAGCTCTTCTCAGGTACGAGAGAGTTATTGACTCTATCTAGCCTAATCTACCCTATTGACTCCTCTTGGTTGCAAGAGTTATTGAAAGTTGAAATATAGAACTTATTCATGATAGGGCTTCAGGCGTGCACCATTCACCCGCCTTGGTAGTATCTGTCCATCCAGTTGTGTTAACCGAACTGCTCCTCAACCTTTGATTTCTACTACGTAGTATGGTCCTAGCCAATGCATTCTCGGCTTGCTTGGGAACTTCTGGAACTTACTCTCATAAAGTAAAAATTTTCCTCCTACCAGGAACGTTTTTTGCTTGATATGGCGATCATGCCAAGCTTTTTGTCTCTCTTTTTATTTGGTGGAATTCTGCCAGAAACCTATCTTCTTCCAGCTCTTGTAGTTCCTGTAATCACTCTTTTAGCGATTCTTCCTCTAATAATTGGAGAGATGTTGCAATTAGGAGGCTCGGTATGAAAAATTCCACCAGTACTACTGCTTCCCTCCCGTACACTAGCTAGAGCGGGGTCTAGTTGTTTAGTCTCTTGACAGTTGTTCTATACGCCCACAGTGTTGCCGGTATACATTCGTCCCAGTCATCTCGTTCAACGTTGCAAATATTTTCTAAGCTCTTTTCCAGAATCTTATTAAATGCTTCTACTGTATCATTAGCTTGTGCATGGTACGGACTGCTTTTATGATGTTGTACCATGAAGATTTCGAGCAGGGATTTAATGGTAGCTTTGATGAAATGCGTACCGTGATCTCTTGTCAGGATTTTCGGGCAACCAAACCTACTGATGATATTTTAAAATATAAATCGAGCCGTTGTTTCAGCTGTGCAATCCTTCACTAGCATTGCCTTTGCCCACCTTGTCAAATAGTCTGTTTCCGTTATGATATACCTGGCTTGTAATTGTCTTGCAACAGGTGCAATCAGACCTATAAAATTAACTGCACATTTCTCAAATGGTTACAGTGCTTTTACTTGGTGAAGTGGGAGCTTGTCTCTATGTGACGGACATCCCGTCCTCTAACATACTTTGCATTTTTTTATAAATACCTTACTGTCCATGTGCACTGTCGGCCACCATAAACCCACCTGCAGTACTTTCCTCGCCATCGGTTTTGGTCCTACATGCCCTCCTACAACTCCATAGTGGCATTCCCACAATACGCCTTCCCTCTCATGATCTAGGACGCATCTTCGTAAGATTTGGTCTAGCCCCATCTTATATAGGTGTCCTGCTATTAGCTAATACTCTGCTGCTCGGACTACTAGGTGTCTTCTCTGAACTGCTGTATATTCTTTTGGGCATTGTCCTGTTGTTGGGTAGGTTGCTATTTGTTCTAGGTATTCTAGGATAGCTTCTACTCTAAAAATATTAGCATCCAGTAGCTTATCATCTAGAGACCCTCCATTTTCTCCGTTTTCCAACCTTCACAGGTGGTCAGGTCCCACATTCAGTCTCCCGGGTTTGATTATCACCTCAAAGGTGAACTCCTGAAAGAGTAAGAGCCATCTGCAGATTCTTCCCTCTAAGATCGGTTTGTTTACTAGGTACTTTAAAGCTGAATGGTTTGTGAAAAACTTAAACATACCTCCTAGCAGGTAGTGGCAGAAATTTTGAAGGGAATACACCATTTCTAATGCTTCCCTCTCTGTTGTAGTGTAGTTCCATTCCACTGTGGATAACTTACGACTTCCAAAATAAACGGGATGATCAACTGAAGTGTCCCTTGGTTGAGTTAGAACCGCTCCAAGTGTGATGCTTGAAGCATCAATGTGGACATGCAATTTCTTGTCCCAATCAGGGTGAACCAATATTGGCACACTTCACAATTTTTCCTTCAAAGTATTCAGGGCTATCGTGCAATCCTCTGTCCAACTGAACTGTTCCGACTTCCGCAACAGCTTCTCCAATGTGGCTATTATCTTCACGTAGTTGCTGATGAATTGCCTGTAGTAGCCTGTGTGGCCTAGCAATGACCTTAACTGCTTCATAGTTTCAGGTGCCTCCATGTTAATTATAACTGCTACCTTTTCTGGATCAATGCAAACTCATTGGTTTCATACAACGTGTGCTAGCAGTGTTCCAAAAGGTACTGCAAAGATGCACTTCTTGAGGTTCAATGAAATCTGGAGTTGCCTACACCTATCAAAAATTATCCTCAATAATGTTGCGTGGTCTTTTAACAAGCTGTAGGCAGTCCATTCATCCATATAGACTTCCAAGAATTTGTGGATGTACTTGAGGAATGCTGCTATCACATTGTGTGAAAATAATTCTGGCGCATTTTTCAATCCGAATAGCAATACATGATATGCAAAGGAACCCCATTCAGTGGTGAAATTCTTCTTTTTCTTGTCTTCTTCGGCTATTCTTACCTGATGGTATCCTAAAATCCATCCGTAAATGAATAAGCCTCATTCCCCGCAACGTTGTTGAGGACTTTTTCGTTGAACGGAGTAGGGAATGGGTCATGTATATAGGCATTATTCAAGCTCCTATAGTCAACACAAACTTGGATTTTAGACTTATCCTTTTTGCTTTGTAGGACTATTGGACTTAACCATTCTTCTTCTTCCACCGGGAATATCAACCTTGCTTTTAGCATTTTGTCGATCTCTGCTTTAACTTTTTCCTTCACCCTTGGATTCAGTCGATAGGGTCTGTGCTTGATTGTTCTTGCCTCGGGCTTCAAAATTATACGCATCTCCCCCATGTCTCCTTTTACTCCTTTCAATTTTGCTACGGATGAAGGGAACAAGTCCTCGTATTCTTGTAGCAGATTGAATATTTCCTTAGTTGTCTCAGCATCCCAATAATCACCGATTGATGCAAGTTTGGGCTTTTCTTCGGTCCCAATGTTCATTTTCTTGGTTTTTAGTGGTAGCATATGAATTCCTTCTATTTTTAGGTCTTCCTTAATATCTCACTCCACCTCCTTTTCCTTGAAATACAGATGTCTAAGATCTTCTAGATTATCATCATCCATTTCACTGTTTATCTTCTTACATGCCACCAACTGTCTGATGCTTTGGTTTGGGAGCAGTTGCCTATCTTCCTCCTGAGTCTCTAGGAAGAAAAATACCTTTTTAATGGCCTGCAATGCTTGGTTAGCTAGTTTTTTTTTTCCTTCAAATAAGAAGCACTGTGTAAATTTCTCCGCAACTGCTTGCCAAGTACTGGTTTCCCTTTTCCTCTCTTTAGTTAGGTACCAATCTTGTGGAATCAAATCTAGTGAATGTATAGACTTGTGTACCCACAGATCTTCTGGGTATCCCACATTTTTCCATTGATCCTCACACTCTTTCAAATATTTTCTGGGGTCTGATTCCCCTTGGAATTTTTGAGTGAAATGTGGTTCTTCTTCTTCCTTGAACCTGGCTTTCAGTCTTGCTGCAACTTTGTCCCATCGTGACAGTGAGTTCCGGTGGTTACTCCACCACCTTGCTGATGTGGATTGTAAGGTCATATCCATGAGTGGGACCCTATGGTCCGCTGGTACCTTATCTTCTATTCTGGAAATAAAAGTATTTACAACGTTCATATTTGACAAAGTGGGGTAATCTCTTACCTCACTCCCGATCCAGTTGACTCTTTCGATGTTGGTGCATCTTCTTATATTGGTCTCATATCCCCCTTGCTGCCAATCATCCCAGGCTATCTCTAAGCCTAAGTCTGAGCTTTGAATACTTCTCCAACTCACAGATCCCCCCGCTTTCAGGTTGATATAATCTTCCCTTTTTCCTGCAGTCATATGATATAGATGATCAATAAGCTGAGCATCTTCTCTGTTGTCAACAAACTCTATGTATTGGGGTCCTTGATACAGTTCGAGTGGCTGGGTGAACCTGACCTCTCCGTCCTCAAATATCATCAGTTCCTTTTTTAAATCTATTACTGTGTAGTTTTCAAAAGCCCAGTCAATCCCCAATAATGCTGGATAGGGATCTCTATCGCCAATAATGTCTATCACCTCGAATTCCATGTATGTCTTGACTCCCGCAACATCGACTTCAACCTCATCTAGTCTACCTATGGGCACAATGCAGTATTGGGTTGCCATACACAGTTGAATTGGTGAATATGTTAGCCTCAGTTTTCCCAATGCTTCCCATGTCTTCCATGGAAATATATTTACATCTGACCCTAGATCAAGCATCATGTCCTTAATTTGGAATCCCGCGACTTGAGTATTTACCCAGAATTATTTTCCTGTCCTTCTCTTATTTCTTTTTACTCTTCATATGTATTTCTGAGTTGTACCGCTTGAATCCCCTGGTCCTATGGCTTCCTGCCCCACCCTTTCCAGGTTCTGCTTTAACTGTTCCAACATTGGCGAGTTGTTAAAATTTTTTAAAAATAGACGGAACCATTCTTCAATCACAATACTTGTACTAACTTGGTTCTTGTTATCTTCCTTGGCATGTGGCAACTCAATGCCTTTGCTTCCCCCAAGTTGGGCAAAGGTTTCCACTGCTTCTTTAAAGTATTGATTTTTTCTTTTTGCCTTGAACAGTGGCTTTGGAGATGCTGACCTTATTACTTTTATTGGTTCTGTCATCTGTGCATATTCCCCAGTTATTTTTCCTCCTCTCGTCACTATGGCCACATTATGCATAGCTTGAGCCTCTATTATTCTGGGCTCTGCATTTACCAGATTTGTTCCTCTTTGTCTGGCTCTTTCTTCACATATTTTAATAACCTATGGGCAGTCTTTTGTTGCATGCATGTTAACTCTGCATTGAGATCACTAAGGTCTTCTAGGGAGTGGACATTCCCTGGCTATGTGACCTTCTTGGTCACAGTTGTAACATCGTATTAGCCCTCTTCCTCCAGCTCGGCCTCATGCCTCCCCCTCGTCCTCTAGGAGCCTCGTTTACTCTATATGAAGGTCTGTTCAATCGTTCCGCTAATGCATCCAGAGCCCTACACTGCTCTGTGCTGTGTGTGGTAGAACCATAGAACTCACAGTATATGTTGTTCACAACTTTGGAGTATTTTTGCAATATTTTGCATAGGCAGGGTGAATGACCCATGCTTTTACATATTTCACAATATTCAGTTGCGGCTGAATTCTATTGCGCGGGGAACCTTGTGTACTAGTGTTGTAGAGGATATAATCCCTGGATTTTTATTTGCGCAACTCCTCCTACTGGCGGAGCTCCCTGTGCCCCTATTGTTGATGTCCCCACATTCTGGCCCCGCAACCTAGGGCATTTGATTACCACGTGCCCTTCCATTAAACAATGCGTACACCATACATTTGGTCTTCCTGGCCGCATTGGTTGAATTTCTTTCAGATTCTCTGTTAGGCTAGCTATCTGATGTTGTAACCCTAGTATAGAAGGGTCTTGAGCTGATGCTCCTCCTTTAAATTCTTGCAGATATCCCACCATGGCCTCTATCTTCATAGCTTGCTCCAATGCATCTTGTAACGTCTCAATATTCTGTTGTGTCAGCAGAGTTCTTGTTAATGGAAGAAGGGCCTTGATGAACCAATCTCTCTGATGGTTAGGATCGATTGGATAACTGAGCTTTCCAATTTCATCCTTAAATCTCCTCATTAGATCCCATGTAGTTTCCCCCTCTCGTTGCTTGATCTCCCACATATTTGACAAACATTGTTGATATGTTTGGGGTAATTTGAATTCCTTAAAGAAGTCTCTCTTTACTTCGTCTATCGCTGGGTTTTGATGGGCCTCAAACCACTTTATAAACCAGCGTAGAGCTCTCTCCCTGAGTGTAGTTTGAAATTATATCAACTTACCTACCTCTAGTGTCTGTCGAGCCCTCCATATGGCCTCGCAGAGGTACTAGTGTTATTCCACATCATCATTAACCGTCCCAGAGAACTATGAGTATCTGGTAAATGATCCCACCATGCTTCCTTGTGTGGGGGTTATTAGAACAAAAACCCTGACTTCCGGTTGTGAAATGTATTACTAGCACTATTGCTAGTGTGTATTACTGCTGTAGACTAAACACTATTCAACTTAATCAATTCTCGTAACTTAACAAAAATTTCACCTAGTGGCTAATAGAGTACCAGGAAAGGTTGGGACTAAGGCTACTTGAACTTTCGGGAATAGAGTTACCTAGGGTTATGGGTGTCGGCCCCTCTTGGAATTTCTACTCCATCGCAACATGCAACTCCACATCGGACGTCTCCTCGAGGCGTGCGTCATCTCCATCATACTCCTCTCCCTTCTTTGTTTGGGTTGGGATCCTATACACTTGCCGCACTTCCTTGATGGTTCCTCCTATATCTCAGGAACCCACCTGACTTTCCATCTCCTTTGTCATCTGAGGCGCCTTCTGTTTGTTTTTTCTATTCCTTTCTTGTTTCTCCAACTCCTTGATCACCCTTTCTCGCCACTTCTCAAAAATTTTCGCCCTCCGATGTGCTCGTTGTTCCCTCAACCTACTGGAGGTCTCGGCATCCATATCCATATTACCCTTTTCAACGTAATTGTAGCATCTCTCCCTCATCTCCTTCCCCTAGTACTCGAGGTTTAGGTCTCCATCTCAAATTTTTTGAACTCCATTGATCCTTTGTCCACCATCAAAGCTTTGATGCATAGAGGGATCTCCTTCAACAACTCTCCATGCAACCCTGACCTGAATATGTCCTTTGCTTTCGAGAAGGACTTGTAACACTCAGCTACAAACTCCACTATGTATCCCTCCAAGGTAGATTGCACCCAAAAATCTACCACTCAGGTCAGATCCGTATCTAACCGATGGAGTGTTAGCAGATCCACGTGCAACCACTTGGGACACACCTTCCGCGAATTTATTTGGACTATCTTGGTCTGTAGTCTCCTCAACCAGTTGTAGAGCTCCTCTAGAAACTTTCCCCAGAATATCTCGTAGATATCATTGGTAGATTCAAAGAATAGAACCTAATTCTTAACAACTTTCTCCCTTTGCTATCTCAACTCCGCTTGTTGAGCTATGAACTGGTCTAGGTGGTTATCCCACTATTTTCGTATTTCTTTCTCGAAGATTTGTGATACCATGATCTAATTCCAAAATGGAATTTCAGGTCCCAACAACGGAACCATTTTTTTGCAAGGAAAAAGGTCTCTTGGGCAAGACCCAGGTTCAAGATGGAGGCCAACAAGGTTTTCCGCAGTAGTCTAGCACAACGCCGACATTTTCACCCTACTCCGAAGAGAAGAGAGTCTCACCCAAGGCGTGTCATGACCTTACTAAGGTTAGGATCATATCAGGTATCGATCAAGCATAACATATATCCTAAAACCCATAAGACTAAGTGCTCCTTGCAAGTGTAAATACTCTGTAAATGATAATACTCATCAATGTATTCAGGACGGGAAAACAAAATTTAAAGTAACCCGTACATTCAACTAAATCGGAAACACAGTATAGAACTCATAACATCAAACCCATAACATAATGTTTTGCATTAATGACAAGGGAGAGTTACATTGCTCTATAGAGCGACCCTGACAGAACTAATTACAATAGTGTCATAGATGATAGAACAAAATGAACAAACAGAGAGAACAGAACGAATAGAATGAACAGAGCTCTCCTACGGCTCTTGTCCTTTGATCTCTACTGTGCCAACCTGTTGTCTCCACTGGCCGGTTGCCTATTTGTTCCTTTGCCAATGCAACTGATAGTTCTTCCTTCCTTTCCGCTCTGGCATTTGCTACATCTCCCTAATTATTGGGCATTCCACTGCTTGTTCTCTGTTGCTTCCTTCTGCCATCTGTGCTTGTTCCCGCAACAGCTGCACCACCTTCTCTTTGGTTCTTCGCAACTGTGACAGCTTCCTGTCTACCGTGGTTGTGTTCTGCCACCTGTTATCCTTAACTCAAAAACCGTTTTATTTCAAAATAAGGGCCCCAAAAATTTTTTACACTTTGTTTACTGTGTGTTGTTCCAATCGTGCATCTTGTTTGCCAGTGCAGTTATCTATCAGCTCCTGCAACCCTTCTACAACCTTCTGGTCCCTTATTAATTGCATACATGTCGTTAAAAAGGACGCTAAGATGGACAGATCAGCTTCCTTTGCTTCAATATTCTCCTCAGGCTTGCTCTTTAGTGGAAACAACTGTTTCTGCGTGGTTCATGTCGCAGATTTAGGAGTCATAAATTTCTTTTTCGCCTCCATGAATGTTTAATTCTTGCGCTGTGAATTAAACCCAACATTTTTATCTTCAACTTTCCGGACCCATGTCTCCGTCATAGGCCTTTTTCCTTCAGTGTGGTTTTCTCCCGTATTCACACCGTTGTGCATTACTATGTTAACACTCAGATTTTCCTGGTATGGTTAAACCCTCATCATTTGTATGTTTTGAGTCAACTACTAGTTTCGCTTCTCCTACATTTTAGCTAATAAAATGGGACAGTCTTCGATTTCATGACCAAATTATTGACAATACTTACAGGAAGTTGCAGTAGGATTCTAACAATCCCTGGTAAAATGTCTAGGTTGTCCACAATTGTAACATATAATCTGCCCTTGTCCACGACCAGAGCCACCTCCTCGGCTTTGGAAACCTCGTCGCGCTATTGGCAAACCTTATGCTTTGCAACCTTTTACTTTCATTCTATATGCAACAGGACTGTTTTGCATCATTATATCATAGCTTTTACAATGTTGTTCATCATGTCCCACCGAACTGCAGAAATTACAGAAAATTTTCTTCAGTGATATGAAATACTTTTGGAGTATATGACAGTAATCGGTAGAGTGTTGGCCTGCAACTTCACATATACTACACCAGAAATTAGGTCCTACACTTGGCCCAACGCTCAGTCCAGGCTTCAGTGGACTCAACATCCGAGCACCCAAATAATCTCAGAATAAAGGGAATTGATATTTATAGCGACCCTTCTATTTTCACTTGATACACCATACTTCCGTCCACATATCAGGTCTAACCTCCTTCCCCTTCTTTAGATCTTGGAGCTCCAAATTCAAGTTCGCCAACTAGGCTTGAATTTGCTGAACTCTTATGCTAGTTCGCCAACTGGGTGGAAATATTCTATTGTGATAGTGGCAATATGAGATGAGGCAACATCGCAATAATGAACCATTCTTTATGCTGCTCATCTGGGATCTGGAAGTTGACTTGGCTTAGCAATGTTTTAAACCTCTGATCAACCTCCCACACAATATTAGTAACCAACTGGTTAATCTCTTTCATCTTTGTGATACACAAGGACTGCGACTTTGGTTTCTTGAACTCAACATTTAACACAGTATTTGTCTCAGCCAATGTAGCATTTGCGTTCGTCATAGTATATTTCATGTACCAGGACAAAACTTTGTCTTTCAGCTTTGTAACCAACTGTGCTTTCTTCATATTTTCAACCATAATGTTTCGCGAACTCCATATTGATTTTGCAACAAACCAGAACTGTTTAGGATCATCTGATCCCTTGAAAACAAGCATCTTTGGTGGTTAGGCCATAGTGAATGGGGGAGTTGGAGGTGGAGGTGGAGGAACAAAATGGGGATGGGGGGTGATGGGAGTGGAAGGTTGGGGAATATCTGCAATGCTCTGATGATTTTCAGATCACAACAACACACTTTCAGGGGTAGCAAGGTTGCTTTATTCTTTGTCAGATCCAAACAATGGACCATATTTAGATTTAACGTAAGTACCCCAATTTGTCCTAAATATTTTACCGCTTCACGTGGCACCAATTCTCTTCCTCCGAACATCAATTTGAGGGCATCCATAGTACAACCTTCTTAAACAATAACATTTTAATCTAGAACTTTAGGGAGATTAAGTACTTACCTCACGAACCTTTGAAAAAATTGTGCTTTGCTTTGCTATAAGACACAAAAGTATCAATCACAAACTCTGTGATAAACCCTCCAAGGATTCTATCGATCCAATAGTCAACAACCCTTGAAATATCATTATTAGTTCCCTTCAATTGCTTGATCAGCTCTAGATTCCACACAATAGGATTATTATTGAAATGGCTTGTTTCCGTAGCTAGTCTTGATAACCACTCGTACAACTCGCTAGCAACAAGGAGAAAAATATCTCATACTGATATGTAAAGATATGATTTTGTAACCAATATTCAATAGATGTGCGCGGATTTCTATTTTCTTGCACAAAAAAATTGTGTTCTTTTAGATGTACCCAATCTTCAATCTATTTCTTAGACAGATTCCACATCCAGCTATCTCTTGGTCATATTCCAGTCTTGGCAACGAAACCATTTTTTGGCTTGAGGGGGCCTAGAACAAGGTTCAAAGTATTGTGGCATGAATTTTGGATTAGGGTCCCTTAGGGTCAAGTTTTGAGTACATTTTTGGTTAAGTTTCGTTAAAACGAGATGCGTGCAGAAATTCAAGGAGCTTTGGGGTGGGTCAAAGTTCCTTTATCATTGTAATGGGTAAAAGGGAAAACATGGGGCTCAAGCACAGTTTGAGAACATGGTATTTTCACGTATTAGTCCTATAAATATGTATGAGTCAAGTCAAGTTAGATATATGTCATATCGAATATCAATTGGAAATATCTCATGTGAATGTGATCTGATTTTGGGAAAATTTTGTGTTAGTTTGGGTTGGATAGGCTCCTGCTAGTTGTGTGCGCAGAGACTTAGTCCAGATTTGTGTGCAAGGACCCTACTACTGTGTGCATAAAAGAATATTACTATACTAATTGAAGATCTATTAATAAATATAAGAGTTTGTTGAATCACGATCTACTTGTATGATTTCCATGTGTACATGTTAATGCATTGATTTACTTATAGATCTGTTGTTATTAATGAATGTGCATTTATTTTAAGTTACACATGTGATAATAGATTCCTATATTCGCGCTAGTATTGCATGATTGGTTAGGATTTATGTTAAGGATAGATATTTGTAAATTCACAAGGGTTATTTCAGTTTATGTTGAGTAGATCCGAGTAAGAATAATTGTTTGTTTTGCACAATATTGTATTAAAGTTAAGGGTTCTTGTGTTAGATTTGAATTGGCTTAAATAATTAATAGTGCAGGTAAGTAATCATTAGATCTGTTAAGAAGGGAAAAATATCCACATAATATGCTCCCTCAGGGATCAGAAACCTAGCTCCAACACCCTCCATACTGCTTCGGGCGAGACTTTGGTCTGCGCAAGCAGATCACTACCGAAAGGGCCAGTAGTTGGAGGGTTCTGCTGGTTGCAAAGAACACTATGATCCCCGATCAGGACCCCCTCAAGCCAAAAAATGGTCTCGATCAGTGTCGAATGGTCAACGCTCTTGCTTTTCCCATGCACGCTTGAACCACACTTGCTTGTATCTCTCTCGCTTACACTCTCAGTTGATGGATTCCTTACTCCAAATTTTCAAGGACTGATTTGTATTGTGACTCCATGTTGTTCCATACATCTTCGATTACTACCTTGGCTGTGTTGCCAATCTCATCAAAACTTCCATCTATTTATGTCAATGTCTCAATATTGGTATTCTTAGATGATTTCCTCTTTGGGCACGAACCCAACAAGGACTGAGGTCCTCTCTTGGTGTCTCGATGTGTATCTATTGAGGGAGTGTTTGCGCTGTCTCCTTCATGGTCCTCCATCTCAACATCACTTGGAACATCTACTATTTATGTGGGTGGGTTATCTATCTCTATCGTTGTGGTTAGTTCTTGTGTGTCCTTCTTCTGATCTTTCTTCATGCACGAATTAGATATAGATGGCTTGGGCAGGGCATAGGAGGTAACACCAACATCTGTCACCATGGTTAACCAAATAGGGGGCCATCCTATTGTAACCCGCACAAGATATTCTTCTGTCACCTGGTATGACAGGTCATACCAAACTCCTTCCATGTCTGCCTTTTCGCGAATGAGGATGTTGTGGAAGGTCTCCTTGAAATATGATATATTCTTGTACTCATCGTATAAGGTTGGTGACATGCACAGGTTAGACTGAACTGCCTGATGCATCTCTATCTCAAAGAGAACCCAACATATTTTGTTCTCTGTCAACCTCGTTGTATATTTGTTACCCGCGTACTGCCTAACTTCACACAACTCTGGATCAATATTCGGCAACTGAGATTTCACTGGTGGCTTCCATCCAATCAATGCAACAAGCAGCAATATCTAGGCATAGTGAAAAATCTAGGAGCACCACAAAGAGCCAACATGCACAATTAGAGTTCCTCATCAGTCGGTTGTGCTCCAAGATTCTTGACTTAAAAATACCTACAACTGTCATGACCACTACAAAGTTGGAAAGTCTTGTAACCAGACTTAAATCCTTGAAGTCAGAGATAGCCACTGAGCGTGTTGAGTTGGCGCAAAAAATCGCAGATTTACAGATAAAATTGCAGCCAAAGACGCCACGAGAAGTCAGAGCACAGTGCGTTGCAGTCTTCCAGGAAGCCACTGCAAGCATCATGGCAGTTGTGGAAGCATGAAACACTCCTTTTGAGGATGCCATGGGCATATGGACCTCCATCCAAGATGACCCCATGGTTCAGTAGTTGAGGATGGATTTACACGGTAAGGAGTAGTAGTTCAACGACATCCAATTTGTTGTGCTGACCCCAGTACTAGCTCACAGATTAGCCCACCTGTAGGAAGGTCATGCCATTCAGACATATATCGATACGCTACACCGAATGGAGTAGTTACTAAAAGCTAAAATGCATCCTTGGTCTAAGGAAGCGCTACAACTATCACAGACCATCAACAGTGCACTGAAGGGGATCCAACTGGCACAACTAAGCATCAGTCTAGCAGCAAAAGGACCTACTACAGAGAAGCTCGTTGGAGAAGTACAAAGCACCGCAACACAAAGCACCAAGCTAATCCAACCACTCAAGGAATCCATCGAGGCGCTATGGGCCAAGATGTAGGAAGCTGGACCAGAGTGATTTGAGGATGAGTCACTAGATTGTGTTGGGGACCTATTGGGTTTAGGGTCCCCATAGTGTAAAGTTTTGAGCACATTTTTGGTTAATGGGTAAAAGGGAAAACGTGGGGCTCAAACCATGGTTTGAGACCATGGTATTTGCGCGTATTAGTCCTATAAATATGTATGAGTAAAGTAAAGTTAGATATATATCATATCGAATATCAATAAGAAATATCTCATGTGAATGTGATATGATTTTGGGAAAAGTATGTGTTATTCTAGGTTGGATAGGCTCCTGCTAGCTGTGTGCACGAAGACCTAGTCCTAAGCTATGTGAAAGGACCATGTTGCTATGTGCATAGGAGAATATTACTGTACTAATTGAATATCTATTAATAAAGAGAATATTTTGGTGAATCATGATCTACTTGTATGATTTCCATGTTTACATGTTAATGCATTGATTTACTTATAGATCTGTTGTTGTTAATGAATGCACATTTATATGAAGTTATGCATACGATAATAGATTCTTGTATTCGTGCAAGTAAATAATGATTGGTTAGGATTTATGTTAAGGAAAAATCTCTGTATATGCATAAGGATTATTCCAGTTTCTGTAGAGTAGATCCGAGGAAGGATAATTGTCTGTTTCATGCAAGACTGTATTAAAGTTAATCGCTCCTGTGTTAGATCTGAATTGGGTTAAAGAAGTCATAGCGTAGGGTAGTAATCATTTGATATGTTAAGATGAAATATTCCTAATTATATTTTAGCTAGTTGGAATATTAAATATTTCTTTCATTCATAACTTAGATGAATAAGTGGGTAGAGAGACCCTTAAATATCTTTAGTAGGAATAAAACCACTTCTAGTGTGAAGGTGGATCAGTGTAGCTAGCTGAAATAAAGCAACCCTTAGTGTAAATGGGGTCAATGCATGTGGATGGGGTGAAGGTTGACCATATCAAAATCCCTGCCATGGAGAGAGTGGAGGTAGTGGAGGACAGTGCAGTTATGGTGGAGGAGTGTATGCATGGGAGTAACATATTTAATGAGTGGGAACAAGGGTGAGGAAGCTCACCAAGCATATAAGGAAGGCAAAGGTAGCCATAGAAGGCATTCTGATTATTTTTTATGTCTTGGTATTTTATGACTTTTTGCATGCTTCAGCTGTTTAGCGGAGTATGTTATGTTGTTTAGCACAAGGGTGTTTCTGGGCAAAAATACCACCCTCATCCTCAGGGGACTTTGAGTGCCCACTCAGGAGAGGTACATTGAGCTTCATTCTGCCATCCATCATCAGGCCATGCTTCATCCATCTACCACAACATAGTCTCCTTTAGAAACTGTGTTATTTTGTAGGGCAGTTGTAGTGGAGGGTTGAGAGATCCATTTTGTGAGCTAGTTTACTAGTGGAGGGAGAAACCTTTCATTGGGAGGATATCTTGTGAGGATTTTCAGCTATTTTTTTGTTATATAAGCCACCATCCTACAGTCATGGAGTTGCAGAGCATTATTTAGCCCTAGGGCTACATTTTTCATAGTGTGTATTTCTGGAAACCCTTTCTGGGTTGTCTTGGAATTGTGCTTGGGAGCTTAGATATATATTCCCGACACTTTTTGAGCATTATATCAGCATATCTATATATTTATATTTTCCAGCTGCAGTTATTCCCTCTTGGACTGCATAGTCATAGCCTTCTGAAATTTAATATATTAGCAACATTTCATATTTTGATGTATTGGATGACGGGAGGCTTGTTTGCCTAGCTTGAGTGACATTTCCCTCAATACATTGTACTCTTTTTTGCTATTAAACATAATGGAATGGATCTATGATTGTCTCATGTTTTGATGTATTGATATTCATTGCAATTTCCAGTTTTATATTCAATATTGTTGCTTTTCCTATTTTGGAATATTACAGTGGAATCAAAGCATAATCTTGGCTCAGCCTATGGGGCACTGCATCTATAACATCTAAAAAAATGGAGGAAAGATAATTTCCAAAATTTCTTCTCCAGACCATGCAGAATATTTCCAAAGAAATCAAGGAGATGAGGTTAGAAAGACAGAAGGAATCCCCTAGAGGGTTTCAACGTGGAGATTTTTCCGACACCTTGCATGATTGGTGTGAGAAACCAAAATTACAACCTTCTTCACAATGCTCCACCATGCCTAATTTCAGAGAAATAGGAAATGAGGTGGGAGGGCCACAAAAGGAGGAAAATCTTGGTGATTATTTCTTAGATTATGAATCTCAATCTCATAGGTTCAAGGAGCACCTGAACTTCCAAGAGTTCTGTCAGATTAAGGATAATAGAAGACCCAATAATCACAATAGAGGTGGAGGGTACATGCAAAACAATGATCTGCAACGTACTATGGGTAAATTCTTTCTGTGCTCTTTTGATGAGTCACCCAAGTGCACATCCAAGGCTTGTGTAGAGAAGTTGGATACTTATTTTCAGCTAAACAGAGTTTCAGAGATGGAGGCCATTAAGATATCAGTGATGCACCTTGAAGGTGAAGCACATGAGTGGTGGTTTCATGGTCTATCTACACTAGGGCATGCTAGTGTCACTGCTTATGCAAAATTTACCCGAAGGTTGGTGGAAAGATTTGACCGTAGAAATATAGAAGCACATTTTTTTGATCTAGCTAAACTTAAGCAAACAAGAGTTCCAAAGACTTATATCTCTGAATTTCTAAAACTCTCAGTTATGGTGTCTATTCTATCTACATCTAGGAGAGTATATATGTTTATTGATGGACAAGCAGAGCTTTTGCATGGGTTCATAAAATCTAGTAGACCCACTACACTCCAAGAGGCTATTGAGAGGGCTAGAGATTTGTAGCATGATTTTCCAAAGGCAAAAGCCCCATTACAACAAAATTTCCCTTCACAAGAAAAGGTAAAAGAGGTGAGGTTTCCTCCCTCAAGGGAGAACCATGAAAGGGGATCTCTTGGTTATGATGTCCGGGGAGATCTAAGGAGGAAAAAACTTTGCTTCACTTGCCAAGAGCCATGGGAACTAGGGCACCGGTGTGCTGCCGGAAAGGAACATTATATTGAGGTGTTCTCTGATGATGAAGAGGAGGAAGAAGAAGACTTAACGGAGGATACAATGTTGTAGCATCCGGAGGATTTGCACTTCCACCAGGAGGTGTGAAGGGAGCATTTGCTCCAACTTGAGGGACTCTTGCAGCTTTGCGGGGAGTTCCCAAGTATCTAATATTGAGGGTTAGAGGAACTATTCAGGGGCAGAGAGTGTCGGTATTAATAGACAGTGGGGATACCCACAACTTTATTGATACTCAGTTAGTGCAGAGGAGAGGCATTCCCATAGATTATTTTGAGGGATTCTTAGTCTTGGTTCCAGGAGCTAGAACCATGCAGTGTGTCAAGTATGTTCTAGCACTAACTATCACTTTGGGGACTTACACATTGATAGACCACTTATTTGTGGTCGATATTCCTAACACCAATGTAATATTTGGTGTTTAGTGGTTGATCAACTTGGGGAATGTCACCATAGATTGGGAGACCTTGGAGATGGAATGGATAGATAAGGGGAGTGGTAAGCACTAGAAGATCAGGGGCATGCACACCTATCCACCCCAGATTGTCTCAACACATAGGATGGAGGTTGATTTTCATAGAGGAGACATAGAGTGGACAGTGGAAATACGTATGTCATAGGAAGGAGGCAAGGGTGCACGAGTACACCCAGATGTGTAGTCGATTCTTGACTGTTATTCTACAATATTTGGAGATATACCACCAGGGATTCCACCTAACCGAGGATTTGAGCACACTATTGAGTTGGAACAGGGGATCAAAGCAGTGAAAACCACACCCTATAGGCATCCCAAAGCCTACATGGATGAGATTGAAAAAGCCATTCAGGATCTCTTTTCTTTAGAACATTTCCGACCCAGCTCCAGTCCCTTTTCTTCTTCTCTGGTCTTCGTAAAGAAGAAGGATGGCACATTGAGGATGTGCATTGACTATAGAGCTTTGAACAAGAAAAAAATGAAGAAAATGTACCCAATTCATAGGATCGATGAGCTGATGGATGAGCTAAGGGGATCCAAGTACTTTTCAAAGATTGATTTGATGTCAGCGTATCATCAGATCAGGGTGAGGGATCAAGATATCCCCAAGACTGCATTTAGATGTCACTATGGCCACTTTAAGTTATTGGTAATGCCCTTTGGGTTAACCAATGCTCCGGCTAATTTTCAGTCTTGCATGAACCAAATATTTTGTGGTCAACTAAGGAAGTTTGTGTTGGTTTTCTTCGATGACATTATTATTTACAGTCGCACATGGAAGGAGCGTTCGCATCATATTGAGATAGTATTATGCATTTCTGAGGAGCAGAAATTCTATGGTAAGCTCTCTAAGTGTGAGTTTGGGCTCAAAGAGATGCTCTATTTGGACCACATCATTGGAGTAGATGGAGTGAGAGTTCATGAGGAGAAGATCCGTGCTATTCAAGATTGGCCTAAGCCAAAGAATGTCAAAAAAATTTGTGGGTTCGTAGGCATCTGTACCTACCACCGAAAGTTTTTCAAAGGGTTCTCCCAACTAGAAACACCACTTACAGATTTGACCAAGAAAGGAACCTTTAGTTGGACAGCCACAATGCAGAGGGACTTTGATAGGTTCAAGGAGGTGATGAGTAGCTACCCAGTGTCGGTATTACCGGATTTTACCCAACCCTTTTTGCTGTAATGTGATGCTTCAAGGGAGGGAATTGGAGAAGTCTTGATGCAGGGGGGTCACCCCATAGCTTTTGAGAGTTGGAATTTTATATCTAATGAGAGGTTTGTACTCTATATATGATAAGGAAATGTTGGCTATAATGCATTCCTTAGCCAAATTACGATAGTATTTGGTGGACAATATATTCCGAGTGAAGACTAATCATAATAGTTTTCGTTTTTCCCCTGAGAAGAAGCAGCTGCAAGAGAGACAACAAAAATGGGTGAGTAAGATCCAAGAAAATGACTTTGACATTGAATATGACAAAGGGAAGAGAAATGTGGTAGTAGATTCCCTATCACGGAGACCAGCAGCACTATCATTTATGAGCGTGGATATAGATTGGAAGGCTTAAATGTTGGTGGAGTATTCCAAAGACCACTTTGCATGTGAGATCCTAGATGGACAAGTGACCAATAAGAGGTTTAGAGTGATGGATGAGGTCATATATTACTGAGTCTGAATCTTCTTAACTAGAGATTCTAGACTCAAGGAGAATATTTTGCATGCAACAAATGATTTACCACTTTTCGGTCATCAAGGATTCACCAACACATATCGGGCCATTCGAGAGAGATTCTCATGGGAGGGTCTCTAGGAGGATGTGCTCCAACACATCAGGGAGTGCATAGTTTTCCAACAGAACAAAGGAGAGAACAACCATCCTGCAGGATTGTTGCAGCCACTCCATATTCCAGAAGGAAAATGGGAGAGTATCTCCATGGATTTCATCACCGGTCTACCTACGGTACAGGGTAAGGATTTTATCTTTGTATTTTTTGATCGACTAACAAAGTATTCACATTTATTTGTTATTTATGTATGATATACTACTTCAAATATGGTCGAGCTCTTCTTTAGAGATGTCTTTAGACTCCATGGTCTTTCAAAGACCATAGTTAGTGATCGATATTGCCACTTCATGGGTGGCTTTTGGTAGGAGATTTTTCAGTTAGTGGGTACTGAGTTCACATCGAGTACCAGTTATCACCCTCAGACCGATGGAAAAACTGAGATAGTAAACAAGTGGCTAGAAAGCTACTTGCAAAACTATGTTTCGGGGTAGCAAAGAGCATGGCTGCATTGGCTCCATTTGGGAGAGTATTACTACAACACAACTTTTCACATTTCCATTGACATGACTCCATTTCGGGATCTTTATAGGTATGATGCTCTATCAATTATTGATATGATTTTTGGAGCAAGAAAGACTCCTAGAGCCAAGGAGTGGATCCAAGAGAGTCAGGATACACTTCGTGCTCTCAAGGACAACATTGCTACAACCCAAAATTAGTAGAAGTTGTATGTAGACCATGGTCGGATAGAGAGGCAGTTTTAGGTTGATGATTTAGTCTATCTCCATCTTTAGCCTTACAGACAGTCTACACTAAAGGAGAAGGGGATGATAAGCTTAAGCCCCAGTTCCATGGACCATACAGGGTGATCTGTCGTGTTGGAGCTCCCCATTGGGAGTAAGATCCATAACATTTTTCATGGCTCATGCCTCAAGGAGGACTTTGGACAAAATATGGTTGCCACCATGGATCTCCCACCTATTGATGATGAGGTCCATCTGGTTTTACATCCAGAAGCTATCTTGGACACTCAGGAGAGGAAAATAAGGAGCAGGGTGATTAAAGAATATCTGATTGGATGGAGGAATCTACATAATGAGGATGCCACTTGGGAAGGAGAGAATATTTTGCAGCATCCGTCTTTGCAATTTCTTGAGGACAAGCAACATTTGGGAGGGGAGGACTCTAATATTCCTAATTAGCTTTTAGCTAGTTGGAATATTAAATTTTTCTTTCATTCATAAATTAGATGAATAAGTGGGTAGAGAGACCCTTAAATCTCTTTAGTAGGAATAAAACCACTTCTAGTGGGAAGGTGGATCAGTGTAGCTAGCTGAAATAAAGCAACCCTTAGTGTGAATGGGGTCAATGGATGTGGATGGGGTCAAGGTTGACCAAATAAACAGTGCATCCATGGAGAGAGTGGAGATAGTGGAGGACATCACAGTTATGGTGGAGGAGTGTATGCATGGGAGTAGCATCTTTAATGAGTGGGACCAAGGGTGAGGAATCTCACCAAGAATATAAGGAAGGGGATGGCAGCCACAAAATGCATTATGATTATTTTTTATGTCTTGGTATTTTATGAGTTTCTAAATGCTTCAGTTGTTTAGCAGAGTTTGTTGTGTTGTTTAGCACAAGGGTGTTTCCGCGCAGAAATCCCACCCTCATCCTTTGGGGACTTCGAGTGCCCACTCAGGAGAGGTACATTAAGCTTCATTCCACCATCTGGCATCGGGCCAAGCTTCATCCATCTACTACAATGTAGTCTCTTTTAGAAGATACTTTATTTTGCAGGGCAGTTGCAGTGGAGGATTGAGAGACCTATTTTGTGAGCTAGTTTCCTAGTGGAGGGCGCAACCTTTCATTGGGAGGAGTTTCAGATATTTTCTTATTATATAAGGGACCTCCTTGTGGTCATGGAGTTGTAGAGCATTATTCAGCCCTAGGGATACATTTTTCACAATGTGTATTTCCAGAAACCCTTTCTGGGTTGTCTTGGAATTATGCTTGGGAGCTTAGATCTCTATTCCCAATACTTTTTTAGAATTATATCAGTAGAGCTATATATTTCTATTTTCTAGCTGCAGTTATTCCCTATTGGACTGCGCATTCATAGCCTTCTAGCATTTTATGTATTAGCAACATTTCATATTTTGATGTATTGGATCATGGGAGGCTTGTAATTTGCCTAGCTTGAGTGACCTTTTCCTCAAGACATTGTACTTATTTTCTGCTATTAAACATAATGGAATGGCTCTATGATTGTCCCATGTTTTGATGTATTGATATTCACTACAATTTCCAGTTTTATGTTCAATATTTTTGTTTTTCTTGTTTTGGAATATTACATAATAAGGGATAAGATCCACATCATATGCTCCCTCAGGGTGCAGAATCCTGGTTCCAACACCCCCCCCCATACTACTTCATGTGAGACTTTGGTCTGCGCAAGAATATCACTGTCGAAAGGGACAATAGTTGGAGGGTTTTTTTGGTTACGCATAACACTCTGAACTTGGGTGAGGACCCCTCAAACCAAAATCAAACCAACAAAACCCACTATTACTAGCCCTTTCAGTAACGATTTTCTTGCACAGACCGAAGTCTCACCCGAGGCAATATAGGGGGATGCTAGAACTAGGTTTTTTCATCCAGAGGGACAATGGACTATGGCTTTAGGGCTTTCCTTCATTTCAATACTTGGAAGAGCTTCGCATAACAAATCTATCAATTATACATTCGTTTCTCAACACATCTATTGAACTCACTTACAGGCAACGCGATCTTACTTATTCAAGCATAAAACAATGTAAACAACCATAAGTAGAACTTTGCTATGCAATTACAGATCAAAACCCTTACTTAGCATGATAATCATAAACAAAAATTAAAGTAAACACATCAACAGAAAAAAAAAAATATGTCTTCCAAATTCTTTAATTAACATTCAAATCTTTCTCATACAATAAATTCCACCCTACACACTCAGCAGTAGACTTCTTAAGGTCTTCATGCACTCAACTGTAGGAGCCTTTTCTCTAACCCAAAACGACAAACTCTGCCTTAAAACAATATTACATCTAAGTTCATTTCATTAATTCCATCAAATATATCTCCCCAAGGTCTATCCTAGACTCCTTATATATTCTTTTACATTACAATACCATGGTCCGAAAACCATGGGCAGAGTTCAACATTCACAAAATATTCCCATCCCTTTACAAAATAAGGGGCTTTAACCCACCCCAAAGCCCCTAAGACTCAAAATGTACTTCTCGCTACGTGCTTCGCTCCTTGATCTACGAAGTCTTTCTCCAAATTCCTTCTTCAAGGGGTACCATGTCCAAAAGGAGCGAAAATGGTGGAGAATACATCTCTAATGTATTCCAGAAATTTTGTGTCTCAGAAGGAATTCGAAGATAATTGATTGCACCTCATAACCCAAAACAAAATGGGGTTGCATAGATTAAGAACATAACTATTGTGGGAGAAGCACAATCTATGTTACATGGTCAGGGCCTACTGTTGCATCTGTGGGCGGAAGCATGCAATACAACAATATTCGTGCAGAACATAAGTCCTCATCAGATACTTGGGATGAGTACACTAGAGGAGGACTTTTCAGGTAAGAAATAAGATGTTTCATATTTTAAAAATTTTGGTTCATTTTTCTATTACCATGTGACAAAGATTTCAGGAAGAAGATAGAGGCAACAACAAATTTGGGGATATTTGTGGGATACATTGATACACCTCACAACTATCGGGTGTACTTTCTAGCAAATCGGATGAAAATGGTTAGAAGAGATGTGAATTTTGATGAAGACACAACCATGTGATTGTCCCTTGAGAGGGATATTGAGTTGCATGTAGTTGAGGAGATATTAGCTCCAAATAATGAACCTCAAGATGTGGAGAAGCCACAAGCAGAGGAAAATAGAGTGGTATAAAGCACTCATGCAAAGCCACCCACAAGAGATGGAAGGAAGCACACCAAAGACGCTGAAAAATTATTGCTGGATGTGAGAGATAATGTGGGAGCACCCACATCACAGTGCAAGAAAAGAAGGTCCCCAAAGAAGTACACTGGATACATGGCTATTATGAGCTAAGGTATTTATATAGAACCATCCTCTTTTGAGGAAAAAGTGCAACAATCTATATGGGTTGATGCCATGGTTGAGGAGTATGACTCCATTATCAGAAATAGTGCATGCCAAGCTGTCCCAATACTAGTGGGGAAGTTCATGGTAGGATCCAAGTGTGTCTATAAGGTGAAGCAAGAAGCAGATGGGAGTGTGGAGAAAAAAAGGCTAGATTTGTGGCCAGAGGGTTATCTTAGGTGGGGGGGATTGACTATGATGATAATTTTGCACCATTCACAAGGTACTCATCTATTAGATCCATCCTTTCACTCTCAACACAGACGATATTTATAGTTATTTCAATGGGTTGGGCTTCAGTAAGAGTGAAGTAGATGCGAACATATATCCTATTGTGGTTGATGGTAAGATTTTTATTATTTTACTTTATGTTGATGATCTGATACTGACAGGTGATGAGTGGCTCATAGAATCTTGCAAGAGAATTTTAGATGAAGGACATGGGGTCTTGCACTATTTCCTTGGATTGGAAATATGGAAAAGATATGGGGAGCTATTTGTATCCGAGAACAAGTGTGCCAAGGATATTATGAGGAAGTTACACATGGAGGGTAGGAAACCCATGGAGACTCCTCTTGCAGGAAACTGGAGGAAGGAGGATGCTACTTTAGGCGAAGTCGTGGATGCTATTGTTTACAAGAAACTTGTGGGTTCACTCATGTTTTTGGTGAACACACGACCAGACATATGTTACACATTTAAATAGCTAATCCAAGCTATGGTTAAGCTGACCAAGCTATTTTGGAAGGCAAAGAAGCATGTGTTGAGATATATTAGGGGCACTACAGAGTATGGATTATGGTACAGAAGGATAGAGGGAGTGAAGCTTCAAGGCTTCACCGATGCAAATTGGGAAGGGATTCCATCTAACTAGAAGAACACATCAGGAGGAATATTTACCATAGGATCAAAAAAAAATTATTCGTATAACAGGAAACAGTGATTAGTTGCACTCAATTCAGTAGAGGCATAGTACATGGAAGCCAATCAGAAAACATGTGAGGCCATCTGAACGAGGAAGCTACTTGTTGGTTTTTTTGGTCAGTAGATGGATTTGACGGTGATACATTGTGATAACTGGTGTTGCATCAAACTCTCGGTTAATCCAATATTCCATGACAGGTCCAAGCATATTGATATTTGGTATCACCATCTCAGAGATTGTGTTCAGAGGAGGATTATGTCATTAGAGTACATTTGCATGAAGGAGAAGTATGCAGACATATTGACAAAGGCACTCACAAGAAGAAAATTGTGAATTCCATAGAGACATGATCAGGGTAGCAGATAATCCATTTTTTGTTGAGAGGGAGTTTTGAAATGGCACCCCAAAGCAAGGCTTCTAATTTAATTTTTCCTTAATTAAATCGAAAGAGAAATTGTAATTTAATCTCATAACAACTTGTATTAGTTAACTAAGTCAGAATGACTAAGTTGACTTAGTAAATTCAAGTTGAGGGTTAGAGAGGATGCATGTAGAGTGATTCCATGATTTAAGGGGGTCTAGTTGCAGTTATGCATGAGTTGTAATTAGTTAACTCAATTAATTGAGTTAAAATCAATTTAATTAGTTCTAACTGAGTGATGAGCTAGAGATAGCTCTAGTGAAATAAATATAATTTAATTCACAGTGAGTGATCAATCATTTAACTAATAATTCACTATAAATAGATGTTGCATGTCAGTTCTGAGGAATATCTAGTTGAGACATAGGTTAAAAGGAAGATAACTACCAGTTGTATAATTAAAAAATTGTATAGATCAGTTATAGAGTCAGTTGGAGGCATAGGAAGGATTGCAAAATAAAGGCAAGGGATTTTCCTATTTAATAGGGATTTAATTACTCAATGAATGCGTGAGCAAGGAAAACTGAGAAGAGGCAGAGAATTGGCTAAGTATTTGTCCAATTTTCCTAGATCAGTCAGAGACAGTTGGAAGAGTGTAGGAGTTCTCTTGTGAGAGAAATAATTCTATTGTTTCATGATTCTTGAATTTATACAGTATACAAATATCGAGGTTTTAGGCATCATGCTTTCCCCAGATACATCTTGTGTTGTGCGATTGATTGTCTCTTTATCTTACTTGTTTAAGTGATTGTGCGATCATGTTTTGTTTCAAAAAATTGTAGAAGGGATTCAATATCTTGTTTTAGTACACCATAAGATCATATTGAATCCCGTGGTTATATTTTATACATGAGAAACAGGTGAATTCCTCATGATATATCACCATGTGGATTGAACTAGATAGTTAAAATCAGTATCTTCCAGCCAAAACCTATTGAAATTAAAATGAATTCCCAAACAAGTTTTTTCCATCCTCCATTGTAGAACTACAGGGAGATGATCAGAGATAAAAGAGAAATCCACCATGACCTCCAATTACCTAGTCTTTTAATGATATTCTCATGCACCATGAACCGATCCAACCTATTACCAATATATTTATCCCCAGATCTGCCATTATTCCAAGTAGGGGAAAGCGAGGAGGGTATGATATCAACGACATGATTAGAAATGAAAATTTCAATTATTATGTCAGCCAAGGGGTCTCTTTTGCATATTCCCCCCCAAACTTCTTCCTTGGAAATTGTAGCATTCTAATCCCCAGCCATGATGAGTGACCCAATTTTGAGTATATCGCATGCCTCCAGAATGTGATTCTATCTTTATATGGCACATATAAGTTAAGGAAGTGAATTATATCTCGAAAACCATGAACATATCTAGAGACAAGAATGTCAGAAAAAAATTATATGCCCTCATATTGGTCCATCTGGAGTCCCATAGAACAGTCGAACCCCCTGGTAGTCCGTCAAAATCCACAACAACCATATTCCACTTCGGTAGAAGAGTACCAAAGTAATAAATGACTCTATCAGCCGCATACATCATTTCCTGCAAAAAAATGAGGAAAGGTCTAATTGACTCATTTAGTTGTTTGAAGGCTAGTATTTTAGACATATCCCCCTAACCTATTAAACTTAATTTAAGACAATTCATCATGTGAATTCCCTTGTGGGAATCTCTTCTCCAAGGGCCTGAGAGAAATCAATCGATATGATGGGAATGTCTCTCAATTTAGAAGGGTCTAAGAAATTAAGAGTTTCAGTCAACGACCTTTTTTATAATGTTGTGAACCCCAACTAGCCTTTCGCCTCATCGTAACGTTGTAGGCTAAATCAAGGCTAATGGAAATATGGGATTTTATCCCTTGGTGAATAATTAGGGCGGCTAGATCCATGAAGGGTTGTTCATGAGGAGTTCAATATCACTTCCTACCAAGTTATGGGGAGAGTGGTCAAGTACAAAAAGATTCAGGGAAAGTGCAAAAGATGTCTGCGATAGGGAAAGAGAGTCCTCCAGAGGTGGAACAGGTTGAGGATCCACCAAAGGTGAAGGTTTAGGAGTACGATATGATGTAAAGGGAATATCCAATAAAGGATCATACACACAAATATCAGATGCCCCGAGAGGTGGGTGGGGGGACATAAAAGGAATGGTAATGGCAGTTGAATGAGAAACAAGATCAAGTTGGGTGCTCAAATAATATCAGCAATCCCCAAGAGAGGTAACAGGGTCCATGGAAGGGTGAATGGAAGGGGAATCAGATCGAGTAGAAACAGGTCCATGGACGGGTGAATGGAAGGGGAATCAGATCGAGTAGAAACATTGTAAAAACTCATATACATTTTAGAGGAGGATTCAGTACCTGAAAAATGGACCCCCCGATCCTTGTCATTGGTATGTAAATCCTTCCAACACCCACCTCGACTCCGTCCACAAGTAAAATGAGAGTGTCTACCCAGAAAATGATCCAATAGGTGTATCATTTGGTGGTATAATAAAAATCTAAATGGTAGTCCCTAGTATTCCAGTCATTGTTTATATGACAGGTTTTTCCATTCCAAGTCTATATTTTATGGGAGCCTACCTGAAAGGTCCATATCCACCAAAAACCATGCTATTTGTTTATCATGGCCTCCCAATAAACGTTGGTAAATGTATAGGAAGCTTTCTATAGAATTCCCAATCGACATCTGGACTTTCTTGGTCTAGAACTCAAGTGGTAATCCCAACAATTTCACCCAGACACAGTTGTTTCTCGAGGTATCCTGCAAAGGGGTTGAAGCCAAAATACCATCGATGAAGTTGTAAGAAGCTCCTCCCCTGAACCCATGGCCACTTAAAAATGAGCTCAAGATCCTCCTGATGAAGGAAATGGAAACTGTACCAAGAATTCAAAATCCAACTAGCTTTAGGGGAATAACCAAGAATCAAAGACCATTGTGCTTTGATCTAGTCCTACATGTTCTATGGAGGAATTTCAGAAAAAACCCAGTGCCTGACTAAATCATGCTTCTATAAGATGATAACTATTTCCCATGGAATATCATGTCTGAAATTGAGTAATTTCGTCACCAGAGATGGTGGAATAGGTTTTCCATTTGAATTTTTCTTCTATCGATGATACAAAACCTGTTGTTTCTCATAATTTTCACGAGACACCGCAGGTCTACCCCCTGCCATAAGATCGTGCATGGGAGGATTATGTGGATCCTTCAAGGTCCTGCCTTTATCCACCTGTTATCGTTGTTCGATGTAGGCATTTTCCGCAACCAGGGTGGGACATATGAAGGAACCTTGATATGAGACATCTACATTTAGACATTCAAAGAGGCCCTCCAAATCAGCCATGTCATTCAGTCCCACCATGAGCACCCCTTTAAGATGCGTGTACGGATAAAGTACCATGAGACTCCCAAACCAATCGCCAGATCAATAAAATACCCCACACAGAAGCACGATATCACCTACCACCTCAAGAGTAAGAATGTCAGTACACCGTGAAAAGTAATAAGATGCCTGTTGTCGTTCCTAGAGATAGCCTTGAGTTGCAAAAGACCAGTGCCTAGCACATCTTATATAGCAAGGAGCATATGATATAACATAGGAAGTTATCAGTGAGAGGCTCTCAATCTATCTCTTGTAAACAGTAAGGTTTATTTGAATGGAACCATAACTTTCAGAGACTTGACAAAGGGAAAGCAATACTGCAGAGGCAAGATGTGAAACTCTAGTACAAATGTATCAGACAATTCAAAGGCAGCTTACTGTAAAGAGGGTTGGGTTCTAAAATACCTCACAGAGATGAATAATGAGAAGGTGTCTACTGCGTATGAGAGATAGATATAATATTAACTATCATTGGGATGATATCCGGAAATGAATATCAACATGTAATGGGCTTACAAAATTAAGAATCCATACATGACAATAGCATTTTAAAAATAACATCCCATAGAAGCTAATATAGCATAAGTATGGTTAAAGTGGAAAATGAAACAGTATATCATGCCTAAGCCATATTTAAAGTGCTTGATAGGTTCTAGCATGAGTATCAATTAGGATAAATTCATACGAAAACCAGTGCGCCACTCGCATTCCAGAACATGACACCAGAGAAATGGATGAAAACAAGATGAACAATTAAACTATTACGTATAGGAGAAAGTTACAAACTGTGAAGCATAAAGGCCAGAATCCTCATTTAAAGATGGAACTCCTCATCACTGAAACCCAATGGGCTCTTTGCATTCAAATAAAATTTCAACAAAACACATACAAAAATTCTCTCACCGCATATTTTTCTGAAAATCTGGAACCCTATATAATCCGTTCTTGGGGGTTTTTATAGGAGAAAAGCGAGTCATAGAAGTGGATGGTGCACATTAAATTGATTCATTAAGATAGCATGGAGGAAGCATCCACGCCCCTACTGCTTAATGGCACTGCATTGTTGTATTTATTTCATAGTATGGCTGAGGGGTCTTTGTCAGGTCAATATCTGACCTCTGATGTTTCTTTGGAGTCCTTTCTGGCTGTAAGGCTCTCTGTTATGCCTTCTGGAATTGGTGAACTGGGTAGAAAGTCCGCGGGCCTCCATACTCCATAACTGTTGGTTCTGACAGTATTTAAGAGGCTTCTGTCAATGTAATTAACTATTTCTGGGCTCGAGGAGGCATGAAGGCTTTAATGGAAAGATGTACTGTCTGGAGAAAGGCGTCCCGCTAACATCAAACACAGATATGGCTTGTTTCGTGTGCATTTGGTCTTCAAGCTGTGTTTTCTTCCCTTGAGCGTGGGGTTAAGCATTAATTATTCAATACCAAACTTAAACCCCTTTAATACTCTCTTCTGATACGCTCTGCCGCTACTGTAGTGGCACCTCCGTTTTCTGAAACACAGTGACTGTGATCATGGCAGCGGAGCAAAATTTCCACTCTGTAAAACCCTGCACAATGTAATAAATCTGTTATAAAATCCCAGGGTGGTGGAAGAAATTTTGTGGAGGCCTGGAGGAATGGGTGGCGGAAATGGTGGAGAACAGTGGAAACTATGAAAGAGTGGTAGAAGAATGATATTTAGTGTGCAAAGCCCAGAGTTTTAAGGTTCGGGCGATTTACAAAGAGATGAATGAGAATGCAACGAAACGCCCATGAAGCAATTGTGAAAGGTGGGTCCCAGTGTGAGCGGAGGGCGATTAGCTTTGAGCCATTGGATCTCAGGGGGAGATCAACGGCGGGGGTTAGAAGATGAACCTTTGGGAAGGTCCGATGGAAGAAAAATAGTGGAAGCGCGATGCAATGTGGGTCGTAGATCTTTGAATGAACGGACGGCTATGATTGAATCGGCAAATAGCAATCGGAAGGGATGGAGGGTGGCATCGTTTAAACTTTGCGATTGGCGATCGGGCGATGGTACGATGGTCGTTGGATCAGAATGGATGGACAGTGGAGATCGGATCAGGAGGTCAGCAATCAGGGGAAACAAGAAGCGGTGCATTAACCTTTTCCGATTGCGATTGGAATGATGTGCGCTGGCCATCGGTCTGAAAACATATCAACAGTTGATATGTGATCGGAGGGGTGCGCGGGGAGAACGACGGGCGTGCTGTGATTTGCGCTGGACCGTTGGATCCTGCAAAGATCGATGGCTCAGATCTTAGCGGAGGCCAAATGACTAAACTCCATCGCATCAGAGGATTTCATGATAACAAAGGAACGCACATACCAAAAGCTCTGATTGCGATGGCGGTGGGTTAGCACTGGCCGTCAGATCTCTTAAAGAGATCGACGGTGGAGATTTCGGCGGAGTATGGGTAGAACAGAACTTATCACATCGGAACAAATGCGTTAACAACGGGAATGCGCCAACGTGATAGCTCTGATTGCGATAAGAGCCTGGGCCTGTAGCGCTTGGTCTTGGGTGTAGGGCATATGGGGAAGTGGTTAAGGGGTTGGCCGAAAGGGGCTAAAGCCTTTATAAAGTGGAAAGTGGGATTTTTGGCCTGATTTTAATGCAATTTAAGGCCAAAAGAGGGAAACAGTGGGGGGAATAAAGGGTTTTTAAGCCAAACAAAGGGTATTTGCGAGGTTTAAAGGGGATTTAAGATGAATTGGAAGGCTTAAAAGGGAATTTGGAGGACTTAGCAGAGAGGAAAAATGGTGTTGAAACATAGGATTAGTGGGAATAGAATAAGGGAAATGGAGGCCTTTTTGGGCATTCTTCTTCACAGAAATAGGGAGGTTTTTTAACTGGAAACAGCAGTGGGGATTCATCAAAGGACAAAGGGCATAAAGGGACTTCAAGGATGATGTGTTTTCAGCAGGAATGCATTCCTTGAAAGCTCAAAGACAGTTTGACCCCCTGTTTGCTTGTCAAAAAATTAATAGGGGGATAACATGATCAACAATACCCAACAGAGAAAAAGCTCAAGACTCCCAAACCAATTGCCAGATCAAGAAAAATACCACACACGGAAGCACGATATCACCTACCACCTTGAGAGATATAAATTCAATACACCGCCAAAAGTGGTAACCTACCCAAGGGAATTCTACATTCCAATATTACACATAGAGTATGAAGGAAGTACTCAACCAAAATAGAAACATCCCCCAGAATTAATGATAATAAAGAAATCATCGAAAAGCACTAAGATCCTAATGACCCGATCCGATGTCAACCAGACCCACCCTGAACCGGCCCAAGAAACAAGAAATGGTCCTTCAATGTCAGACATGCAAGATTGCATTCAATAATTCCAACCATCGTGCCCGTAGAAGACAAGAAATATGGTCACCGAAAATTTGAAAAAATATTCAGAGAAAGAGACCCAAGAATCGCATACCACCTTGGATGTCAAAGATAACTAGAACAATGTGACATAAATAATGGCGAAGCAATGCACTTGAAGAAATTCGATATACACCTGTGATAAAAATGTATCCCCGAGAACCTACCAAGCCATGTGTATGCTAAAACAATTAGAGAATATAACCATATATCAGTCAACTTACCATATAACCAACACATTTCAATGACCATAGAACAAAGAAAACTATGTTAACAACAACATCAACACCAACAACCTGAACACCTCCGCCACCTGCTACAGTATTGACATCTACAGTCTTTTCATGGTTGCGAGATATTGAAGGAAGCCACCCATTTATGCCATAGAAAAATTATTCTAGGAATCCCACAAGGTAAATCAACTTCAGTTTCAATCACCAGAGAAAATATCTTTCCCAGTCTATTCCAAACTAACATGGGACCTCCTACAAGACAAATCAAAATATTCTAAGAAGATACAATATAGTATGTAGATAGCACAAATAAGTAGCAGGAGAATATGAATCATCTCCGAGATCAAGGAAGGAAGCCTCCACACCCAAAAATAGTTCCAGTAAATACCCAATGATTATGTGCTACTCATACTTTCGTCAATAATTATTGATGAAGAATCCATACATTGCTGGTTAATGCTAATGAAAGTTATCAAATTAAATTTTGTGATAAAAAATAGTTTCATCCAATGCAAGTTTTGTATATTTTCTAGAATTTTATATATGGAAGATTCATCCCAAAGTATTATTTTAAACTTTACTTTTACATTATTAATCACTTTCTTGCCAAATATTATAGTTTTTATGTAATAAACTACAAAAATATATTCTATTTTATTTTAATGGAGAGAAAGCACCCTGGATGGAACTTAATTCCTTAGTGTGTGGAATTTTTTACCTTATTTATTATATTTTTAAAATAAATCTAAAAACAAATAATTGTAATAATAAATTTAAAAATAAACAATTTTCCAACTATATATTACCTCACTTAGTTCACTTTCTGACTTTGAAAAACCTTGTCTGGAATTGTGCATGACAATCCAGGTACATTATAGTGTATGTACACGATAGTCAAGGGACATTGGAGTTTATGTTAGCCCCAATGGATACCTCATGAAGAATGAATTTTTTCAGCAATACAAAAATACATTTTCACTATGATGACCTGCATGAATGCATTTGGTAAGCTTTGCACCTAGCTCTAAATGGTTCATAGATCATCAATGCTCAAATACATTTCTGTAATTTCTATCTATTCATGTTCAATAAAAGTCCTCCTTATCTGCAACATGAAATGTAGCTTGCTTCCCTGAATGGTAGGCAATTCTTGGCTCCAAAAATACGCTGAGAAACCAACTCGAGCAATCTTTAGGTTCAAGCTTACCCATGAACCAGAGGGGGCTCCCTCAAGTGTTATGAGGCCATTTTTAATGTTGTTCACTGTCACTGGACAACAACATATGAAGCACAATGGCCAGATTTATAATTTAGTATGGATGGTTGTTGATGATTACCAATATCTGGTTAGAAATAAAACCCTACGCTTGTAATAATTTAATCAATGTGCCAACATACATCTTTGACAAAATGATATAACTTAAAGGATATTGCTATATGAATAGGAGATAATATATGATCATTAATAAATCATATTGAATGCTTAATCAACCAGATATAGTAGATGTGTGTAGAATACTTCTACATCCAAACACAATATATTTGAATATTAAAGAGAAGTGAAAATTTAAAGATGTAAAGGAGTTATCTCAAATAGAATGTCTAATAAACTAATCTCTTTAAATGATTTTAACTTCAAAGGGGATTTCAAATAGATTGATATTCAATCTTATCTTACCCATATTTCATATTAATATCAAATATATGCAGAAATATCGATTATGAAATAACTAGAAGAACATGCAGGAGAAAAAAAGACTATCATGAACTGGAGCTAGAAACGTCAATTCAAATTTCTATAATCAAATTTTTTACAAAACTGACAGGGTGTTGGCATCAAAATCCAACCCCTTTTTATTAAAAAGGATCAAATATATAGAATAAATATCTCCTAAATATTATGCTATTTCTATAATAAAATCCTAAACAATAAACAAAAAATAAAATAATATTTCTAATTTATCTCCTAGAAACTTCGAACTGTTTGCAAGTCTTTTTCCTTGAAATTTTGCGTTGCTCAAACTGTCTACTGGAAAACTGCACTTTTATTTCAATTTGTTGATCTTTTGCTGCTAGGGGTCCTCTGAATGCTGAAATCTCTACCTCTTAATCTGAATAAGAATGACTGTTAATATTCCTCCTTCAAATGCTAAAATCATTTTTGTAATCTATTTCACTGATATTTTTGCTAGGTGTCCTTTGAATCTCCAATGCCTGAATTGACCAATTATTTTATGTCAGTTTTTAAAGTTCTTCACCATTGTTGTAAAATATTTAGAAGAAAATATTTTAATAAATGTTTTCCAAATATTTTTCTTAAAACTCTAAATGAAATATCAAAATATTTCCTCAATAATTTCATCCCATAAATCCATGTATTGTTCTGGAATCCATGTCATGTTTTCCCTTCATTTATACATTTATGAATAAATAAAATTCATAAACATATTTCATAAAACCATTGACTGATTTCATCCCCAAGGTTTTAAAAACCATGTGTTGTTTTTCCATGATGGGTAAAATATTTCTTAGTTTCCCCCTTTAGTCCTATAAAACATTTGGATAATAATTTATCCGAATATTATGTTCCCATAAATTTTTTCTTCATAATTTATTTTCCTCCTTATCTCTGTAAAATTGTTGTTGGTTTTTGTCCCATGGTTTTGATTTTAAAAATAATTAAAGTTATTTTCAATCTCAAAGCTATGTGCATAATTTATAAAAAAAAATTAATATTCCTTTGTGCCAACATACAAGAAAATAAATGAACATAAGTGACTTTTCCTTGTGTCTCAATTCCTTCTATAAATTTTCATTTGAATTTCATTTTTACCTTTGTACTTTTTAGTCTTCGGAACTTCATTCTGCTCTTTACTTCATTTTACTCAGCCTTCCCTTACCTCAAATTTTCACCGAGCCGACTATAAAAATGATTCATCCATTATAAAATTTTGATTCAATACAATTAATGGTTTTGGAGTGGGGTTTAGGTAGTAAATGGTTTAGGAAAGGGGGGGTATGAAATGAAAAAGAGGGTGAAAACTGTAAAAAACAGTAACTGTGAAACTACTTTTCGGACCCCTCCTTGGTTAAATGTCGAAAAGGTAACCCTCCTCCGAAATCCATCAATAACCATTGATTTTTTTTGCACATATCTCGAGGCATGAAATATTAGGGTGGTTTAATATTTGAGTGTGGGTTGGGGACACAATTTTGATTTGACTTTTTGGATTTGAATTGTGTCTTGACGTATACGATAATAAATGAGGTTTCTATAGTTTAAAGTTTGGTTTTTTTTTTTTTTTGTAAACTAAGTTTTAATATTTTAAATAAATAATTTTAGACAAAATATAATTATATATATTTTATAAAATTGAATTTTATTTAAAATAAAAACTATTAGAAATAACTTGGAGATATTTACAAAAACCTCATATATTTCATGCTTCAGAAAATGGAAAGGGTTAGATGGAATGATGTTTAAAGGAAGGTATTTATCAAGGATAAAATTGAAGGAAGGTGGAAAATATTTTTTTTTTTAAATTTGTAAATTTCACGTTGTCAAAATAAGTTACAACATAGTCTCCAACGGGGGACTGATTCCCCTTATGGGACACAAAGAACCTAGTAGACCAACTGCCTTGAATCTGTTGGGCATGGAGTCAGTTCATAAACCCATAATCTGCAAATATGAAACCATATTGCTTGCACTAATCCAGCGACACTTTCACACTGAAATATGAAAAATGAAAATTGTTGAGGTGAAACAACTGACACTGTAAATGGAAATAAGAATAATAGTTCCTAATTCATTAGTCTATGGAGTCAATCAGTCAATTAACAATAAATTTACTACTCTCAATAGTATGCAAGTCATTGCACTTAAGCCAAACCAACATGAAAAAAAACTTAAACAACTTCTGATCTACTGTATTAATCCATAAAAGGAAAACTCTCTGATCTACTGCACACACTCCTAATTTACTGAACTTAAATTTTACACTGTTAGGTGTAATCTTCTTTCCAATATAACTAAGTGAGGAGTATATTTACTAACAGACCATTTTCCCAGTAGTTGAAAACTTGAAACCTATTTACAATATAAAACTCAAACTCCACAGGCAACAAATACTTACATGTTGTAAAAACAATCCCCTATGCAGGCATAGGCAATCTCTCTAGCCCTAGAGTGGGTCTAACAATGCATGATACTATCTAATGTACCCTTTCCTAGTTTATTCAAATTGAAAGAGGAAGAAGGAGAACCTACCTCTTCATGATGTTATCGTTCAATCCTTCGATGAAGACCTTGATCCACGATCCTTCAGGATCATTCCTTACTACTTGTGACATTCAAACACCTGTAGGATATCAAGAGATAACAACAAACGTAACAAAAAACATAGCATACATTGAATGCAAACCACCTAACAGATCAAGGAGCATTAGGATACTTGTATAGATATCTAAACAAATATGGAAAGTGAAACAATAGATGTATTATTGATAATATAAAATAGGAATCTTACTATAAAAATTCTACTATAGTATCATTGTTTACTTCTCCTACTTATTTAAATCATACAAGTTATCTTCAAAAATTAGATTCAGAAAATGCCGAAGTAAACAAAAATAACAATCTACACATGCAGATCCTTTACTGAATATTACACTCATTCAAACAAAGTGACACACTGATTTTTGGACATAAGTCCCTGGGAAAACTCAAAGCGGGAAAACCGGTGCAATATATATGAGGGTTTATTTTATTAAGTAGAATCTGAGTACAACAAACTTGGGTTCCAGATCTGGAAAACTCGACAGAGAATAAAGAAATTTGCAGCTAACCTACTATTCCAAGACCAAATATTTGACTGATCCACACCCTCAAACGATATTTACAAGACTCAGCCCAGATCTGGACCTAAACACCCCAGCGCTACCCCTGAAGCCCCAACATCAGCCCTACTAGGCTCTGTGTGCCACTACACTTCTCAAAGAGGGACTGCATAACCCTAGAGTGGGTGACGTAGTCGTTACACTACCTATGGATGGATCTACATAACTTTTGAAGCTCCCTGAAGTTGCAGCACTGCCCCTTCTTGGGCCTGCGTAGCACCTGCATCACACCTGCGTAGCGGCTGAAGCCTCTACGCTGCTGTGTAGCTACTGCTGCTGCTCTCTGCTCCTCTGCATTGTCCTTGAAATTTTCTCCTCTACCTCTTACTGACTCTTGGCTCCAATATCAGATCATCCCCTCAGCTAATACTACCCCTCGCTGCAGAAAAGCTCCTCCGAAAATTCTTAGAAAACCCTGCCCTAGAATTCGAGATCAGTCTCTCAGCTCTGCATCTGTGTGTGTATCTCCAACTGACCCTCAAGCCTTTCTCTTATACTTTTTCTTTGAACACATCAACGACCAAGATTAAAACATCCATCAATGACTGATATTAAAATACTGCTTGATCTGTGTCTTTTAAAACATTTCAACACATGTGTTAATTAATTCACTTTAATTTTTTTATTTTCCTAAGTTTAGACTTAGGAAACCCATTAAAATAATTAATTATTTGAATAATTTAAACACCAATTGAAATTTCACCAAACACTTTTTTGGTTTTGGGGTTCAAGTGAGTCTTAGCCCCTCCAAAAAATTTTAGGGCTAGAGCACACCCGATGCCACACCAACTACACAAAATCTCAACACTCCCTCTTAGTACCGAGTGTGCTCTAGCTATACATCCACACCATGTACTGCAAGGTCTTGATGTTGGTTTCTATGCTGTTGATGCTTGGCCTGCTGCCCTCCATCCACTGAACTGTTGCCCTCTGTACTACTTCCCATGTCACTGCCACTGACACTGCCACATTTGTAATGAAGCTCTCTCTCAAATTGTTGCATCATGTTGCCCATAGCACTGCCACTGCATACTGTTTCACTACAACTCAGTTGCCGAGAAGTAAGAAACTAAAGGACTCTTTCCTAATCATTGAAAGATAAGTCAGGCTTCCTCCCATCATTGAAGCTCCCTTAGCTGTTGATTTACGTTGTCCTCCTGAAGCCCCTAAACTGTTGTAACCCTGCACTGCATGAATACAACCTCTCTGCATTGCTGAAGTCCCATCAGCCTCTGAACTGTTGTCTATGCATTACGTTGCTACCTCTTTAGCTCTACAGCTCTCCCTTCTGCTTCATTGTGACCTCCTACAACCATCTCCCAACTCATCCCGCTATCGTCTTATGGCTCCCGTAGCTCGCATGTGATCCAAGAGAAGCACTGACTCAAGGATCCCGCCACACTACCTGTAGACGCTCTACAGATCCATGTCACCCCAACTCTTCTCTCGAGGTACATGAGCACTCATGGTTGCATCATCATCAGAACCATCATCCTTTGCTGCTGCAACTTGGAATCAGAAGCTCCTTTTTCCTTCTTCTTAGGACAAGTGCTGGCGAAGTGTCCAAGTTCACCACAGTTGAAGCACTAGACCTTGGAAAGGTCCCTCTTCTTCTTCCCTTGCTACTTTCTTTCCTTTGATGCAAGGGCTGCATCATCTTCCTCTTATTTCTTCCCTCTGACTTTCCCACCACTGATATTCTGCTTCTTAGTGATCCTCCTGATCTGAGTGATCTCCTCTTGGTGAAGGATTACCCACATGTATGCCTAGGATGGCAATGATGCTCTACTGAGAATACTTTAGACAAGGCAGTCCTTACTAAGAGACTACATTCAAGGCAGTCCTTACTAAGAGTCCTTTCTCTGGAGTTACACCCATGCCAATGAGTTGGTCTCGGATGGTCTGAAGTCAAAAAAGGAAAGGATCTATTTCCTCACCCTTCTACATGTAGAATAGCCTCATCTGATTCTCTAGAAGCATTTTTTGTTGGATAGAGCTTCCTTGATACATTTCTTCTAGAGCAACCCACATGTCATTTTATGTGTTCTTATCGGAAATATGTGGTACTACGTGATCCTTCACTCCGTCCATGATCAAACTCTTAGTCTGCGCTTGATTCTCCTTAAATTTCTTCAGAGAATTAAGATTTGTAGGCACAACTAGAACACTCATCGCATGGTCCTTGATGTCGTACTCATCCAGAAATTATAGGATCTTGGCCCTCCAGATGACAAAGTTAGACACACCATCCAACATTTCCTGATATCTCAGCCCATCAGAAGCCATCTAGCTCAGATCTGACAGAAACAATACCCTTCTCCCTCTTCCTATTGCTCCACAAAAACTTTGGATCTGGGTTTCTTGGTGACTATATACCTTCTAGCAACTGATTCTTCTGAAAAAATTGATTTCCCACCTAGAAATATTTCACCCAAACACAATCGGACAACATCTCCGATCACCCTCCACATCAAATCTCAGATTCATTTGGCTCAGATCTATTGAGTGTTTTTCTTCAATCCCGCTCTTTATTGACTTAGCTAGGCACAATTTTGCATCGGCACAATCTCCACCAGACCAGCACTACTGAAGACCTGAAGCACTCCTTCCGAATCTTGGCAGGAATTTTATGCAACAGGAAGAATGTCTGGACTACGTCTTACTGATTGGCCCAAAGTAGCCTCAACACTACTTAGAAGTGGACTACGTAACCCCAGACTGGGTGACACAATACTTACACTAGCATGGGAAGGCTCTATGTAAGCCTGATGACCTTCTGTAGCTACATCTTTATCCCTCCCTAGATCTGCGTTCTCCTGCTACCAAGTTGCCCTTTTTGGATCTCTGCTGCTTCTGTTACTGTCCTACAGAAAAAATATTCTTCAGCTTATTTGCTGGAGATTCAGCTTGATATTCTATTTCTTTGATACCATGTGAAAATTATATTGTAATATCATGGTTTACTTCTCCTAATTTTTTAAATAATACAAGTTATCTTCAGAAATTAGATTCAGAAAATATCAAAGTAAACACAACTAACAGTCTACACATGCAATCATTTACTGTATATTAAGCTCATCAAACAAAGTGACACACTGATTTTTGGACATATTATTGAATCCTTAGTTAAACTGAGAGGGGGGAGGGGGGGTGAATCAGTTTAACACATACATGAGCTTTTTAAAACTTTTCATCAAGCTTATTTACAACTTAATTTTATAACCAAATTAATATGTGAACAGCCTTAATATGTAGCAGCAAGTATTATGGTAATGTGACATCGCAGCAAGCATTAAGCAGATTGGATAGAACATATCAACACATAGGCAACACACACAGAGACAACAGATATAAGTGGAAACCCATAAAGGGAGAAAACCACATCTTATTATTGTTGTGATGTAAAGGCAAGCTCCAACTCCCTCTCACCACTGATTTTTTGCATGCACCAACCTACAAGAGGCTCCAACCTCAGTCAGCTACAACTGAAATCTATCAAGCTTCAACTTGATAGGGAAGCTCCAACTTCCTCATTCTATCAAAAGAAAATATTTGTTGATTTACCTTAGATATCATCTCTGTTCTGTAGCATCTCTTTCTGCTCCTTTTTCTTATCTTCTCTGCCTCAATTCTTCATACTCTGCATTCTCTAACCTCATTTTTCATATCAATATGATATCCTTTATACAGTTTTCCTCATAACTGTTTGTATTCCACAGGGAATTCAAAGTGAATAGCCCTGACTCTTTTCCTTCTGCCTCCTCACTTCTTTATCCAGCTCATTCAAAAAACTTCAGCAATTTGTACAACTTTCAGTTTTACAGTGGAGTTTTGTTTCCTACGGAGACTTGCCAGTGCATCACAAACAATATAAACCAATTAAAAAACATTTACATTCAGTTACAATATGAATTAAAAATCAACCCATTCAGTTTTGGATCACCGTGTGTTTGTCTTTTCTGTGACTGTCTCTGTCTTTTTTGGCTCTGCTTGCTCTCCTATTCACTGCCATTGTGTAATTGCTTCATATAAAACTACCGCGTTATATAACTCAGATAAATCTTGGAAATATAACAATAATAAATCATTTTAATACATAAAATTCCCTTTCGGGCCCACTTGCCGAACTTGCTCTATTCTCTGATGCAATGAATCACCTCCTGAATACTTCTGATTGCGATTAATCGTAATCGAAACTTCCAATTGTATGTTCTGATGCTCTGCTCTCACTCCGATGCGATGATTCACTGTTCACATATGTAGATATGTATATATCATTTTACATATATATATATATATATATATATATATATGCCGCTTTGCTTTCATTTACCTCTTCAAATTTGGTTTAAAAAGCTCAGAGCAAACCTGTATTAGTCTTTTCTTTTGAATGGAGCTAACATACCAGCTATACTTCGCCTCATTTATTTCAATCGCAATCGAAACATTCATAATGTTCTCGTGGCTTGGTCATTTTATTTCTGCCGATGCGATTAGCAAAGGCCCCACCATATAATCAATCGACTCATATCTGCCATCCATCCCTCAGCAAATCCGATGGCTATCATCCAATCGCTGAATCGCAATCGGAACTTTTAATCTGTTCGTCACTCTTTCACCTCCGATGCCATAGTTCACTGTGCTGCACTTTAAGCTAGAACCCAAACAAATATGAGTCACCATTTATGACATATCAGGTCTGAAATTGCCATTGGAACTTTTATTAACATGTTCCGCTGCCATAATTTTCTCCGATGCGATTCGTGAGGGTCCCACCTTATAATAATTTGTTTGTTTTAAACCCGAACAATAGAACCTTTTGTTATTTTAATCTCGCGCACAAGAATATAATACATATGTTGTTATATTGTAAACTTGGTCCCTTGTATATAAAGCGCTACATATATATATATACTTTGTCGCTTCAACTTTTATGTATCCTTCAGCTTGGGATAAGATTCTCAGAATAAACATGCATTGTACTTTTCTGTTTTACATGGGGTCCCACACTACACATATAATATCCTCCATCAACATTATATTAATTCTTTGACTCAGACTTAAACCCAACACTAATATATGTAGTTATATAACCTTTTGGGCTCCAGAGTTATTTTAACTCACCTTGTTTATAATAATATAATGCACTGTCTAAAGTTTGGGTTACCTCTTCGTTAATCCGCAACATAGTCGAGGTCCACAATTAATATATATAAACATATCAACCATTCAGCATTTTCTCCAATGGTTAATCACTAACCATTAACGCAACAATTCAACTGGGCCCATTGCAACTTATATCCACATATACAATGTATTATATGCCTTGTATTACAATCTTGGTCCCCTTTAATACAACGCTCATATCATATTGAACCCCTTCCTTTTTTTATTATATCAAGTGTGTTAACCCGATGCACACCCTTCTTAACCCGCTCTCTAAGGTTTGAACATGAAATAATAAAACACTTTCATACTCCCGACCTTATCACATAACGCTATAGCAATGGATTTTATGCCCTTAATTAAACATGCAAGCGTTTATAACCTTCCAACCATGGCTTATAACATTAACCCAACACTTCATAATGTATTGCATTCACGGGCATGTAACTTACCTTCCGCCTGTTTATTAACTTTTGTAATACACATAATACACTGAACTTCACATAATATTTGGCCCCGCAGCAATGAATGTAGGTCCCACATTCTCGGTTCTCTTCCCCGCAACTCCTCTTTTGATTGGACGGTCAATCTACTCTCGTGCTCCAACTGAGCTTTGTACCCCCATCCGATGGACGACGCGCAATATCGCATTTTTCTTTGGGTCGAGGGTTAACACACAAAATTTACGCGATGTAAGTGGTATTCAAATACCACCCAAAGACACATGTCCATCAGTGACATAGATTGCATTCAAAAAGTGAAATCCACTTACCACTCCCAAACGCACGCGATACTGTTGGTTTCCAAAACTCTGGTTTCATTGTTTATTCAAGGTTCCGCTCTTGACTCCGGGTTCTAGTTCTCATAATTTCGCTTCAATTTTTTATTTAACCTCCATTCTTCATTTAAATATACAGATTGTGCATTAACCCTGCATTATAACTAAAGTGTATATTTATCAATTTATTCCTTCTGCCTTTCGGTTCCGCTCGTTTTGCATGGTTCCACATCCTCTGTTTTCATTTCATAATGGATTTTTTAATGGCTCTTCCTCTGTATTCTCTGTCTCTACCTCTATATTCTCTGTCTCTGTTTCACTGAACTTTTTGCAACCTTTCTCTGCTTCTCGACGGTTTCATTTCACGGCTCTGCCTCTGTATTCTCTGTCTCTGCCTCTGTATCTCCTATCTCTATTTCACTATAATCTCTGCAACCTCACTCTACTGCTCGAATCACTCTATAGTTTCTTTGTATTCTTTGCATATTCTGCAGCCTGGGCTGCTTCAAATGGCCATGCTTTGCAGCTGCTCGACCCTCTACATCCTCTTCAGATCTCTGCTGCCTCTCTGCTGCTACTCTACCTCTTTTTCTCTCTTTGCCTCTATGCTATCTCCTTTTCCATCTCCTTTGCCATCAATGACAACATTTCCAACACATATGTCCCCCGCAAAACCCAAAGTGGGAAAAACAGTACAACGGATATGAGGGTTTATTTTATTAAGTAGAATCCGAGTACAACAAATCTGGGTTCCAAATATGGAAAACCCAACAGAGAATAAAAGAAATATGTAGCTAACCTATTTTTCCAAGACCAATTATCTAACTGATCCACACCCTCAAATGCTATTTATAAGACTCATCTTGGATCTGGCCCTAGATACCCCAGAACTGCCCCTAAAGCCCCAGCGTCAACCCTGCTAGGCTCTGCTTCCACTGTGCTACTTAGATATGGACTGAATAACCAAAAAGTGGGTGAAATAGTCCTTACGTTGCCTTTGGAGGCCTCTGTGTAACTTCTGAAGCTCCCTGAAGCTGTAGTGCTACCCCTTCCTGGGCCTGGGTAGTGGTTGAAACCTCTGCGTTCCGCAACTATTGTTGCTACTCTCTTCTCCTCTGCCTCTTGCTGACTCTTGGTTTCAGGATCAAATCATCCCCTCAGCCAATACTACCCCTCGCTGTAGAAAAACTCCTCTGGAAATTCTTAGCAAACCCTGCCCTAGAATTCTGGATCAGTATCTCAGCTCTGCATCTGTGTATGTATCTCCAACTGACCCTCAAGAATTTCTCTTATACTTTTTCATTGAACACATCAACAACCTAGATTAAAACATCCATTAATGGATGAGATTAAAATACTTCTTGATCTGTGTATTTTAGAAAATTTCAGCACATGTGTTAATTAATTCACTTTAATTATTTAATTTTCCTAAGTTTAGACTTAGGAAACCCATTAAAATAATTAATTATTTGAATAATTTGAACACCAGCTGAAATTTCACCAAACACTTTCTGGGTTTTGGAGTTCAAGTGTGTCTTAGCCCCTCCACAAAATTTCAGGTCTAGAGAAAACCCGATGCTACACCAACTACACAAAATCTCAACACTTACAACCATGGCCTTGATGTTGGGGGCCTCCCTTTGGTTATTTCCAAGTCCAAACCGAGGCTCTTCAAGAAATCATTCTCCTAAATGGAAATTTAGGCATTATGATAGTATAGGGATACAAAGGATTAATGATTAGACCAACCCAACAATGACCAACCGATAATGGAGGGATGGGATTAAATTTATACGAAGGGAGAGGGAGTTAGGATCCCATAAAATAAGGAGGAAGGCCAAATTATCAAGGGATAATCCCCTAATGATAAGATGAATAGCTCCAAATGATATAGCTCGACCATTTCTCCACTGAACAATATCCAGCTCGTCATTTTGGAAGCTTCTAGTGCATAGAGCTTCTCCTCCATTTAAGGAAATACTTCCAAAAATGGATCAACACAATTTTTCCCATCAAAAGCATGTTGGCGACATGAGGTCAAAGTGTTGATACCCTCCATCAGCACAGGGAGGAAACTGGCTAAGAGCGCTGACCCATAAATTTAGGTTTGAGCTAGGCTTCTTCAGAAATTCAAGGCAATTTTTTTTTAGTCTTCAAAGGATATCTTGATGTAATCTCTATGGTGGACATACTGCACAATATTCTTCACAGGGAACTTTAGGATCAGGTATAGGAAATGAACGGGGTGAAAAATTACTCTGTAACAGATTCCCCCTAAAGCATGAAGGTAGAACAAGGAGTGATGGGTGAAATTCTTTACGAACCAAGGAAAGGACTCAGAATACCACCAGGAAACCTACCAAATAAACCAAAATAAAATATATGACATCTCTATTATGAATATGCCTAATAACATATCTCTAAATAGGCATAAAATAACACATGAACCCACGACATGGTAGCAACCATCCGTTTGAAGGAGATCATAGAAATGGATCCATGGTATGGGCGTAGCCATCTGTATAGAAAGGATCATGTTTACAATAATGAATACTCAATAACTCTTTGCAGCCTAGATAATAACAGATTTTATCTAGGGTCTTCATCTCAATCTCTATCTACCTAGTGTACGAATCTAACCATGTGAATAGATGTGTTGATGTCAAACATGGTAGAAACCACCTGGTTATCAGTCAATGATGAAAACCATTAACAGGTACGAAAGAAACCACCAATAATGACGATGGCCATCAAGGTACGACAACATAATCTACAAGTGTGAATTAAATGATTTGAATTCGAACACTTGCAGAATCATTTTATCGAAGGCCAATGTGGTGAAACTGTTGTTGAACGCGAAGAACTTTCCATTGAGGCATGAAAGCTCCAAGGTACTAAAAATGAGTTGCTAAATCACCTTCCCGAATAATGAGATGAATTCGATAGGAAGTGATCTGTCAAAGGAGGGTCATAATGATTCCCACATCATCGACACGAAAAAAATGATTTCTCAAGATGATAGGAGTCATTCATGTCTATTGCAGAGAGGGTCAAATAAGCAGAGGGTGTTTGACTATGATAGAAAGGACTTCTCTTGAACATATCAGTGACACGACTATGGAGTGTGGAAACATTTGACTGAAAATGGGATCAGAGGTCATGATGATGAAAAATAATGATTGAATGAGAGGCAAATGTATTTCCCAAACCCATGAAGGAAAATGATGAATGAAGGATATCACCAACCCAACACGGAATGGAGATGAGTGTCATGTTTAAGAGCGACATGCTGCCTAAAAACACATAGGATGTTCCACTTTCAATTTTCCCTTGTTATTGCTAATGATTACCTCTTTATTTTTGATAGCAAGCATGAAGATGATAGAATATGCTTATCATGTAAGTAAATTCTTTAAATGAATCCAACCTAGTAATTTTAACGAGTCCTAGGAAGGAGTAACTTGATCTCGTCATGGTGACAAGTATTTCACCGTTTAAATTTTATGAGTCCGACAGAAGAGTTACTCGGTGTCTTTTTCATGTTTAGAGACTTTGAAAAAGAGATATAAAAGGAAAATCCATTAGTTCCCTTTTCATAAATCTTCCCTCGAATCCGAAAAGGTAGAAAAAAATATCTAAAATAACCTCTTAACCATGTTCGATCAAGGTATTCATTTTTCGTAAATAAATAATCTCAGCTCGAAAAATGGGTAAACATATACTGAGACAAAATCAATTCATTTAATTTAACGGGCTCGAAAAGAAAAGTGCTCGACAATATTTTCATGTTTCTAGAGTCAGAAAAGAGCTGAAAGCTGACACCTCCTGGAGGAATGAGTGGTATAAAGGGATAGAAATTGGTACTGGTGATGATGGAATTGCTCAAACCAAGTAAAGGAAAAGAGTTTGGCTAACAAGACCACTCATCGCATCAGTTCCCCGAGCATGGGTAAAACAACCAAGTGAGAGCGTATGATCAACCAAGCAGATGGTGACGGTGAAATGAGAAAACCAAGGCTCATATGGAAAAGGAGGAAAATAAAAGGGCAATCGCAAGAGATGTATAAGAATGGTTTCATTTTTACACAAGATTGAAACAAAGAAAAACTATGCTTGGATTAGGTTTGTATGCCCCTAACATAATGACTCAATTTAAGGTACATGCCCCCTAAGCTTAATCTCATTTACCAAAGTAGATTACTGGTTACTAATAGGTGGATGGAATGAAGGTTCATTTATGAGATCAAGTGAAATAATCAACTGGGAATTTGCGAGATCTAGTTAAAGACTTGAATTGATAGGGGATTCATTTCCTTTTGTTAATGAGGTTGGAACAATAAAATAACTACCCTCATGACACCTTGTTTAATTTTTTAATGAGTTTGACACAAGAGAATGAACTATTCTATGTAGAACTTGTTTCATTTTTTAAGGAGATTGAGGCAAGAAAAGTAACTATGCTCCATAGGTTTGCTTATGGCCCATAAGAGGTCATGGCTTCCAAGAGGTTTTCATCAAATGGGAGAACAAAACTATATAAATCAAGGTCCAATACCCCCAGTACATGGTGCACTATATCACTGACTATATCATCAGTAGACACGAGCATGGAACATGTGGCCACATAATTGACCTATGGAGATAATGATACCACTTTCATGTAAGGGAAATTAAGGGATGATAGTTGATTGGGAGCCTGATCAGGACCAATGAATGACATCTGATCGATGGTCACAATTCTTCCTTCATGTGGGAAACACATCAGGTGAAAGAGAGAAGAGACAAGAGCCCCCATGACATAAGTATATTCACGCCCAAGGAGTAATATAAAGTCCAAAGGGCCTTGGAAAACTATCACGTCTATATATACAATGTTTCCTCCAAAAATAATAGGCAACTTCAGAAGGATCCCTAACGATTGAATATTTCCTCTGTTAAACGCTAACAGATTCTAGGTAATAGGCAAAAGTTGCGGAGAACCAAAATCTTGCAAAGTAGTTGAGGAAAAAATACTAACAGATGCGCCTTCATCTATTATTATGCTAGGTAGGACCACATTATAGGTCTGTAGTGTGATATCAAAGGGCATGTAAGACGGAAGATGGTATCCTGTCAGTCGACTCCAATCAAAGGAAGTAACCAGACTACTTGGAGGGGATGCAATGGGAATGGAGAAATGCCCCCTTGTGCTGCAGGAACAGGAGGATCTCCTTGTTGTACCATAGGAACGATATTATTTCCCTCCAATTCATGGGAATCTGAAGAAACAAAAAATACCTAAGTGGTATGGGGTGCACTCTCTATAGGAAAAACTTGATCAACTAAAGGTAGAATCAGGTCGACCGTTTTTTCAACCAATGGTTGGTCGGGAACAGACTCATGATATTCACTTTCGAAGAGAGGGGGATTGACCAGAGATGACTTATGATCGATCACTTGATCAACTAACAGAGGATCAGGTAAAAGCTTCTGATAACCAGCCGGAAGTGGCGACTCAGAAGTTGTAAGGTTATCCAACATTTTGGAGGCTTCATCCATATAAGGAAAAAGGTGAATGGGATGATTCCCTTCAAATAACTTACAGGGAAATTTGACTTTCCCCTTTTTCCCATGGGCCTTACTATCACTATTTGAGGGTTTGTCACCAACATGATCTCCAAAGGTCAATGACAAAGGCTGATGTGAGCCAGTGGACCATACTTCTAATATCCTAGGAATTCTTGGAAAATCCTTAAGAAGGTGATCACCCTTACATAACTTGAAAGGGAATTTGATTTTGCGGGAATTAATGGAAGATTTTTTAACATCAATTGCATTGGAATCAATGGTTGCTTGGTTTCCCCCTTGCTTATTTTTCTTCTTCTTCTGCTTCTTCTTAGCTTCATGGTTACTAGAATCCAGAATTTCACCAAGCGAAGAGGAAGAATGAGGTGAAGAAACAAGCAAAGAAGCCGAGGGGTCAACTTTAGGATCAACATGAGGTTGAGATTGTTCAGGTGGAGGTGAACTTAGGTGAGAAGGATCTTGGACATTTGGAACCATGGGGGTTGAAAATAACCAAGCTAGAAAACCAATGGCTAATCCCGGAAGAGACAACATTGCCATATAGGCAGTGCCAACATTTCCAAAAGAAGGGAAAGGACCAGGATTCCCATTTGAGGGGATTCCTTGATTGGTAAAGTCAGGAACTATTTCCATTGGTCTCAACCTAAGATCTTCTAAGGAGTTTTTCACATGTAAGATTTTATTTCGCGAGCAATAAATTTTAGAATTAAATAAAATAAATCAAAAAGGGTAATCTAGGCAAAATGATTACCAGGTATCTGTGAACTATAATATAAACCTGGCGAACCAAGGACTTAACATATGACAACCAATCTCCAGAAATGTTGTGTTCGGTGTATCATGTCTACAAGGCGACCGACTTGGATACCTATGGCAGGTTTGCAACCTAGTGGGGTCTCCCAATATATACTTGACGATACGTGGGAGTGTAGTCCATAGTAGCATTGTCTAATGTGTAATCGTTTGATGAGAGTGTCCGCTTATACTTTTCATACATGGAGCATATTCCTATAAACTTCCATACATGGGAGGAGATATATCACCCCCATAATGTAACACAGAATGTTAGCGACAACTGCTATGTTCAATGACATTGAAACACATCTCTAGCATAGAACTCTAGATGTTTTTGTTAATTCCAAATTCTCCTTAATGTTAATTGAATAAATTTTTAAGTTAATCTTCGATTATGTTTCAATTTTGGGCTCAATAGCATTGTCACCTGAATCCCTACAATGCAGCTGAATGAAAAAAAGAATCCATTTCATTTCGATGAAATTTAAACTAATGAGGGAGAGAGTGAAAACAAGAGTGGAACAAACGAGAAATGCAACAAGCAATGATGCCCCCAAACTATCTCGAAATTACTTAAATACAACTCTAAAACCGAATTCACTTTTGCTATCCCCAAATGCAAACTTACTGAAAAAGAAATCAATTATTTTTCACTAAGATGCGCTAAACATATTTTATTTTTATTTTTCACTTTGAATGTTCAAATGAAAACTAATGCAATCAAGTAACTAAATAGAAGAAACACTAACCAAATGAACAAAGAATCGCAAATGAAAACTTATTTTTAGTTTTCTCTTTCTCGAATGGAAAACAAATTGTTTCAAAAGTATTTGAATGAAAATGAGTTTCACTTTTCTTTTCAAAACGAAGAAAAACAAACCAATTCAAAAACTTGAAATGAAAATGACTTTCAATTTACTCTTTAGAAATGGGAAATCATATCAAACACACACTCTCAAACTTGGAAATCAAACAATTTTGATCTATGTTTAAAAATTAATCAAAGGTGATTCCAAAGTGAAATGGTGATTCAGTGCAAAAGAAACAAAACCTTACACGGACAAGCCAAAAGTAATGTGAAATGATGTCTGGAACGACTACATGCATAATTCTGAGACAAAGACAACATATTTCTGATGACACACACAAGTGATAAGTGAAGGACAAATGACCTATAAACCCAAGAAAATGATTTAACCTTCACACAAACACAAGAAAGGTCAAAGAGAAAAATAAATCAATCAAACAAGGTAATCAAACTAAAAACAGTGATGTCAGATCATATTAGACTTGAAAGACATTTCAAAGGCTAAGACACACTGGAAATTAAATATGGAAACCATAAAGTTTTCCTAATCTCCGGGAACAATGCATCTATGAGAGGTAGACTAGTGCTGAAAGGCAGATCAACGTGACTAATTTGTAGAAAATAGCACTGTCGGTGCTTCTCTAAGAGAAAAAAGAGCACTGAGCAAGAAATAAGGAAAAATAAAAATAATTTCAACACTCAAAGTAGACTTGACACCCTTAAGTAAAGATCAAATCCTATGCAGATTTATAGAGACATAAACAGACTCAGTTCTAAACGATAAGTCAAACTGATCAAAAAACAAAACTAGAAAAGGGTAGACAAGGAGGCTATAGCTCCCAAGTGGAGTCACCAATTTTGTTATGAAGATGATCCCCTCTGTAGCCAGAGGTGATCTCTCTATCCCTAGAGTGGGTCTAGCAATGCACGAGATTATCTAATGTACCCTTTCCTAGTTTATATTCAAAGTGAAAGAGGAAGAACGAGAACCTACCTCTTCTTAATGTTATCATTCAATCCTTCGATGAAGACCTTGATCCACGATCCTGTAGGCTCTTTCCTCACTTCTTGTGACATATGAACACCTATAGGAGATCAAGAGACAACAACTAACATAACACAAAACATAGCATACATTGAATACAAACCACCTAACATATCAAGGAACATTAGGCTACTTGTATAGATATCTAAAAAAACATGGAAAGTGAAACACCATATGTATTATTGATAATATATAAGAGGAAGCTTACAACTGTGGCCTTGATGTTTGAGGCCTCCCTTTGGTTATGTGCAAGTCCAAACTGAGGCTCTTCAAGCAATCCTTCTCCCAAATGGAAATTTAGGCATTATCGTAGTATAGGGATACAAAGGATTAATAATCAGACCAGCCCAAAAATGACCAACCAGTAGTGGAGGGATGGGATTAAATTTATAGAAAGGGAGAGGGAGTTAGGAGCCCATAAAATAAGGAGGAAGGCCCACTTCTTAAGGGAATATCCCCTGTTGATAAGATCAAGAGCTACAAAGGAGAGAGTTCAACCATATATCCACCGAACAATATCCAGCTCATCGTTCTGGAAGATTCTAGTGCATGAAGCTTCTCCTACATTTGAGGAAATAATACTAGAAAGGTATCAACACATTTTTTCCCATTATAAGCACATTGGCAACGGGAGGTCAAAGTCCTGCAACCTTCCATCAACACGAGAAGGCAACTGGCTAAGAGTGCTGACCCATAATTTTGGGGTTCGAGCTAAGCTTCTTCAATAATTATTCAAGGTAGTTTTATTCTAGTCTTCAAAGGATATCTTGATGTAATATCTATGGTGGATATACTGCACAACATTCATCACAGGGCACTTCAAGATCAGGGACGGGAAATGAACGGGGTGAAAAATTACTGTGTAACACATGTGAAACTGTAAAGCTGCATCCTTTGTTGATTTATGATATTTCTGATTACAATCATGAGGAAGAATGATATGTTGCTGAATGAAATTAAAATTTTGAATTAGGGGAATAAAAAACCCAGTGGAATCGCCATATAGATAAAGTAGAGTCGCCAGGTGAAAGAAATGCAACCAATATCAACTTTCTAGTATTTGTTCACCAGAAATGAATAGATCTAATTGTGATCGTGATCGAGAGGAAAAATTCTTTGTCACTTCGTTCCCTTAAAACGACACGAAATGTTGTACTTGTTTCTCGAAGGCAGTCCTTGGCTACAAAAACTACGCCAAGAAACTAATTCGACAAATATTTAGGTTCAAGCTAGCACATGAACTAGAGGGGGCTCCCTCAATTGTTACGAGGCTTTGTTTAACATTTTTCACTGCCACTGGACAATAACCTATGAAGAAAAATGACCATATTTATGATTTATTTTGGGTGGTTGCTGAGGACTACCAATCTCTTCTCAGAAATAAAGCCATCTACTTGCAACAATCTAATCAATGTGCCAACATCCAGCTTTGACAGAATGATATAACTTAAAAGAACTTGATAGATGAATAGGAGAGAATATATGATAATTAATAAATCATATTGAATGCTTAATCAACCAGATATATTAGATGCATGTATAATACTTCTACAACCAAACAAAATATATTTGAAACTTAAGGAGAAGTGACAATTTAAAGATGTAGAGGAGCTATCTCAGACAAACTGTCCAATAAACTAATCCATTTAAATGATTATAGCTTCACAGGGGCTTTCAGATAGATTGATATTCAATCTTATCTTACCCATATTTCTCATTAATACCAAATATATGCAAAAATTTAGATTATGAAATAACTAGAAGAATATACACGAGAAAACAAAACTGTCATGAACTGGAGCTAGATACTTTAATTAAAATTTCTGTAATCAAATTTTTTTAAAAGTTGACAAGGTTGTGGCATCAAAATCCAACCCATGTTTATTACAAATGATTAAATATATATAGAATAAATCTCTCCTAACTGTTACAATATTTATGAAATAAAATTGTAAACAATAAACTAAAAATAAAATAATATCTCTAATTTATCCGCTGGAAACTTTGAATTATTTGCAAATCTTTTTCCTTGAACTTTTGAGCTGCTCAAACTGTCCACTAGAAAACTGCACTTTGATTTCAGTTTGATGATCTTCTGCTTCTAGGTATCCTCTGAACGCTGATATCTCTTCCTATAAATATCAATAAGAATGACTGTTGATCTTCCTCCTTCAAATTCTAAAATCATGTCTGTAATTTGGTTCACTCATCTTTTTGCTAGGTGTCCTCTGAATCTGCAATGCTTTAATTGACCAATGATTTTATGTCAATTTTTAAAGTGCTTCACCATTGTCGTAAAATATTTAGAAGAAAATATTTTAATAAATTTTTTCCAAATATTTTTCTTAAACATGAAAATGAAATATCAAAATATTTCCTCAAATAATTTCATCCCGTAAATCTATGTCTTGTTCTGAAATTCATGCCCTGTTTTCCCTTCATTTATACATTTATGAATAAATAAAATTCATAAACATATTTCATAAAACCATTGACTAATTTCATGCCCATGGTTTTAAAAACCATGTGTTATTTTTCCATGATGGGTAAAATATTTCTTAGTTTCCCCTTTATTCCTATAAACATTTGGATAATAATTTATCCAAATATTATGTTCTGGTACATTTTTCCTTCATAATTTATTTTCCTCATCTTAAAACTGTTGCTGGTTTTTCTCGCATGGTTTTGATTTTAAAAATAATTAAAAATATTTCCAATCTCAAAGCTATGTGCATAATTTATAAAAAAAAAAAATGAATATTCCTTTGTGCCAACATACAGTAAAATAAATGAACATAAGTGACATTTCCTCCTAGCTCAATTCCTTCTGTCAATTTTCGTTCGAATTTCATTTTTACCTTTGTAGTTTTAATAGTTTAAATAAATAATTTTATAAAAAATATAAATATATATTTTTTATAAAATTGAATTTTATTTAAAATAAAAACTATGGAATGATTTTTAAAGGAAGGTGTTTGTCAAGGTATGGATAAAACTGAAGGAATGTGGAAAATAAATTTCTAAAAATTTGTAACTTTCACGGTGTCAAAATAAGTTACAACATGGGCTCCAAATGGGGACTACTTCCCCTTTTGGGACATAGAGAACCTAGTATACCAAATGCCTTGAAACTATTGGGTAGGGAGTTAGTTCATAAACCTGTAATCTGTAAATTTGAAACCATACTACTTGCATTAAACGAGAGACTCTTTCACACTGAAATCTGAAAAATGAAAATTGTTGAGGTGAAACAATTGACACTGCAAATGGAAATATGGACAAAAATGCCTAATTCATTGGGATATGGAGTCAACTAGTTAATTAAAAATAAATCTACTCTTTTCAATCTTTTGGAAGTCATTACACTTCAACCAAACCAAACTTCATACTACAAACTTGAAACACAAGCTGAAACAAGTCTTGATCTACTGTATTAATCCATAAATTGAAAACTCACTGATCTACTACACACACTCCTGTTGAACCCTTGGTTAAACTAAGAGGGGAGGGGGTGAATCAGTGTAATGTAGTCATGGTCTTGTAAAATTTCTTTTACACTTTTTACATCTTCATTTCAAGATGAACTTAATATACAATGGAACAACAATCTTAATAAGTGAGTAGCAGGTAATAAGTAGATTAAATACAAAACATCAACATATAATCATCATGCACATAGACAGCAAATACAAGTGGAAACCCATAAGGAAGAAAACCACATCTTATTATTGTTGTGATACCAAGGCAAGCTCCAACTCCCTCTCACCACTGATTTTCTATAGGCTCCAACCTACAGGAGGCTACTACCTCAATTCTGCAAGCTACAACTTGAAAGGAAGCTCCTATTCCCATCTATTTTCTGCAGGCTACAACCTATAGGAGGCTCCTACGCCAGCTAGCTACAACTAGACATCTATCAAGCTACAACTTGATATGGAAGCACCAACTTAATCACTTTAAAATAAAATCATATGCTGATTTACCTAGATATCAACTCTGTTTTCCTCCTTCTTTACTGCTATCCTTCCAGCCTTCAAATTTGTTTTATATCATCTCTGGATCTTCACAACTCCTCTCTCTATTCCTTATTCTTCTTACACTATCTCACTCATTTCTTCATTCTCCCAAACTCCTTATGCATATGCATGTAACATTATTTATAGAGAACAACACCTCATAACTGTTTGCATTCCATAGGGAATTCGAAATGAACAGGTATGACTCTTTGCCTTCCCCCTTCTCATTTTCTTGTCCAGCACATTCAGAATAATATAACAGAATGTATATATATTTGTGTATGACAGTGGAGTTTTTCTTTGCCTTTTGAGACTTTCCTTTTCATCACATACAATAAAATAATTAAATCATTTACATTTATAGATACAATAAAACATTTCAGTCAACCCTTTCAGCTCTTGGTTCACCATACATTTGTCTTTTCTACTGCACTCACTGTCTTTTTAGTTTCTGCTGTTGTATTTCTAACTGTTCTGCACAGGAACAGGTCCTTTTAACTACGTAAGCCTTTCCTTGCCGTGATCAACCTTCACCGATATTCTAAACACACAATTTTTCCATTTTCTCTGTGTCAGGTCCTTGCTCGAGCCTTTCTGCCCACGTTCATACTTTCCTTTTTGTTTTACATTATATTCCTCCGTTGCTCTCCGAAATGATTTAACAAAGGAAATCCACATACTGCTGGACATGAAATGCTTTAGGCTTCGGCTTTGTTCTTTATTGCACTTCGTCGATTCAGTTATCCATGCCTTCGTCCATCTGATCTCCCAATATGCGATGTGAGATGGGTCCCACTTGACTTTGTCGCTACTTCGCATCGCAACTAACATGACTTCTAAGGTTGTGTGATATCTCTCCTGTTCCGATTGCGATGTGCGATCGCATCGAATCGCATCCATCGCTTGCATTGCGTCGCCTTTCCACATCGCATCGCATTCATCGCTCGCATCGCATCGCCTCACCACATCACATCTCATCGCATTGCATCCATCACTTGCATCACATCACCACTGTCCATCACATCGCAACTTTTCTCTTACGATCTTCACCCCTCCGATCTTGTGATTTGCGATATGTGGGCCAGGTCCACGTCATCTCCATGTCATCGTGCCATGTCACCTTGCTATGTCATTGCCACGCCACTGCCACATCATCTTGCCACGTCATCTTGATTTATTTGTGATTTGTGGGGTCAGGTCCACGTCAGCTGCCATGTCGCTTGTCACGTCATCCCCACGTCATCACATCGCACCTCATCTCAATATCACATCGCATTGCTCTTGCTTCCGATTTCTTATCTGATTTCCGTCGATGTGATCATCACCGTTGATCTGTCCAAATCTACAGTCCTCGTTGCTGCTGGCACTTCCGATTAATACTCAGCGCTCTATAATCATATAACCTTTAATATATAAAACATTTGTAAAGATTTATCTTTCCACCAGTCTTTGCACGTATACTGATGCCGCATCTCCGATTAAACGACTGTCGTCGATCTCCTTTAATCTTGTCCATTCATCGTGCCAGTCCACCACTGTTCTTTTGGACTTTAGGAAAGCGGGTCCCAGTTCTCAGCATTGTGGGGGCACTCCTTGGTACGGAATCATCGTCAGGCTTGTGCTACCGTAGTGAATGACAACCGTCAATCTGCAGTCAAAACCCAATGGGCGGGTCAAATGCGGAGGCACCCCCTTGGTTTAACTATCAGGCTGTTTGTGTCCCCGCAGTACCATTGATCCCAGATCAACGTTTAACCACGTTCATAAGATGCGTTGTTCAACTCTGTGACACCGGTCCCACACCTTTTGTTAACCTCTGCACAACTTTTGATGTGAACATCATCAAATCTCAATTTTCGATGATCAAACGGTTATCGCGTCCATTCCACCTCCAAAGTTTATCCACCAAAAGCGACGCGAAATGGGTGGTATTGCGTTTGTGACGTGTCACAATGTCATTCGATCACGTTCGAAATGGGAAAAAACTGCTCATATGCCAAAAGTGGTGTGACAACAATGTATGGTTTCTCTAAAACCGCTTGTCCTTCAAACTTTGTTTTAAATCGCGTTCAAACACGGATTTTCACCATTTCTTCGTTTAAATTCAATTTCTCATGAAAACCTCCTTTTCATTGCATAACTCAATCAACAGAGACTGATTATGCACTCTCAACCAAAGAACTAGAGTTATAATTTTATTCCAAACCCTTATTACAGAGGTTAACAACTCTCGATGCTACAAAAAAAACCATAAATCAATGAATTTTCAAAGGGATAAGACCCTCCTTTTTGCTGCATAACTCAATAACCATAAATAAATTAACACTACCCGATCTCAAGCAAATGAACCAAAATTCTCTAAATTCCTCTGAATCTTTACACAGAAGTAAGTATACTCAAAGTTCTAAACCCTCCTCTTGTAGCCTCTACTACTTTACTTTCTTTCTCTGCAACAATTTCATCTGAATCTGATCTGCTCCCTTGTCATGGTGCTGCTCCTTTGTGCTCCTTTGCCATCAATGACAATATTTCCAACAGTGTCCCCCTTTGGCATTGATGGCAACACAACCACCAATTCTCCCATACTTCCTTCAGGACTTCCTCTGCTTGCTTTTCAGAAGACCCTTTCTTCTTTTGCTTGCTTTTCCTCCCCCTTTGACATCAATGGAAAAGGGTTGAAATTTTCCCAGTGTGGGTTCTGTCTTTTCATAATAATCTGATCTTGAGGACCTATTCCATGAACTGCTCCATTGCTCTAGCTCTTTTGTGACAATTTTTATTGACTGCTCTCCCCCTGGAATGATGCTTTCTTATCTGATATTGAATATCACTTGACTTCTGTACTAATCCTGTTTCTTGTATGCAGCCCTTGTTATTTTTTTTGTTTTTTTGTTTTTTTTTCAATCATATCAAAGAGTAACATCTGTTGACACTACCCCTAGTTTGTCTCTTAGATATTCAAATGGTTCTTTAGCAAGAGGTTTGTGAATATGTCTGCTATTTGTTCCTTTGTTGGTACGTATTCTAACTTCACCAATTTCTGTGCTACTTGTTCTCTGAGGAAGTGGTACTTTATTGGGATGTGCTTTGTTTTTTAATGAAGTACAAGATTTTTTGATATACTCATTGCACTTGTATTGTCACGTTTGATAGAAATAGGTTCATAAATGCTTACCTTCATGTCTTGGAGAGTTTGTTTCATCCACATTACTTGTGTGCAACATGCTGCTGCTGCTATGTATTCTGCTTCTGTTGTAGATAGAGAGATAGAAGTTTGTTTCTTGCTTAGCCATGCCACCAGACTTTTTCCCAAATAAAATGCACCTCCACTTGTGTTTTTCCTGTCATCCACACAGCTGGCCCAATCTGCATCTGTGTATGTTGTCAATGTGAAGCTTTTTCTTTTTGGATACCATAGGCCATAATGTGAAATTCCTTGAAGATATCTAAATATTCTCTTGATTGCAAGTAAATTATTTTGTTTTGGTGCTGCTTGATATCTTGCCACAAGTCCTACTGCCAACATAATGTCTAGTCTAGAAGGTGTTAGGTATAGCAGACTTCCTATCTTGGATCTGTAAATTTTTTGATCTACATCTGTTGATCCATCATTAGCACATAGTTTGCATCCAGTGATCATGGGAGTTGACACAGGCTTGCAGTCTTCCATTTGAAATCTTTTCAACATTTATTTTAAGTATTTTTCTTGCGAAATGAATATTCCTTTGTTCTTTTGTTGAATTTGAAGTCCTAAATAGAAGGTGAGCTCTCCAATCATAGACATCTCAAATTCCAATTTCATTTCTTCAGCAAATCCTTTTGCTAACTCATCTTTGTTTCCACCAAACATGATTTCATCTATATACACTACTACAATCAAGAGTTCATTATCATTAGCCTTTATGTACAAATTGTTGTCTACTCCTCCTTTCTTGAACCTTTGTTTTTGCAAGTATTTGTCCCCCTTGAATACCATGCACGAGGAGCTTGTTTCAGGACATATAAGGCTTTCTTTAATTTGCACACATAGTCATGTTATCTGTTAATGAGAATCCTTCAGGTTGTTCCATGTAGACTTCTTCCTCTAGATCTCCATTCAGGAAGGCAGACTTCACATCCATTTGATATACCTTGAAATCATGATAGCATGCAAAGGCCAAAAACATTCTGATTGCTTCCATTCTGGCTACAGGGGCAAAGGTTTCATCATAATCAAGACCGTCAATTTGTGAATATCGTTTGCATACAAGTCTGGCTTTATTTCTGATTACTTGCCCTTGTTCATTCATCTTATTCTTGAATATCCATTTAGTGCCAATGAAATTTTTCCCAGTGGGTCTTGGAATTAATTCCCAGGTATTGCTCTTCTCAATTTGGTCCAGTTCTTCATTCATAGCATTTACCCAGTTTTTGTCTTTGCTGGCTTCTTCAAACTTCTTTGGCTCTATTTGAGATAGCATGGCTAGGTATACTTCTTCTGTCTGTTCAGCAAGCTGTCTTCTTGTCTAGACTCCCACACTCTTGTCCCCAATGATTTGATCTTCTTGATGGTTCTTTTGAGTGTGTCTTGAGGGACCTTTTGAGTTTAATTCAGTATCTTCTGTTGTTTTGCTTAGTTCGTCATTATCTTGGTTCTCATCTTCATGATAATCTAGAGGATTGTTGCATCTTGTGCTTCTTGTTCTGTTTGGTATATCTTCATCAAATCTTACATCAATGCTTTCCAAAATTTGTGCAGTCTTTTGTTGTAGCACCTGTAACCCTTACTCTTGGATGCATATCCTAAAAATATTCCTTCATCAGCTCTTGCATCAAACTTTCCTAGTTTTTCATCATTATTTTTATGAAACACTTGCTTCCAAAGACTCTAAAGTGCTTGATTGATGCTGGTTTACCATGCCATAATTCGTAAGGAGTCTTATCACAATTTGGTCTTAGATGAGCTTTGCTGAGAATGTGAACAGTTGTGTGTACTGCTTCTGCCCAGTAGGTTTGGGGAATGTTACTTTCTTGCATCATAGCTCTGTTAATCTGCTGTACTGACCTGTTTTGCCTCTCTGCCACTCCATTCTGTTGAGGTGTACCTGCAATTGTAAACTGTTGTTTTATCCCATGCTCATTGCATAGGTCTGGAAAATCATAGTCTGTGAATTCGCCTCCTCTGTCTGATCTGATGCACTTTAGCTTGCATCCTATTTGATTTTCTGCCACTACCTTGAATATCTTGAATTTCTCGAGTGCTTCAGATTTATATTTGAGAAATGCTACCCACGTCATTCTGGAAAAATCATCCATTATCAGCATGAAATAAGATTCTCCGCTTGGTGCTTTAGTTCTTGAAGGTCCGCACAGGTCCATGTGTACAAGCTGAAGTGGCCTACTTGTTGTTAGTTCATCTTTGGTCTTGAAAGATGTGCAAGTCTGTTTTCCCAATTGGAAAGATTTACATATGGTATTTGAACGCTTCTTTATTGCTGGCATATCTCTGACTGCATTCTTTTTGCTCAGACTGATGATGTGGTCAAAGTTTAGGTGTCCCAGTCTTCTATGCCATAACCATGATTCATCAAGTTTGCTTATGTGGCATGCTTCATTCTCTTCTTCCACTATATAGACATTACTTTCTGTTCTAACACCTTTGATCAAGTTCTTTCCAGTGGTGCTTGATCTTACCTCACAATCTTGGGCTTTGAAAAGGACCTCACAGCCTTTATCACACATTAGACTAACACTTAGCATATTGGCTTTCAGCCCATCCACAAATAGAACATCTTGAGCCTTTCCTATTCCATTATTCAGACTGGCTGAGACTTTTCCTTTGATTTTCCCTGCTTTATCATTGCCGAATGTTACATTTCTAGATTTCTTTTCATCAAAGGTTACAAACTTGATTCTATCTCCAGTCATATGCTTTGAGCATCCACTGTCCAAATACCATTGGCTTTTCTGATCTTAGGCTATTACATCCAGGTCACACTTATTCAACTTTTTTTTCCACTACAGGCAGCTAGTTGTTTGGCACCTTTTCTGAGAAGATGGACCACATTCTTTGAGAGGACATTTGGAAGACATATGTCCGATTTTATGGCATACAAAGCATTTGATTATATTTTTAAATGGATTATGTGTACGAGTGAACTATCCATTGTTCATAAATCTTCTTGGGGTTTTGAACATTAGTCTTTGTCCATATGTTCTGCACTCCATGGCTTTATGGCCGAACCCCTTACAACAACAAAAAATACCCATGGAAACGATTAGTGTACCTGGTGAAGGGTTGTCCTCTCCATTTGTTTGCTTGAGGTAGTCTTTTCAATTTCTGCATCTTTTGCTGGTTGAAATCGATTATCTTTGTCTGACAGTATCCAGCAATATGTCCCAGCTTGTGGCAGACAAAACAAGTGATATTTCTCATAGGAGGAAAGAATCTCTCTTGACAGCTTCCGAATTTATTCAATTCATATTCAGGATTGTAAGAGCCTTTTTCAGCTGACTGTTTCTTCATTTCATTCTTTGTCTCTTGATGTTGCTGCTTGTTTCTGTTTGTTTCATCACACATCAAGTTCTTGTTGGATTCTGCTTCTGTGGTTCCTTTTTGAGCTGTTTCATTATCCTTTACAGCTTTTACGAAAATGATATTCTTGTTATCTTCTACCTTGGACTTACTGGTTTCTCCTTCATATCCTATCCCAACCTTTATGAGAGGAGACCTTTGAGCGTTTAGAATCATGTCCAACTGTTCAGTGCTTGTCATTCAAGGAGTGTTTATTGACAATTCCCTTTGGGTGTATTCTAGTTTCTCTCTCAGCCATACCACTTCTTGTTCCAATTTCTCTTGCTCCTGATGTTTATCTTTAATTTTCTTTAGCAGAATGTCTTCCACCTTCTTAGCTTCTTCAAGTTCTACTTTCAATTGAATGAGGTCTTCTGAATCTGGTACTTATTTTACATATTTGAGGAGAATGTCTTTATGTTTTCTGCACTTGAGTTTAAGTCTGTCTATTTCCTCCAGGGCACTTCTTAGCTCCCCCTCAAGATCTACCTCACCTTCTTCCTCATCTTCTAGAAGGAATCCTTCGGACTCTTCCTTGGTCGTCAACACAAATTCAGAGGTTCCTTCTTCATTTGATGATTCATCTGCGTTTTCAGATGCACTGCTATCTTGCTGAGCATAAAATGATCTTCTATTGAATCTCTTCCCTTTCTACCAGTTATTTGTTTTGGTTTTCTCTGTCTCTTAAGTCTGATTCTTTGTTTTCTTAAGAGGACACTTAGAAGCATAGTGCCCAACTCTTCCACAGTTAAAGCATTTAAATGGAAGTTTACCTTTATACTTTCCTGAGCCTCTATCCATTCTTCTGACAAATTTGGCCTCTTCTTCATCAGATCAGGAGCATGTATCTTCTTTTTCTTCTTTTCTCTTCTCTGTCTTAAAGGCTGCCTCCCTCACATTTGACTTCCTTTGTGGAAGTCTCATCTCATAGGCTATTAAGTTTCCAAGTAATTGGTTCATGGTCAATGTTTCCCAATCAGTTGTTTCTTCTATGGCAGAAACCTTGGGGTTAAACCTGGATAGTAAAGATCTCAATATCTTTTGAACAATTACACATTCTCTAATGGTTTCTCCTATAGCTTTCATGTTATTCACAATTTTTGCAACCCTTAAGAATAAGCTAGCAACATCTTCTTCTTCATTCATTTTTATATTTTCAAATTGAGCTCTATAAACTTGCAGCTTGGCAGCCTTCACCTTTTTATCTCCCTCATGGATACTTTATAATGTATCCCATATTTATTTGGCAGTCTTGTTGTGCATTACTTTAATAAATTCTGCCTCACACAAACCACTTAAGAGAGCATTCATGGCTTTTGCATTAGCTACAAAATCTAGTTTGGCATCTTTCTCTGAGTCAAACTCCTTTGGGGAATATCCCAATTCCACAGCAGCCCAAAATTCTATTCCTAGAGACATTATGTACGTCCTCATTCTTATTTTCCAGAAGGCATAATTTGTACCAGCAAACAGAGGGGCTTTATTTGTTGAGCATCCTTCTAGACTAGCCATCTTGGGGACCTAGGATCTCCTTCCAATTGTTAAACTGATGTAGAAGGAACCCACTTTGATACCAATTGTTGAACCCTTGGTTAAACTGAGAGGGGGTGTGGGGGAGGCGGGGAGGGGGGGGTGTGTGAATCAGTTTAATGCAATCATGGTCTTGTAAAGCTTTCTTTTACACTTATTTACATCTTTATTTCGTGATCAAATTAATATACAATGGAACAACAATCTTAAAAGTGAGCAACAGGTATTAAGCAGATTAAATAAATAATATCATCACATAACCATCATGCACAGAGACAACAGATATAAGTGGAAACCCATAAGGGAGAAAACCACATCTTATTATTGTTTTCATGCAAAGGCAAGCTCCAACTCCCTCTCACCACTGATTTTCTGTAGGCTCCAGCCTACAGGAGGCTACTACCTCAATTCTGCAAGCTACAACTTGCAAGGAAGCTCCAACTCCCATCTATTTTCTGCAGGCTACAACCTACAGGAGGCTCCTACCTCAGCCAGCTACAACTGGACTTCTATCAAGCTACAACTTGACATGGAAGCACCAACTTCCTCACTGTACAATAAAATCATATGCTGATTTACCTGGATATCAACTCTGTTTTTCTCCTTCTTTACTGTTGTCCTTCTAGCCTTCAAATTTGCTTTATATCATCTTTGGATCTTCACAACTCCTCTCTCTGCTCCGTCTTCTTCTTACATTGTCTCACTCATTTCTTCATTCTCTCAACCTCTTTATGCATATGTTGGTAAAATTATTTATAGGGATCACTTCATAACTGTTTGCATTCCACAGGGAATTCGAAATGAATAGGTATGACTCTTTGCCTTCCCCCTTCTCATTTTCTTGTCCAGGACATTCAGAATGATATAACAGAATGTATATATTTTTGTATTATAGTGGAGTTTTTCTTTGCTTACGGAGACTTGCCTTTACATCACAAACAATATAAATTCAATAATACAATTACAGTTACAATCAAACATTTCACTGCGCCATTCATTTGTATTTTCTGCTGCTGTCACTGTATTTTCAGTTTCTGTTGTTATAGTCTAGCTCTGCTGCATAACTGCTCATTTTGTCTGACTTGACCCATTCTATTTCGTTTCTAACAGTGTCATCATATCTCCTTTTGCCCGACCATGCCTCTTTTTATCGTGCTCACAGCGTTCAGCCTTCACCACTCTTCTAAACACTCGGTTCTGCCTTTTTCCATGTGTCGGGTCCTTACACAAGCCTTTCTATCCACGTTCATACTTTCCTTTTTGTTTTCCGTTATAGTCCTCCTTTTTCTCTCCGAAACGATTTACAAAATAAAATCCACATACTGCCGAACTTGAAATGCTTTAGGCTTCGGCTTTGTTCTTTATCACGTCCGCTCTCTTTATCGCACTTCGGCGATTCAAATATCCCATGTGCCTTCGTCCATCTGTTCTCCCGATATGCGATGTGCGAAGGGTCCCACCAGGCTATATTATCGCTTTATCACACTTCGGCGTTTCAAACGTTCTTTTCTATATGGTTCCTTTTCTTTCCGATGTGATTTACAAAGGAAAATCACTTACACTCGGACTTGAAATCTCTTTAGATAATGGTTCTGAGCTGCATCGCATCCGGCTCCTTTATCGCATCGCCTCGCCATACCACATCGCATCGCATCCATCACTCGCATCGCGTCGCCTTGCCATATCGCATCGCATCCATCGCTCGCATTGCATCGCAACTTTTCTCTTACGATCTTCACCCCTCCGATCTTGCGATTTGCGATATGCGGACCAGGTCCACGTCATCTCCATGTCATCGTGCCACGTCACCTTGCCATTTCATCGCCACGTCACTGCCACGTCATCTTGATTTATTTTCGATTTGTAGGGTCAGGTCTACGTCAGCTATCACGTCACTTGCCACGTCATCCCCACGTCATTACATCGCACTTCGCATTTTCTATGACCACTGTGTTTGTGCGATTTTTCTCCTGCCCCAATTGCAATATGCGATCACATCTCATCGCATCCATCGCATCGCATCGCATCTCCTTAATCTCATCCGTTTGTTTACGTCGGTCCCACACCTTTGATCATTTCGCCCTTTTCCCTTTCAAAACATTATAATCCAATTTTATAATATTCGGAAGCAAAATCCCCTTTTTAACCTTTGGAACAATATAACTCACTTTATCCCAATGTTTTAAACTCTTTTGGAATGAATATCAGAACCTTCGGAAATGTTTAATTTCCTTTTAAACAAAGGTTAAAATCCCCTCGGCAGCGTATTTTCGAATTTCAACCACTTTAATAAAACTCCACTGAAATATCATTAAACCTTCAGAAATATTAAAAAGACTTCAGAATCTTTAGACCTTAGGAAATACTTCAGGACTTCAAACCCTTAATAAAAATTCATTGCATACAACGTCAGGTCCATACCTTGTAACTCCCACACAGCTTTTAACGCGAACTTCGTCGGATCTTCCACAGATCTAGTCGGACGGAAATCGCGTTCAATCAACCCCAGAACTTTATCACCCAAAAGCAACGCGAAATGGGTGGTATTGTGCTCGTGACATGTCGCAATATGACTTGATCACATTCGAAATGAATAAAAACGCTCATATGCCAAAAGCGGTGCGACAACAGTGTATGGTTTCTCTAAAACCGCTTGTCCTTCAAACTTTCTTTTAAATCGCGTTCAAACACGGATTTTCACCATTTCTTCGTTTAACTTCAATTTCTCATGAAAACCTCCTTTTCATTGCATAACTCCATAAACAGAGACTGATTATCGTTGCGCTCTCAACCAAAGAACTAGAGTTCTAATTTTCTTCCGAACCCTTATTACAAAGGTTAACAACTCTCGATGCTACATAAAAAACCATAAATCAATGAATTTTCAAAGGGATAAGACCCTCCTTTCTGCTGCGTAACTCAATAACCATAAATAAATTAACATTGCCCGATCTTAAGCAAACGAACCAGAATTCTCTAAATTCCTCTGAATCTTTACACAGAAGTAAGTATACTCAAAGTTCTAAACCCTCCTATTGTAGCCTCTGCTACTTTACTTTCTTTCTCTACAACAATTTCATCTGAATCTGATCTTCTCCCTTGTCATGGTGTTGCTCCTTTGTGCTCCTTTTCCATCAATGAAAATATTTCCAACATAATCATCATATATTGTCTTGTGAATTGTATTAATTGCAATACTAGATTGTAGTCATTGAATTTTTATTACTTTCAAAGTGCTTGGATCATAGAATTCAATATCAAAGCTCCGATCCTAGGGTTTTTCTTCTTCAATCAAGACATCTTGGAGTTTTTCCTTTAACTATTCTTATGGGTAGTTTCATACAATTAAATTTTGAGGAGATTGAGGAAAAATATCAAGGTACAAGTGATCAAAATTTCAAGTTTTGGTTCATTAATTTTGGAGATATATCATATGGAAGATAGGGTTTGTTACTAATCCTGAAATCATCGTTAAAGGAGTCATCTTGTAATTTTCACTATAATTTTTTTATGGGAAATTTAAGATAGTAAAATTGTGGAGATCGAATAGAAATATTATAGTATAGGTGGTCAAAATTTTAGCTTATGTTTTGCTATATATATATATATATATCTTAACAAGTTTTTTTGGAAAACCATTAACTTCGAAAAACGGACTGCCACTATTACACCAGGTACAATGATTTCATAAATGCCACAAATGGGCTAGTTACATCATGTCTCCAGATATTTGAACCCATGCAACTAGGAAAATGGATTGGTCACCAAACCACTCAATTTAATATCCTTTGAAGATATAAAAAAGGAGGACTTGGGGATGGGATTTGATCCAGTTATGTGTGCATGGGTCACGAAACCATTTAATATGGTATCTCTAGGTGCAAACACATGTTCAACCACTACCTCAAGGTGCCCCCATGGCTCAAAGAAAGCCCTCATGGGAATTGAACCTTGTCCAATGGTGAAAAGTTCCTTACCTTCCACAATTGGATCCAACCCCTTCGGGCTATGTTTCTCTATAATTTCATAGATATAGTCTATAGAAGATAAGGTTTATGATTAATACTAATATCATTCTTTAAAGACTCTCCTTGAAATTTTCACTATAATTTTTTTTTTGTGACATTTTAGATTTTGAAATTTTCATAATCTTGAGAGAACACAATGAGTTACATGTGGAAAAAATTTCATAGTTCGACTCATTATATTTTATGGTATATACATTGTGGAAGTCAAGGTTTTTTACTAGTTATTTTCTAGTGATTTTAAGTGCTTTTTCTGGGGTTAGCATTCTCTTTTTTTTATTTTTTTAAGAGATGTATTATGGTGTCTTTAAATAACATAAAGATTTTTACCTCAGTGGGTATACTTGAAACTATCTTGTTTATATAATACATCATAAAAAACAATCGGGGAGACCACTCTCTAGTGCCTAGGTAGTTGAGTAGTATGGTTAATGTCATGGTTGAGCCTCCTAGTTATTGCTTTGAGATTTTGAGCCACGTACTATTATTAGACTCCACACATATATAAGAGAGCTATAATACCTAACGCTCCCTTGTCTTCAAGACCAAGTAAATTTTTCTCACATGGCTCCAAAGAAATATCCAAAAATCACTTCACCAATGAAACCTCCAAAAACTCATTCACGGTTTATGACGAAACAGAAGATGTATAGTAGTAGGTATCCAAGTTGGAGATTCACGTTAAGGAAATAAGTTATACTATGAAGGTTGAATTGTCACATGAAAAAATCAGTTAAAAGTATTATGGAACAAAATATGGATGAAAATAAGGGAGAAATGAAGAAGAAGATGGAACATTTGGAACATAAGGTAATAGAAGCCCTACATGAGGGTCTCTCTAAAATTGATAATGTGATTGAAGGGACTCGAGAAAATAAAGGTGGTATCTATGTTGAACGACTTTCCAATAATAATAATTTTCCACGTGGATTTAAATCCAATAGTGGAATTACTTATTAGTTGTTTCCTAAAGGAGTGAACCTTCCCATTGTTGAATTTTAATGGAACAATGTTCTTTGCAGAGGTGAACCACTAGGGAAATATTTTGAATTGCATAAAATTATGGATGATAAGCAAAGGATTCACAAATTTTTTTAATTTTGAGATAAAACCATATCAATTGTATGAATGGGTAGCTATCCCCATTCTTATCATTATGCTTCATGTTTATTTACACGAGACCTAGAAGCACAATATGGGAAAGTTTGGGAACATGACTAGTTTAGTCAATTGACAAGAATCAAACTCTTAGGTGATATTGAAGATTATAATTCATAATTTCAAGTATTGGATGTAAGGGTGGATAACATAAGTGATGACCATTTTTTGGAAGCTTACATGGGTGGATTAAAAGAAGCCATTAAACATGGTTTTTTCCTAAAACATCCTAAAAATATCATGGAAGCTATGAAATTTTCTCGTTGTATTCAAGCCAAGAATAAGGTTACACACAAGTTTATCATAGGAGCGTATGAAGAAGTAGAGATAGTTTTGGGGTACATAAGACAATTTTACATCAACCTACTCAAATATTATAGAATGAAATGGAGGAAATAAGATAAAATTAATTATGCTTTGGTTGTAACAACAAATGGTCAAAAGGGCATAAATGTCAATAAACAAAATTGTCCCCCTTGGAAAATAATGGTGAGTGGGAAATGGAGGCATCTACACAAAGAAATGAATTAGAGCTTGGAATCTTAAAAGAGTAGGAAATAGAGGCCAAAATTATGCACAACATTGATTCAAACAAGTTTGAAATATATACCCATGCATTGGCAAGTTTGTTAGCACCTCAAACCCTAAATATTGTAACTTACATTAAGAAGAAAAAGGTCATATCGCTTATCGATAAAAAGGTAGAAACATGCCTCAATTATTTTGTATATCTGGTGAAACTTTTTTAAGTTTTGATTGCTAATGGAGGCAATATTTATTGTGTGGGAAAATTCCACAACGTTAAATTGAATATGGGAGAGTATAATTTGGAAAACCCAATGTATGCCATTCCCATTGGGGGTGTAGATGTTGTTCTATGGATTCAATGCTTGAGAACATTAGGTAAAATTTACAAATTATAATGAATTATTCATGATATTTTAATTGAAATAAATTCAATATGAACTCAAAGGGTTAAAATCTAGACCTTATCAAGTCAGAAAAGCTACTAAAAATGGTAGCAAGGGGATTGTGGCTAAACTTTATTTTATGCAAATTATGCAAGAAGATAAAGATATTCCATAGAATTCAAAAAGAACCTTGGAAAACCACTATATGGTATTCCAAAAATATTCCTAAAGGTATACCTTCATCTAGAGATCATGAACATCCAATCGACCTAATACTTGGAAGTATTTTCCCTAATAAAAAACCTTATATATATCCTCAATTGAAAAATGGGGAGATTGAGAAAATCGTACAAGAAATGCTACATTTAGGTATTATTCGATAGTACAAGTTCATTTTAAGCCCCGATAACGATGGCAAAAAATATATATATATAATTCTTCGATGATTTGTCCTAATTATAAATATTTAAACAAAATCATCACTAAGGATAAATTCTTGTCCCAGATATTGATGAGATATCTGGTGAGCTTCATTGAGTGCTTATTTTACAAAGCTCGACCTTAAGTTATAATTCCACCAAACCAAATTAAGAAAAGACATTTCCAAAATAACTTTCAGAATACATTAAGGGCACTATGAGTTCTTGGTCATGCCTTTTCGGTTAATTAATGCTCCTAATTTTCAAGCCTTATGAATAAATATTTTTGACCCCATATTAGAACATGTGCATTGGATCTCTTTGATGATATAGTCATCTATAGCAAATCATGGAAAGGTCATGTTTAACATGTGGATAAAGTGAGTATTTGGGTCATATTGTTTCAAAAGGAGTTAAGGTAGAACCTAAAAAGACTAAGTTATTACAAAATCGCCTATATTTAAGAACATCAAGAGTCTTGTATTTTTGGGACTTAAAGGTTATTATCGGAGTTTTTTTAAGAATTATGCACACAATGGAATCCCACTTACATCCTTATTAAAGAAAATTCATTTGTAGCGAATGTTGAGGCCATTTTCGCATTCTCTCTCTTAAAGGATGCCATGCCATGTTTTATACACCAATATTGGCAACACTTGATTTTGGTAAGACATTCATGGTAAAATGTGATTCATCATGACCAAGAATTGGATAAATATTGACATGAGAGAGATACCATTGGCTTTTGAAAGCAAACAATTCAAGGGAAAATATTTGGTGAAATCTGCATATGAAAAAGAAATGGAAGGAATTTTACATGCAATAAAAAAGGGAAATAATATCTCATTGGGAGGCACTTTAAAGTCAAGACAGACCATGATAGCCTAAAATACTTTTTGGACCAATGATTATCATGAAAAGGGAAACAAAAATGGGTAGTGAAAATGAAAAGGTTTGATTTTGAAATAATATGCAAAAAGGGAAGGAAAATGTAGTAGCAAATTCTCTTTCTAAAATAGAAGAATCCTCAAGTTTATTCTCTATTACCTATTCTTTTCTTGTCTAGCTAGAAGAAGCTTGCCTTGAATGGGAAAATGATGACGATACTAAACAGAAAAGATAGAATGTATAAAGGAGGGGATGAACTATATGAAACATTGAGAGTGTAAGGGAGATAGACTTTGGTACAAGAGTAGAATATTTGTATGCCCTCCATCAAATTTGAGGTGACGAATATTAAGGGAGTCCCGTGACTCTCTGATGGCAAGGCATGCAAGGTTTCTTAAAACATATCAAAGGATCAACATTTTGTTTTCTCGAGAAGGAATGAAAATATATTCAAAACTTATAAGAGAATGTCAGGTTTGCCAAAGAAATAAAGGAGAGACAATGCAATCTCTAGGATTACTTTAGATATTACACATACCTAATCAAAGATGAGAATTTATATCAATGTACATCATTACAAGTTTAACAAAATCTGAAGGTAAGAATTCCATTATTGTAACGACTCAAAATAAATGCACATTATTGTAGAATTCAAAGTACATATACAACAAACCAAGTGGAAAAAGTGTTCTCGTTGGAAATTCATAGACTTGATTTTTTTCCTAAAGTAATAGTAAGCAACTAGAATCCATAATTAAAAGGAAAATTTTGGAAATAATTATGTAATATGAGTGGAAAAACACTAGCTATGAGTTTGACATGTCATCCACAAACAAATGGTCAAACTGAAATAGTTAACAAATGTTTAGAGGGTTATCTACAATGTTATTCTTCAGAGAGGAAATATCAATGGATGAAGTGACTTCTCTAGCAAAATGTTGGTATAATACTACCCATCACACATCTATTAAAATGTCCCCATTTGAGATTTTTTTATGGATATCCAGCTCCTAGTATCTCATACACTTCGCAAGATAAGTCCAAAGTGCAGAAAATAGATTCACATATGGAGAAGACTAAAGAAACTTTAGCAATTCTTTATGAAAACCTTGAAATGGAGTAAAACAAGATGAATTTGCAAGCAAATTAACATTGAAGTGAAAGATAATTTGAGGAGGGCGATTGGGTATTTTTGAGACTACAACCTTATAGAAATATACGCTCAAGTAAAAGAAGAATTAGAAATTAGTCCCAAAAATTTATGAACCCTAGAAGATTATTCATATGATTGGAAAAGTTGCATATGAGTTAGATGTTCCTTCTTCTCACACTCATAAGTTTTTTCATGTATCTTGCTTAAAAAGGTTTTTGGACAAACTATTCCAATGCAAACATAATTTTTAGACTTAGATGAAGAAGGGAAGTTGATTCTTGAACTAGAAAAGTGTATATTTCAATGTTTTATGTCGATTCAAAGTAATTGTATTATAAACTATTAAATCAACTGGAAAAATATGCCTTTAGAAGAAGCTACATGAGAATGAGCAATAATGAATAAACATCTCCAATTACAAGCTTTGAAGGAAAATATTTTTTAAAAATGGGGCTATGTTAAGGACATAATAATCTTTCTTTATTAGTTTATTTGTTATATTAGTAGGTTGGATAGAACCTTTCATTGTACCCTTTCATTATAATTGTACCATTTCTCTCCTATATGTATACCCAAGAAACCTAATCATAGGATCATAATATATTGTCTTATGCATTGGTACCAAAATATCTTCCTTGGCTATTGTTTTTCTTGAAATAGTTTTGATCATAAAGCAGTAGATTGTAGAGCTTATGCAAAAGGGATCATTTGAGAGATATAAATGGATGATTTTAGAAGACCTCAAAAAATGATTATGTGAACAAAGAAACTAGAAGTTCTCATGGGTTTGTTGATAGAAATTACAATTCATTTTCTCCCCTACTTTATTAAAATATTAAATGTTATAAGTACAATAACTATGGGCACATAACACTTATTGTATAAGTGACATAATAAAATCTCCTAAACAAAACAAAGAAGAAGATATTCTTGCCTGACATAGAGAAGAATACACAAAGATGTGGAAAATGAAGCAAGAAGAACAAAAGAAGGAGGAATGTGGACTTGCACTATATGATTAAAATAGAGGAAGTAAAGGGTACATTTAATGGATGTTAAAAACACGTGATAGGGGGTAAAAACAAATTTCTCACCCTAAAGGAGGAAACAGGAGGTGGCATTACCTTTGGGGATAATGTTTTTGCAAGAGTACTTGGAAAGTTATGATTAGTCTTGATGATGGAAAGACTAAGACATGGAATGTGTTATGTGTTGAAGTGTTAAAATACAATATTATAAGTGTCATTCAAATGTGTAATCAAGGTTACAACCTCACTTTTCATTCTAAAGGATGTGAGATAATGAAAGCAAGTATAGGAATATTAGTGGCGAATGCAAACAAAACCCTAGGAAATATATATGTCCTTGATGAAGTCAAAGGATAAATATGTTGTATGGGACAAGTATATGAAAGTTAGTTATGACATAGAAGGATGGGTCATATAAACTTTGAAAATCTAGTATAACTCAACAAGACGCAAGAAATAAGAGATATGCCAAGGATCTCAAAACCTATAGACACTATGTCAACATAGGAAGTAGACAAGAGTTAGTTTCAAAACAATGGCGTACTCAACATAAAACTGATTGCAATGTGCACACACATACCTCTATGGGCCAAAAAAAACACAAACTTTAAAAGGTGAGTTATTATATGTTTCTTATTGATAATTACACAATAATGACACGGGTTACATTTCTCAAAGAAAATTTTTAATCATTTGATAAGTTTAAAGTTTTCAAAGTCCTAGTTGAAAATGAGATTAATTTAAAAATAAAGTTCTCAATATTAGATAGAGGAGGTGAGTATACTTCTAATGAATTTGATAAATTTTGTTAGAATCATGGAATCAAGAGACATTTTTTGGCAACAAGGGCTCCATAACAAAATGGAGTTGTAGAAAGGAAGGGCATAAATGTACAAGAAATGGATAGAACAATGTTGAATGAAGCCAATCTACTAGACACCTTTTGTAGAGAAGCAATTAGCACAACAAACTACATTTTGAATAAAGTACGAAATATGGTGAATGGTAGCAAGAAACCTTATGAATCATGTGAAGGTAGACTAGCTATAGTTAAATACTTCAAAGTATTTGGGAGCAAGTGCTATATAAAGATAAATGGAGACAATTTAGTGTAGATTGAAGAAAGCAATCTATGGACTAAAGCAAGCTCCAAGAGTTTGGTATTCAATACTTGAAAAATACCTACAAACAAAGTTTCATAGGATGGGCTGCAAACAACAATATTTACATCAAAATAGAAAATGAAAATCTATTAATCATTTTGCTTTGTGTAGATGATATCATTTTTGGAAGTAATGCTGACACTATGCACCAAAATTTTGTAGAAGAAATGAAAACATAATTTGAGATATCCATGGTTGGAGAATTGTCATTATTTCTATGTTTGTAGATTTCTCAATCCATGAGAGTCATATACATTTTTCAAACCAAATACATCAAGGATATGTTAAATAAATTCATAATGGAATACTGTGCACATGTTAGTACACTCGTGATCATTGATGTAAATTGCGCAAATATGATTAATCCCTAGAATAAAATCAAACATTGTATAGGTCAATGATTGGTAGCCTACTATATGTGATAGCATCAAGACCAAGAATCATGTAAGTAGTAGGACTGGTTGCAAGATTTGAATCTGCACTAAAGGAGACACTTGTGCAAGAAGAGAAAAGAATATTCAAATTTTTAAAGGGCAAATGGGATCTTGGCTTGTGGTGTTTAGGAAGTAAGGACTTCACTCTAACAACATATATCGATTTAGATTGGATAGAAAGTATTTGTGACACACAAAGTACAAGTGGATGTGTATTATTTCTAGGCTATTGTATAATATCATGCATGAGAAAGACGCAAAATCCAATCTCTCTATCCATAACATAAGCTAAATATATTACAATAGCAACATGTTACACACAAGTTATTTGGATGAAGAAAACACTGAAGGATATCAAGGTAGATATGATTAGTCAACCTCAATTATCTGCAACAACACAAGTGCAATCAACATTTCAAATATTCTTACTATGCACTCAAAGATGAAGCATATTCCCATCAAGTACCACTCCCTAGGATAATAGCTAGTTGAACAAAGTGTAAGCTCAAATACATTGCCACCAAGGAACAAGTTGTAGATATTTTCACTAAACCGCTTCCCAAAGAAACATTTGAATATCTCAGAGGGGAGTTGGGAGTGATATCCCTCTCATCTTCTCAATAAATGGAACTACAATCCTAGGGGGAGCAGCACTTTGTCATTGATTCCAAGGGAAAGAAGTTGTAGACAAAGGAAAAATTACAAATATAAGGAGAGTTGCAGATAGAGGGAGTACTACAATATTGTGCAGTATTGGCTAAGGGTTGTCATCAATGATAAAGGGGGATATTGTTGGACATATTCTTGTCATTGATGTCATAGATATGGGGAGACTAAAAATGTCCAAGATAAATATTGCAAGATGGATATTGTTGGAAATATTGTTTTTGAAGTTTTGATGCCGAATTTGGATACCCCATCTTTGAAGGCCTTTTTACTCTGGAAATAATGTTTTTGGAATTTTGATTCTCAGTTTGGATACTCTATCTTTGAATGCCTTTTTTCTCTAGAAATATTGTTTTTGCAATTTTGATTACCAGTTTGGATACCCTATATTTGAAGGTCTTTTTAATTTAAATACCTAGCTCAAATGAGAGCATAGGATATAAGGTTGAAAATATTATTCTAATAGATTTTTGATGGTATATGGCACTCCCTCTAAATCCATAGGAATGAAGAGATATGAAATATTCTTTCAAGTCAGCCCAACCAAAAATTATAGGTCGACTCGGCCAGTTTTACAAGTCGACCCTTTTACAAGTCGACCCTATAAGTGAAAGTTGAAATACTATAAATAAAGGATAGATGAGAAAATTTGAAGTGTATCCCTAGCTAGGATATCAAGTATAAGTGTGCAAGAGAGATCTAAAATGCGCAAGAGGAGTTGGGGAGTATACTTGGTGTTTAAAGGTGCACAAGAGGAGTCTAAGGAGTTTTCTTATAGTGTTAAGGGTGCACACTAAAAGACTAAGTTCTATGATGTTGTGAAGAACATTTTTGTGGGGTTGTGATATTGTGAAGTGCCCTAGTCTAGGATTATATTCTACATAATGATACTATGAGGTTCACTATGGCATGAAGGCTAAATCTAACTAGGGTTTGAAGCTATCATTCGGGTATGAAGCAAAGAGAGATGTTGAAGCATGAAAGTTAAGGATATGATGACTGTGAAATGCATGAAGTATGAAGCATGCAAGTGAAGTTAGAAGTGCTCTATGTATGAAGACCTTAAGTTAGTGCATATAAAATTATTGCTAAGTTGGTTCTTAGCCAAGGATATTGGTGTCTCTAATAGGTTGGTGCCTATATAATATCTTGTTGAGTTGGTACTCAACTAATATTGGTGTCTATAGTGGGTTGGTGCCTACTATTGTTCCTTAAGATGTTCTTGGCTACTTAGGAACTATGCTAAGGCATCTTCAAATTGACTTTTGACCACACATTGACCCTTGGGACAGAGGGGACTCCCTCATAGATAAAGCTAGTTGTCTACTATTGCTAAGTAGCAAAATGTTCATCAAGCTTAGTAGCTAGATTTATATGGTAACAAACATAAAAAAAAAATTAGGGTTGAGGATATAGATGGTAGGAGATTGAAATTAAATATTGTAAACTCTTCAAACCAAAGGCCTAATCCATTAGTCATGGAGTCAAATAACAAATCAGAAAACTTGATAGGTGGAAGGTGGAAGAATTGAAAAAACATTTGTCTCAACCATAACAAAAGGTAAGAAAGTTCTTACTAGTCTTTGATGAAGAAGAAATGGTTTGTTGAGCACTTAACAAATCAAACCAACAGTAAAAGTGAATGTCATGAATCAAACTCAAATTGATTTCAAGAAACATGACACGTGATTTACAATTTTGATTACAGCATTTAGAAAGAATCCTAATTGAAAAGCTTTCAATGATAAAAAAATATAGTCCTGTTAGTGGAAGTTATACCAAATTGTCAAAACTGTAAATCATAATTATATTGGAAAAAAACAACCATGAAAGCAAAGGAACTTGACACAAAAGAAGAAGGAGGAAAGCAAGGCTCTTCCAAAAATGAGCCATGAATATATAGATTAATCCTTTAATCTAACCATAATTAGAGATATATAACCCACTTCTTACCAAGAACACAACCTCCTTCCCCGAAAATCTTTTAGCTCTATCTTCTCATGATGAAGAAAAAATAAATTCTAAATCCACTTTTTCCTCCAAGCAAAACAATAAAATTTACAAATGACCATTTCTAGATCCCTAGACTAGGGAATAGTAAATGACTCAACCACACGAGAAATTTATTCAAGGGTTAGGCATCCTTCTTCCTTGGCTCTTCAATAATTTTGTAAAAAATAATAGTTGTAATATTTTTACACCACTTGATCCGAAAGGTGTATTTTCTACCATCTGGAATCAAGAAATTCTAATACACCAACAAAATCCCTACGTCTAAAAAATTCGCATTCCTGTTTTGTTCTTTCATGAGAAAATGCATCAACTTATTGGATGAATCCAACATTAATTATGGGTCAACATACAAATCGTTTCATACCAGATGAAGCAACAATCTATCCCATAAGCTATGTTTAGCCTCATGGATGTTAAAATAATTCCTTCCTTCCTTCCTATATTTGAGGCTTCCAATGCTTTGTGATGAAGTGGATAATGGTATCCATCATGGGCTACTGCGTAGCTAATTTGGGACATGGTTGAATACGTGGCTGAGTTATGAATTTGGTAGTTTTCATTTTGACTTCACATAAAAACAAAATTTTCATTTTTTACCAAACATAATTTTTCAGACCACTCGTTTCGAGAGGCTGGCCCGAACATTTTGAAAAATGAGCTAGAAGGGTTGGGCCCAATCTCTGATTGCCATGTAATCTCTTTCAAAACTATAACATTTCGAAACCTCATTATAATTGATCGAGCACTTTGAGGAGGCCAAAATGGATTTGAGATAGAGGGGTCGACCCAATCTCTGATTGCCACATCATCTCTTTCAAAACTATAAAATTTCTAAACTCCCACTATTATCGATCGAGCACTTTGAGTACGTCGAAATGGATTTGAGATTGTCGATCTCGAAAATCCTGAAATCATTGATATGATTGTCACATCATTTGACCGAATTCCAAGTCACTAACATCATAGATTTATCTTAATTTTGGATCTACAAAGCGGAGAGAGTGATCAAATCCCCTTTCACTCAAAAATAGGTTTGCATGTCAAGAGATTTGATCCCTCTTGGCATTTGTCTCTAAAAGAGGTTCCTTCTCAGCGCTTGTTAGATCACGGGTTAAGATGAATTTAGATTGGTTTAATTTCTCTCTTTATATAGCCTATATTCCACATGAACAACATAGGTTCTCATAAACCTGGAGGTCAAAAATAGAAAATGAAAATCTATTAATCATTGTGCTTTAACATAGGTTTTTTATTTTTATTTTTTGTTTGAAAGTTCAGTTTTTCATTACTTCAATAAGGAATTACATGAAATATTGCCTTGTGCTACTGGTATACCCGAAGGGAAACTATCCTAGTAGCACAAGTTTAAAGTCTTAAGGTTACAGAGCCCTTGATTAACCATAAATCCAACAAGGCAAAACCATTACAAAGGTTTTCATCTAAACAACAGGCACATGGGCCCTTCTTTTTAAAGCAAAAACTACGAGAGCAAAGGGTGTTCAAAGTATCAGAGGGATTCATTCCAAAAGCGCAGGGGAAGTGAATGAGATGCCACTGTAGAACTTGGATATGAGGATGGGTGATCCCTAAAGAATATTGGGAAGAACGAACTTGCATTTTTTTCCATAGAGAGGTGGTAGAAACAAAATGACATTTTATCAAAGAATGTGCAGCGTATGAAGTTATTCGTCGTCAGTTTCATAATAGCCTAAAGGTGAACAATCTCGGTGAGATTTTTGAGGAGGTAAGACTTCACAAAATAGTTAATTTCTTACTCCTTATGCATAACAACAAAATCAACATGGAAAAGAATATGAATATGGTTTAAGTTGATAATGGGTGGTCCCTTAGACCGCGAGATCTCATGGACGTCATTAAATAATCATTCATTCATTCAAACTTTTTTTGTCTTATCTAAAATCAAAATCACCCTCGCATTTTATAGTTTTAATTAAAGTCGCATCTAGCCCATGTCACATGAGATAGATACATGCACTTAACCCATGTCATGCGTTCAAGCAAAAACAAAAGTGCAGAGAACTTTGGATATAGAAAGTTAATTAAGGAGTTGTCATTGCTTGTGTAAAATCATACTTCCCTTTTCTTCCTTCTAGAATACTACAATGTCATTTGAGATTACTCATTGTGTTGAGAGACGCTCTCTAATTCAGTGTGGTAAAGATGTATTGATTCCATCTCTATATCTTAGCAATGATAAAACTATCTAAAACCGCAAGGCACCTGACCTACCAAGGGCCTGTAGCAATACAGGTTGTTAAATCCTCAGGTGAGACGAGCATTAACAGTCGCCAAGTGTGTGTACTATTTGGCATGTAGTCTCATGATCACCCGGTATTATGAATTGGAAGGTCTTCTCATGTGGATGGAGAGTCCAACGTCACTCAGCGGTGAAACATTCCCATAGATATGCTTCTGTTAGCAAAAAGTAGCACTGTCAACCTTTCTTCGAGCCTAGACATGTTATTTTTAGGTAGCCATGTCACTCATTATCTCAGCGTATATGCATTTCTTGGTTGGCCCAGCAATAAGTATTTATTGGTTCTCTTGGGCTTGGAGAATTTGTGTTGCTTTGCGTTTGATGTTGGACACTCTTCTTCCGTCCGAATTTACTTGGTTTCTTTGGGGCCCGAGCCTACCTGCTCGTCTTATGTTGATAATTTGCTTATCGCACCAACTCTCCTGCATAATCTCTATTCATAGGCTGCTTTGATGGCTTCCCCTCTCATTGGTGCCTCAACATTCGGCTCGGGTACAAGTTATATTGTCAAGCTCTCTTGAGTTCCATGATCCTGGGATGGCAATATATAAAGGGCTCATTGTTCTACTCCATAGTCCGTCGACTGCTCTATTCAGGGCTCAAAAAACATGGTGGGAATTATGCAATGTTACACAATTATGGGTTATACCTCAACTCTGCTTTGGACATTGTTCAGTGCTTCACTCCGTTAGGTGGTGGTTTAAGGTTTATTGCTGGAATTTTTTAGTGTTTGAAGGCTCTAGTGTCCATGACTCTTGGTTCGTGGCACTCGGGCTCATGGCTAACACTTTCGCCCCAAGGCTCTATTATTTGTGGATTAATAGTACGTGGTCGAGTCTGCCTCTAAAGAACACTCAGGGTGTGAAGTACCAGGTAACTCATGGCCCCATGGTTTGGCCTTATTCTTCTAGCACTTGGATTTGCATATCCCAGTTCTACGGTGGCAGCTCATTCACTTCCCCTGCGCTTTTGGAATGAATCCCTCTGATACTTTGAACAGCCTCTGCGCTCGTAGTTTTTGCTTTAAAAAGAAGGGCCCATGAGCCTATTGTTTAGATGCAAACCTTTGTAATGGTTTTGCTTGGTTGGATTTATGGTTAAACAAGGGCTATGTAACTTTAAGACTATAAACTTGTGCTACTGTTTCCCTTCGGGTATACTAGTAGCACAAGGCAATCTTTCATGTAATTCCTGTTGTTCGGGAAACATTAAATGACAAAGAATCAGG